>CM023481.1:342901711-343161711 GCA_013339685.2 Hyalomma asiaticum | reverse complement strand
CTCCTTAAGTACTTCTTACTTTGGACTACCTCAGACTCACAGCCACCAAGCTCTGTCCTCAGCCGGACTTACTCGTACTCAGACTCACCAAGTCGTGTCCTCAGCCGGACTCACCCAAAACTCACACTCAAAAGATTTTCACTCAGCCGCACTCACTCAGATTCGCGCTCAACATATTCTTCCCCTGGCGGTCTCACTCACACTTACTAGATTTTCCCTAAGGCGGACTCATTCTGATTCAAGCTCACCAATACTCTATCTTGTTAGGACTCAAACACGGCAAAATTCTACTGAAATGGCCCCGTTCAGACTCACCAAATTAACACAGCTAGAACACGTTAGTTATGAAGTTCTGGTGGAAAAACCATGATGTGATTATTATGCATACCATAATGGGAGTCTGGGCGTTATATTTTCCACCACCTGGAGTTCTTTATTGAGCGCCTTAGACTAAACGCACATGTAACCCTTTGCACTTGGCTTCATCGAAGTGCGGCAACGCATGCGGCCGCATTTCACTGCAAAAACACTGGCTCGCAGAAGCAGCCGATAGCCGGCCACCTTCTTGTGAGCGTAATATAGCCTGTTTACATCATACTACCAGAGAAAGTACGATTGTATGGCATTTTTGCACTACGGTGCACAGGTAAATATAGCACGGCATTGCCGCAAAAAATTCGCTCTGGAATTACAGCGAGAACCGACGTTCTTCATTGTCCAGTATATCAGCCAATTCTTCTGCCCAGTGGCTCGTGTGTTAGCAAGATAAAATTCGAGCTTATTGAAATTGGCGTAATAATGCGTTTTGTCTCATTTAACGGAGCCTATATGAAAGCGTATATGCGAGCTAAAATGAGTCTAGCTATATTATTGAGCCACTTGCTTAAGATCGATAATTGAAATGGAGTGTTGTTGCACCTAACTCGATACAATAATTCAAGGCCACTCAGACTCACTATTTTCTTGCGTTGACCTCACGTGCACTCGGATTCCTCGTTATCCACCTCGGTCGGGCTCATTGTACCCGTAAGTTGTTCACCCGTAAGTTGTTCTTTCTTAAAAGGTCCCTGAAGTCTGCTCCCACCGATATCAAACTCCTCAGTTATACAACCTTTGTGCGGCCAGTACTAGAATACGCCAACACTGTTTGGCTCCCTCACAATATTACTAACATAAATCAACTAGAAAAAGTTCAAAGAAAAGCGATACGGTTCATTCACAACAAATACAAACGTACTGACTCGCCCACTGATCTTCTGGCATCATCCGGTCTGGACACACTGGCAGTCCGAGCAAAACAAGCTCATTTAAAATTTATGCATAACCTTCTGCAGAACCGCTTCAACATAAATTCTTCAAATTGCATCGACCTCTCTAATTCCCGGATATCACGCAATGAACACGATAAAACGTTAGATGAATACTTTTGCAACTCCAACACATTTAAATTCTCTTTTTTTCCTACCGCAGTTAGGGAGTGGAACTGCCTTGACCCAACAATAGCAAACATAGAATCACCATCATACTTTTGTCATGCGATAGAAAATAAGCCCAAACCATGAAAAAAAAAGGGTTTCGTATTTATGCAATTTGTTCTTTTCTTGTTTGTATGACTTTTTTATATTACATTAGATTGTATTAAGTTTCACTGTTGAGTTGTAAATACTAATGTTGTATTAGAGATAAAATTTCTACGTATGTAACGCAAATGTACTACGCAATGTGTGTATTATGTTCATGTTCTTTGCTGTTTGCATGACTTTTTATTTTTGCATTAGATTGTATTAAGTTTCACCGATGAGTTGTAAATACTAATGCTGTATTAGAGATAAAATTTCTATGTATGTAACGCAAATGTACTCTGCAATGTGTGTATTATCTTCATGCTCACGTTGAAATCGGTATGCCCACCTGCCTTGGTCTCCACGTGAGACTGGCAGTATTGAAAATAAATAAATAAATAAATTAAATAAAATTTTAATTTAGACTCATGAATATCAAATATACAGCTCAACCGAGCTCACTCACACTCAAACTCATCAAAATTTTACTCAGCTAGCCGGAATCACTTGGGCTCAAAATTTCCATTATCCAGATCGACCAGACTCACCCGGACTCGGAATCGCGAATATGCGGCTAAACCAGGCTCTTTCGGGCTTAAACTCCCGTTAAATTTGCGCAGCCAAACTCACTCGAGCTCAAACTCGCGAATTTTTTGCTGGTCTAGGCTCACTCAAACTCGCACTCCATTTCGGTCTCAGTTTGAGTCTGAGTGAGTGGAGTCATGAGTGTGTTTGCCGACCTATGCTGCCGGGACAACCCAGACAGTTCTCCCTTTGGCGTTCCTCGGCGAAAGATAGCTGAGTTCAAAAGACATGACAAGGAAAAAGAAACACCCTAAAATCCTCACCTATCTCCGCGCGTGCAGCGGTATTCCTGCTTTTTTTAGTTTAAAATTTAATAAGGAATTATATCAGCCACACTTTACGAATACTGATATATTTGGATTTAGTAGGCAAGGTGTTTCTGGCGGGAAAGGCGGAAATGGAAGCTAGTGACCCGTAGCCTCCCCAACCCTGCAAACCGAGGCGGTAAACAATCGTGAAGGCCTCACTTCGCACTAACGTTTTTTTTTTTTTTTCTTATGTGAAGCATTTCTTGCTCGCCGCAAAGTCTTCGGCGTTTCACAAAACTATCGTCATCATTAGATCTTGCTGTTCTTGTTCTTGTTCACCTGAAAATGTATGGCTCACGCCCACTCTGGGAGATTGGCCAAGAATTGGGTCCTAAAAACTTAAAATTTAGGAATGCGGTAATGTGCACAGAGAAAAGGCGAAATAAACAGGTATTGAGGATCGCGATGTAATATAGAGAGGAAAAAAGAAGCGCTAATGATTCACATAATAAATACATTAAATAAACGAAAATGACTAAAATTTGTATTGAACGTTATTTGAGCATTTGAACAAATATAACGATATTTCTGGACTATTTAAAAACGATCAGTGTCATTAATGTAATTTTGCACTGCCAAGCGAACATTCATATTGCAATATCTACTAAATGGAGGCACCAAAAGACAGAACCACAGGCGTAGACAAGTCTATTCTAAGAGCTTGTAAGTGGTTTTATAAGCAGGTTTTTCTGGCAACGGTAAATCGTCGACAGTTCAAAAGGAAATGATCTATCGTCTCTGGCTCACCGCAGAATGCACACAGTGGTGAACGAACCCGACCAGACCTGTGTTCATAGAAATTTAATTAGGCTTGGTACATGGCAGCGTAGCCTCGTAAGGGACACTTCCAGTTGACGTGTTTGTCATACGGTTCTCCGTCAGGGGTATAGAAGGTGACAATAATGTGTGGGGTTTGTCAGCGCGGATGTCTTTGATAGCTTCCCTTATGACTCGCCTACGAAACCTCGCAGCCGTTACATAAGCAGACACAGGAAAGTAGGGTAGAATCGGTCCGTCTAGAGCATCCTTTGCTAAAGAATGAGCAACTTCGTTGAGGAGCAATCCTTTATGGCCGGGAACCCATACTAAACTGATTTCTCTATAATGCACAGGTACCAATGCACGAAACATTTTATCACGTGCGAGTCCACGCTCGCAGCGAGTGAGCAACAGAGGAATAGAAAACCTGTGATAACATCCACAGCTGACGGAAATAACAAATTTAAATTGCGCAGCGCAAATACGACTGCCAGAAAATTCATCCACGAAGATAGATATTAAATCAGGAAGCCGCATCGAATAAGACCAAGCAAGATTCGGACTAAAAATTCCAACACCTGACTTTTCGTCGCGCTGTGATGCATCGGTGGCAATAATTACATTTGTTCCGATTCTCTGAAGATGGTCTTGTATCCAAGATGCGATGTGGAAGTAATTTTTCATTATTCGGGAAAATGTCATCGAATTGAATTCCAACTGAATGAGCTCTGTCAAGGACCGGATGTACATCGCATAGGCGCACGTTTAAGGGGTCCAGTAATCGTTTTACAAATATAAGTTGCGGAGTGTAAAACCGTGGCCAATTAGCACCGAAAAACATTGCCAAATGAGAAATAAAAACAGTTTCGGACTGCCTTAATCGGGATTCATAAATTCTCAGAAATGTGTTTACAGTCAAAAGGCGAAACCTGCATGATATAGATAGAAGTCGCGATTCCAGATACACCACTTAGCGACCGTTTTAGGAAGGCCAAGGCATAAGCGCAATGCTTCTCTTTCCAAAACCATTAAGGGCCTGACTATGTACGCTGGAGCACCAGAGAAATGTACGCAACCGAATGCTACAATTGGGGGAACGTACATACATGCAATAGATCATTATAAGTGTGTCTCTTCTCATACCTAGGCGGTGGTTGCTTATCCTGCACAATATGCCAATTGCGCATGCACCTTTTGCGGCTAAGTAATAAATGTGTAGTTGCGATTTAAGAGAGGCATCATAAATTACCCCAAGGTATTTAACAGATTATAACTTCGGTATGTCTTCAAGATGGTAGCAGAGCGAAATGTGCACAGGGTAATGAAGAGGAAGATCAAGGACGGCACATTTAGTGGGATTAAGTGAAAAATGATTGTTATCTAGCCATCTCTCTAAGGTGTTAAGATAGTCCTGCAGACGCTCTTGTATAAGGTATGGATATCGTCTGCCGCTGCAAAAAAATGTGATATCATCCGCATAAACGTAAGCAGTTACATCTTGGTGTGGCGGAATGGTGCTCATTAATATATTAAACAGCGCAGGAGAAAGAACTGATCCTTGCTGTACTCCTCTTGTTTGTATGTAGACGAGGAGAAGCCACTTTTATAATAAATTTTTTTTGCCCAAGAGAAATCTGCTAATCCATGCAACTATATACTCCGGGAGGCCAAGCGCATTTAATCTGTCTATCAAGATCGGATGTTCTACTGTATCATATGCTTTAGCAATGTGTAGAGTCACCAGGGCAGCATATCGGTTATGGCGCCTTGCTAAGTGAATACGGCTTTCTAAATCGACGTGTGCATTCCAGATGGAGCAGCCAGCCCTGAACCCAATTTGACAGGGGCTTAGAATTGACCTTTTATCAATAATGACATTTATGCGGCGATGAAGAATCCTCTCAATTAGTTTTACTAGACTGGACATCATCGCAATTGGCCGTATGTTCTCTAAAGTATACCCTCCCTCTTGTTTCTTGAGCATCAGCACTATTTTGGCAAGTTTCCAGTCTGACGATACTCATGAGTTCTATAATGGATTATTCACTAGCTCTAAAAAAACATTAGCCCATTGCTGAAATAAGAGCTTTAGCATTGTATTCATGATGCCATCTGGTCCAGGTGCTGAGTTAGGCAAACATAGTACAGTCTCGGCTAATTCAGATAAAGATATCTCAGCTAATTCATGGGATGACATAAACTTGCATTGAGTTGCCGGCAGATGTGCGTTAAATTGATCTTCTAAGCCTTGCGCTATCACTTCAAGAGAGGCACTCATTGCTTGCGGCGTCAATAAGGCACATGACTCTAATGTCAACGGCGTCGGCGGTACCTTTAGTGTCCGAATATACGCGAACAAAGGACGCTTGTTGTTTGATTTTGAAAGGTAATCATAATGCTTGCTGCCATACTCGTCTTTCGCTCGGTTAACAGTGCGCTCAAATATACTAGCAAGAAATTGATAGTTTTTCCATTTCGTTGGACACTGATTCTGCAGAAGCTTTTTCCAAGCGGCTTTTCTTCTGTAATCGCGCGTACACTCATCATTCCCCCACCGAGAGAATGTGCGTTTAGCCGATGGAATTGCAAACTCAGATTTTTTCCTGGAGCTTTCTAGAACTGAAGAAATTCTAGAAGCAATTTCTTTACCACGAATGCTGAAGGGGCAATAGTGCAGGTCGTAAGAAAGTCTGGAATTTATTAAGGTTGGCCTATGTGCGCGTTGACTCATATAAGCTACTATTGGACAGGTAATTAAAAAAAATCAAAACAAGGGGATCACTGTTAGTAGCAGAGTCAAATGTGGACTATTACGAAACTGACTGCATTGCCACCAAACGTTAAATCTAGAACGGAACGTGACTGACCTCGAACAAATGTTATGTGTCCTCGGTTCACGCACGAGAGCTTGCGGTCTATGCTCCACTCCCATAGTCGCGTGTCACACGAGTCTGTCTTTAGCCCCTACGATACATGATGGGAATTAAAATCTCCTGCAAGCAATATGTCCTGCCTACAAGCCGCCAAAGCACTGTCAAGGTGACCCGTATTGTGGACACCGACAGGAAAATAGCAGTTTACAATAGAAAACGGGAAATAACCTGGCAGACAAATCCATTGCTAAAGATTTCACAATGGGAATCTGAGATTTTGAAAGAAATTTTCGCCTTATGACATATCTTATTTGACACAAAAGTTACTAGGCCACCGCCTCGTTCTGGACGATCTAACCTGCGGGGGAAAAATTTTTATCCGACGTAAGCCAAGTTTCTTGAAGAAGTATAATGTCGGGGTTGAAGTGATTGCAAAGGTAACATAAATCAGGTGAGACTGAGAATATAGACCAGCAGTTCCACTGCAACACCCTCAACTTCCCAATGGTTTTGAGCGATCTGCATTCCTCCAACAATGCGCGTTCACTTCTATGCAATACCCAATGTGCGGAGTACGCACGCGCGCTTCTTCTGAGCACATGACCTCAGCCCACTACTACATTGGAAAAACTGCGTCTTGTGGGCGTACGTGTTGCGTGTGCAAGCAGAAAGAAAAGCAGGCAAATACAGTGTGCGTCGATTTGTCCGGTGCGCAACGTCTTGCAAAGCTATGCGTTTGTGCATAGCTTCGCGCCACAGGAGCATGCGTCCTCTCATGGCGCGAAGTAATGCACAAACGCAGAGCGTAGTATAGCAAAGGGATAGGACGGCATGAAGCTGAGGCCACGCGTGCCGCTTGTTCTGTCGCCTCTGGTTTGATGCGAATGTCATTAAGCTGAGCTCGGTGCGAAACCCTGACAAACGTTCGCTGGGCCTCGCAGTGCTTTGCGAGCCGTTTCCCGAAGCCTCGGGCCACGACGAAACGCGGGTGTGCGAAGACTAATGGGGCGTTCACACTGAGCAATCCGGCGGCCGGAGAAGCGCGGAAACCTGTTCGGCGACAGCGAGATCCGCCGAAACAGCCCTATCCGCGCCGATCGCTCCGGGAGCGATTTTTGCGGCCGCTGCCGCCGGATTTCCCGCCGCGGACCAATAGGAGCGCGAGTCACAAATTCGAAAAATGGCGGCCAAGTTCGGCTCGATTGTCTCTGTATTCGAAGCCCGTCTGGACATCCAACTGGATCGTAAAGACCAATTTTTCTTGGGGGACGCCGCGCGTTGAGTAGTGTCACGAATAACAGCCATTCTCAACTTACTCGTTGTAGGAATCCACGTGTCCATGTCACAATTTCGCACAACGAATAGCACTTTCACGGTGTCACCAAGCTTCTCGCGTTCATGTATTCCAGGACGAGCACACCACCGCTGGTGGTGTTTCCGCCTGTCATACATCACCAGAACGTATTTCGCAGCCAGCCTAGCAGTACCGCTTCTTTCTCAGGCACACAAACAAAACGGACAAGATCCGCACGAGCGTAGAACCGGTGGAACCGCGTGTACATCCGGGCCATGCCGCATTTTTTTAAAGGTTCGACCTGCGCTCGGCAGATGGCGCTATGTCACTTTCCGGCGGCGCAGTGTGAACTACGCGGTTTTCGGCGGCAAGAGAATTCCGTCGAATGTAGACGCCGGATTTACCAGTGTGAACGAGGCATAAGTCGGACCAGCCATACGAAGCCAGAAGAACGAAGGCAACGCAAACCCATGTCGTACCCATCATTCCCATGCTGGCTCAACCGCCTTGTTTGAAACTCCCACAGACACTAGCGCCACATTTCCCTCTAGTATTTTAGCAGGAAACTGTATGGCATTCCCCATCCACTTGGAAACATTGCATTTCTCTAACCAACCACTGTTTCTCTTTTTGTGTACATCATGTGGCCAGCCCGGATCAATAGCTTCGCTTAATATCAACTAGCACAACACCTACTCCGTTAATTCTCCGACATATCTATTAATGTAATGGCTATCATTCCTGCTCCACAGTACGCTGCGTTGTCCTTGACGTATGCTCGAGTTTCTTGGTAATCATCCAATTTTCAGCCTTATTGTCCAGGAAAAGAATGCAGCGGCTACATGTTTCATGAAGAACAGTTTCATCGCCAAGCAAGCAGCTGGCTAATTAAAGATCATTGCTCGTGGCACCTCAAGGATGACGTCACCACACTTGCCGGTTTAGGGCTATGACATTCCTTCTACTTCAAAACTAGGACGTGATCATGAGGCACACCGCAGTGGATAGTTCCGAAAATTTTGACCACTTGGGGTTCCTTAACGTGCGCTGATGACGGGAAGCATACACTCAAGATAAATGACATGGACTTCTAGCATTCCTGCCTACATCGAAAATGCGACCGCCAGCCGGGATGGAAACTCCGTCTTTCGGGTCAGCAGACAAGCGTCATAACCGCGGCTGGCAATCCATCTTTATTTTGCATTAACGCCATACCTTTAAGGACGACGTCGAATCCTTGTGTCGTATATGTGACAGAGGTTCAAGAAGGTATTCAGCGACACCTGAATTTTTATGTAGGCGTAGCTTTTGGTGTAGGCTCCTGGACCTCAGTATGACTCTCCTCGAGGTTTTCAAGGGCTGTTGGACTAGGTTTCACGGTGGTTCCAGGCATGCGCGCTGTTCAGGGTAGAGAAGGAGGACGTGAATTAACAAGAACATCGACTGCATGCATGAGTCAACCTATACCTAAATATAAGCTGCAGGGGAAATGAGTGCCCAAGTTTGGAGCCACCATCGCATGTTACCATCATCACATGTTACCGATCATGCCAAAGCGAGCGTGGCAGGTACAGTCGAGCGTTAATTTAGTAGTGGCCGGCATAAAATAGCCTACCTTAGCGCCCGAATTTTACTGGCGATTTTGTGACTTCGCCCATTGGTCAGTTGTGCTGATCTTTGTCCATCGCAGCTGCACGTATTGCCACAAACCCTGTTGCTCTGCGAGTCGGTCCATATATAGTGTTGAACGAACATAAAATACGCAAAAAGAAGACAAACATGGGCAGGCGCAATGTGCGGTGGTTCTTTACGCCCTATCGAAATGTGTTTCAGAATCGCTCCTGAAAAGAAGAAAGAACATGGACACTGTGACAAGAAGCACTTGGCCAGATGTTTGCTCGAGAAATTCCACTGCAATACGATGACTCATATTTCGGTCAAAATGACCGTTGTGTTAAATACTGCGCAAGTGAATAGGACCTCTTCATTATTAATAAAGGTTACGGACATTAGCATGTGCAGTGTCAAATTTACATGTTCACTCCGGCTTCTGGAGAGATCAAGATTGTGGGCAGAGGCAAAGACACCAGCGGCTGAGAAGTGATGGAAGGTTTTTTACATGCCCGTAAGAGAAAACGCATGTGTCAGTGAGACTCGTTTCCTCCGACTGACAGTGGATCCCGGCCGCGGCGGTCCCATTTTCGATGGAGGCGAAAATGCCAGAGGCCCGTGTACTGTGCGTTGTCAGTGCACGTTAAAGAACCCCAGGTGGTCTAAATTTCCGGAGCCCTCCACTACGGCCTTTCTCTCCTCTCTATCTCTTTCACTCCCTTTTTCCCACCCCCACGGACGCTTAGCCGTGCTCCCTACATGGGCTGCAGAAATTAGCGTCCTTTCCTAACCGAAACACAATCAATCAATCAATCGACTGACAGTGGAAATATTTTCTTGCGTGGTATTTGTTGGTATTTGTTGAGAGTGTTCACTCGCATATCACTGAACAAAGTTGCTGCACATTAAAAAGGGCACCTACAGCATCTTTCTAAGCAATGACAAAATGACGTCACTGTTAGGCTCTGTTGCCTTACGAATATACTGCCGTATGAAATTTGTTTTCGAATGCGTCAAGCATAAGAGCGATTATCGCGGGAACAAGCGCTTTCGACTTTCTCCCTCTTTTCGTCGCAGAGGAAGATGGCAAGGGGGCATTCTCAGTCGAAAACTTACGTCATGGCTTTCAGGATCCATTTTTTTTTTTTCACCTTGCTGACCGATACACTATAGTTCGGACGTGCGCGGCGCCGGCATGTTAAGGCACCCCGTGTGCGCCTGCGATACTTTATTCAAACATGGTTATTGGCGCTAGTAAGGGTGGTACAAAACAAGAATACAGAAACGTCGTTCATCCTCCTCACGCGAGGGTGCCGTTTTAGGAAGTACGCCCCACGCCCCTGCGCATGCGTAAGACGTTGACACCAACGGCTCCGTTGCCGGGAGAGTTTCAACGTCCTGGAGGCATCTTGTGGGTAGGGGAGGGGGCGGAAGATAGCGGACAATGGTTTTGAATGCTCCTATCAACATTGGAATCGGTAAGCTTAGAAGGTCTTGTTCTCCACACGCAGAATAGCGTGGTAGCGATATTTCTACGCCGGCTAAATCATTTGCCTTTCGATAACGAACTCTCTCTCACTCTCACTGTCTCCCTGCCTCTGTGTGAATTATTTCTCTGTCCCGTCCTGACGCACGCATGTACCCACGTTTCATCATGCCAGTAGGCTAGCCCATTTTATTCCATTAATAGCTACGCGGTGCAGCACCATAGCCTCCGAGATAGTCCGGCGCTCCCGCTTGCTGCATAGTCGCGTAGTTCGTTGAATGAAATAGCAAGCGATTTGCGGTTGTTTTTGACACAAAATTGCAAATGCTCCGCTTCATGCAGTACAATAAAAAGTGACGCTCGCATGTTCACAGGAGGCCTGGCTACAGGCCGATAAGGTTTTCTGATGACTTCACGGTAATGTTTCCTGAAGTCTTGCAGGGCCCCTTTAACGAAAAGATTCGCACGGCTCTTATAACCATACACATCTGCTATTGTAAATGTGGAATATAACGGGTAGAAACTTCACCAGAACGCTACATTCATCACCTTCAGCCGATAAGTCTAAGTACTGCGTCGAATCTATTCTTCAGTTTTCTCGTCCTGCTTCCGTTTCAAGAATCGTCAAGGGGACATGCACAAGCTACAAATACTGGCTCAGCACCGATCGCGGTGCCCCCTTACGAAAATGGATTTAGAGTTCCTTTAGAATTCCTAATGAGTTCCTATAGAGTCTAAAGGAACTCAATAGGAACTCGCCATCTATAGAATGTTTTCCATTGGACGACTACAGCAATTCTAAAAATACCTGTCTATAGAAACACGTCATTTCACGCAGAATAAAAAGCGTATTGACCTCATATGTACTGAATTTTATAAAGTAACTTTTATAGAGCGTCTTTAAAAGATTTAACGCTTTCTTTCTATAGACTGGTCCACGATAGGCGCTCTATAAAGGATGTATCTACTAAATTCTATAAAGTAACCTTTATAGAGTACCTTTAGAACCCTTAACACTACCTGTCTATAGACTGCATTTCTATATGTCCTCTATAAGAGATCTATAGACGGTGTACTAATACACGTAACATTCTTATGAAAAAAATGTTTCATCAGGGACCTATTTACGCCCACTGCAGTGCAAAAATCTCTTCCATATTTTTCTCCAATTAACATGGTCATGTCGCAACTGCGGCCATGTTGTCCTCACAAATATTTTAATCTAATCCGACCAGCTAGCGTCCTGCCACCTCCCGCCATGCTTTCCTACCTTTGGAATCCAATATGTCGCCCTTAATGACCATCGGTTACCTTCTATTCGCACTACATTTCCTTCCCATATGCTAATTTCATGACCTTGACTTCAACTAGCATATGACTAAAATTTGTGCAAGGAAAAGCGAACGCAGCGGTGGCGCAGTGGTAGCGTATAGACGGCCAGTGCGAGAGCTACCAAGTTCGAATCCCACTGCCGGACCCAGGACCATTGGTTTTTCTTAACGAAAGAAAAGCGCCCTACCTCGCCTTCTGTTGAGTACAGTATCCTCTCGAGAGGACATCCTCCAACGTGGCGAGCAAGTGGCATAAAAGGCTTTTTTTTTTAAAAAAAAATATTGCGAAAGCTTTCTATTGCCATCCTGAAGAAACATCATAGAACATCTCTATAGAAATTTGTTCTTATAGTCTCAAGAACTCGGTATAAATTCTCTATTGAAATATGTCTGTACAATCTTAAAAGGAACTCGATAGACGTGTTCTATAGGAAAATATCTATAAACTTGCTATAAGAATGCGTTGGCCAAATAACTTTTGGAATACCATAGAAAAATTCTATAGAGCGTCAAAATAAACACCATAGGATTTTATCGAGCAAGTTCAAAAGGCTTTCTACAAACGCGCATTAAAAATTTTCGTAAGGGCCCATTTATCCGCGTCCATTGCTTGCGTATTTCTTTTTTTTTTTCACCACTGAAGCTGACAAAACCGGCGGTACATTGGTTATGCGGTTCTTTCAACCTAAAAACGTCGCCGCGACTATGGTCCCACCTAATGTAATGACACTGCAACCTCGCCCAGTGTTGGCAGTTTACAGGTCTTACTGGAAGCGCCTACAAGCGCGTTGGAAATACAAACAGCTATTCCTAGGACTTTCCTTCTTTTTTTTCATCCAAAAGAGACCCCTAAATATCGGTACAATCACTGAAAGGTCGCGTACGTGTTCTCAAGGCAATTTTGGGAGCAAATAAAATATAAGGCTGCATAGTCTTTCATACACAAGAAAAGTTGGGAAGACTCCTGAAAGATAGGTGGTTTTACTTACAAGCTTTGCCTGAAGAAGGGCGGAAGAAAGAAAGAGCAACGAGGGGTGATTTTTTTCATTGCAGTAAAATGTACCCCCAACTCAAGAAGCGAAAGCGCCTGGACATTCTTCAAAAGCAGCGAGATCAGGAGGTTTAACGGAGACGAATCGGCAAGACGGCCTCTCGTCTGGACCCTGACCCGACGGCCAAAGTGACGCTGCGGTCGAGGCCACACACGCCTAGGCAAGAGCGTGTGCATTTCAAGCGGTTTCCCGCTTTTGTCTTGTCACCCTGTCTCCTGACCCCGCTTGGCGCATTTCTCTCAATAACCAGCCTTTTTTCTATGGCGCAACGAATGCGGTTCGCACCAATCGCTCTTCGTTTGGTGACCGAAGTGTCCAGCGCTGACCGCAAAACGCTGATCCATCTATTATCGCCAAGTGCTTCTTCTAAGCGTCCTTTCCTTCCCCACAAATTTTTTTTTGTGCCACAGGTGCACTTGAAGGCAGCGATGCGCCATTCATGCATGGCAATTCTGTTCGTAATCACTATGATGTTCCTTGTGATGGACATAGCGGGGATTTTCACGTGTGAAGGGAACCGAGGAGGTGCATCATATATGTCTGATATATGTATGTTGGTGCGTGACGCGCCAAATATTTACGCCTATTCTGTCTGCGTGTCCAATGTCCATGCACAACGTATGCCACAAAGCTACTACAAATGTCACAGAATATGATGAGCAGAAAGGCTATGAAACGCCCAATATTTATATTGCAATAATTATAAATAGATTTGAGCGCAAAAAGAAGAGTACACAACAAGACAAGATGACAGACAGAGTGCTCACCACCAGCTAGTTTTACTTCGGAGAAAACCTGCAGATCCCGCGCATTGTGGGAATCGTGTCGTGCGAAGCAGTACGTCAACGATTAAACTGCCTACAACGAATTGTTTGACATTGAGCCAAGTCTTACGCGTAAGATTAACGCCTTTGTGCAAGGAGCATGTGGTCGACAGCACCATGGCGACCGAATGGCAGCTCATCGAACGACGTAACGTTTGCAGTCATGTCAGTGCACAGCTGAGACCTTTCTTTTGTGGACGTAAAATGCACGCTACGGTGCGCTAATGTGCGTATCATAAGCGTCGTTTGTTGAAATATTCCTACGGGATCCAGGAAAGTTGGACAAAAGCATGCCGAATGGTAGCAAGACATATGTATTGTTTATTGTAAACATACTGTGTATTATTCACAGCCTCGGCCGCGGCGGCTGCATTTCGATGGAGGCGAAATATTGAGGCCCGTGTACTGTGCGAGGTCAGTGCACGTTTAAGAACCCCAGGTGGTCGAAATTTCCGGAGCCCTCCATTACGGCGTCTCTCATAATCAGAACTGGTTTTGGGACGTAAAACCCCACAAAACAACAACAATATTCACAGCATGTTCACAAGAAGTATTTAGAACACTGGATTGGGAACAAGGGGGGGGGGGGGGGGGGTAAGGGTTAATGGTGAATACCTCAGTAATCTCAGATTTGCTGATGACATTACCTTGCTAAGTAACTGGGAGATGAATTACAAAGCATGATTACTAACCTAAACAGGCAAAGTAGAACAGTGGGCCTGAAAATTAATATGCTGAAAACTAAAGTAACGTTCTATAGCCTTGGGCGAGCACAGCGATTTGAGATGGCTGGCGAGGCATTGAAAGTAGTAAGTGAATATGTCTATTTAGGCCAGGTGGTGACCCCTGATCCGAATCATGAGGCTGAGATAATTAGGAGGATAAGAAGGGGATGGAGTACATTCGGCAAGTATTCTCAGATAATGAATGGTAGCTAACCATTGTGTCTGAAGAGGAAAGTGTATAATCATTATACACTCAAAAGTTGACATCGATCGGCAACAGTATATAATAGAACCTTATTATGTATCCACACGAAGCGACCATTCACATAAGGTACGTGAAATGTTTTCCAACACAGAATCCTTCAGAATGTCGTTCTTTCCAAGAACAATATGGGAGTGGAATAGATTACCTGCTGCTTCAGTTAATGAAATATCAAATGATACGTTTTATGCCTTGTCAACTTAGTGCTTTATGACTTCTCGTTATGTGTTTCTTTGCATACTGCCTGTGTATCAAAATACCTCTTGTCTGTATCAACCGCTGCTCATTTAACGTATCCATTCCCTTCGGCAAAAGATGCACCCCTTCCATGGGAGTTCTTAGCTGATTCTCTCGGCGTTATATATATGTATACATTAAAATTTGTTGAGTAGTTTCGATTATTTGCTTGAAGCAGATTCATCCTATTGTGATCGCTTCTTCGTGGTCGTCGTCGTCGTCGTCATCATCATCATCATCATCATCAGCAGCAGCAGCAGCAGCAGCAGCAGCAGCAGCAGCATAATCCTATTTTAGGTCCCCTGCAGGGCGAAGGCCTCTCCCAACGATTTTCAATCCACCATATCCTGAGCGAGCTGGTTCCACTTCATGCCCACAAACTTTTTATTTCATGGCTCCATCTTACCTTTTGTCTGCCTCTGTCGTGTTTTCCCTCTCTTGGTATCCATTCCGTCGCTCTTACTGTCCATCTGTTATCCTTCCTCCTCATGACATGTCCTACCCAGGACCACTTCTTTCTTTTAACTGATATAACATCACCTACTCCTGTCTGTTCCCTAGTCCATTCCGCTCGTTTTTTATCTCTTAGCGTTACACCTATAATTTTTCTTTCCATTGCACGTTGCGTGCTCCTCTAATTTTTTTGTTACCCTCCACGTTTTTGCACCGTACGTTAGTACCAGGAGAATGCAGTGATTGAGTACTTTTCGCTTTAGTGAGAGCGGTAGGTTTCCAGTCATGATTTCGTAATGCCTTCCGAATGCGCTCCAGCCCATCCTAATTTTAGGGAGAATTTCTTTTTCATGGGTAGGTATCCCGGTTAGTAACTGCCCCAGATATACGTATTCGCTCACACATTCTAAGGGATCATTGTTAATTTTAAATTTCTGTTCCTTAGCTAGACTGTTAAGTATAATTTTAGTCTTTTGCCTATTCATTTTTAGTCCTATTTTATGACTTTCCCGGTTCAGCTCCTCAATCACGTTTTGTAATTCGTCACCGTCATTGCTAAAGAGCTCAATGTCGTCTGCAAACCTAAAATTGCTGAGATATTCTCTGTCTATTCTAATTCCCTTTTCTTCCCAATCTAGACGTTTGAACACTTTTTCTAGGCATGCAGTGAATAACATCGGGGATATTGTATTTCCTTGTCTGGCTCCTCTCTTGATCGGAATTTTTCTGCTCTTTTAATGTACGAGTAGTGTGGCTCTGCAATCTTTGTAGATGTTACTTATGGTTTGCACGTATACGTCAGGTACCCCTTGTCGACGTAAAGCTTCTCGAACTGCTTGTAGAACTGCTTAATCGTTTACTCTGGCCAATTTTTGTTCCCAGGTTGCAAGCTCGCGTTTCAAATAGCAGAGCTGCACGTTGTGTTATCGTAGAAATTTTGCTTTCACATTTCTTTTTCGTCGCCTTTGTAAGTTCGCATGATTTTCTTTTTTTCATATCCTGCGTCATATCTGCCGTTTCTGTTTGTCTTTAAGGCACCCAAATGCAATCGGTCGCGATTCCCTATTGGCGGTTTAACAACCTACAATAGGAGATATTCAAATGGTAGAGCGCCATCTTTGGTCATCCCCGTAAGCGCCGCCCGCCATGTTCTCCAGGGCGCCGGAAAATGAAAGTCGCAGCACCTCAGTATGTCGGCTGCTCACTGCTGGTTTATTCCTCTCGCTATGCAATGTTCTTCCAATTGCTACGTGCCGCCGCGCACCCAGCCGGGGATCCGTGAACATGCCGGGAACAACGTAACACTGTTTTTAATCAAATGTCTTCATTATTTGGAGGGTGAAAAAAAAATCACCGCCATTAAAATCGTTTTATCAGTGATATTGGCATTTCTTTTGCTCGGAACTGTGGTCGACGAGCGTAAAATGATCGTTTAGCCCTGTTTCTGGCTTTCCCGTGCAGTTGAGTTGCCTTCCCTTTGATAATAGCTGCACGTAGCGAACGGTCAGTGATAAACGTCAGACGCGCATTTTTGGCAGATTTCTAATGCACGGACACATCGCGAACGCACGGCCGGGAGAGAATGATCGATCGCCTTTTGGTTATCGTATCGCCGTTCACTAACGAAAGCGATTGCTCGCTAGCGTAAACATGCATATGTAGACGTCGTGTACTGAGCTCACACATGAATTCATTGGCTCAAAACAGTGCGCGTATGCTGTGTGTGTATGGAAAATTGTACGAACTTCAGTCCTAAGAACGCAAAGTTAATAAAGCAATAGGCGAAAATGGTGACGATGTAGAAGAAATAAACAAAACTCTAACGAAAACAATCCTTGAAGCAGCGATAAAACTCTAGGGCAAAACAGCAAAGCAAACAACAAATAAGTTGTCCCAATCTACCAAGGACTTAAAGGGGCCCTGAAACGCATTTTACGCACATTGATTTTATTGCACATTTGCTTTGTGTGGGACTTGACGATGACCGAAACACCAGTGAAAGCGGCGAAATTGAACCGTATTATATTTTAATTTGTACCTGAAATCGTTTTCCGCGCTGACTGCAGCGCCATGCATCAACAGTTTCTCCGAGCGGATATGACATCACCATGCTGCTTTGCTGCAGGTTCTGATTGGCCGGGAACAGTAGGGAATAAAAATATACATCGGACATATCGATAATGCACCGAATATAAGAAATTCCAAATTCAGAACGTGTTTTATGCTTGCTAAAGGTACAAATTTGGGCATTACAACTTCATTTTGCTTGTAACTGACACAAGGATGGCTGTGCGGCCCACGTGGTGGTTGTGGTAGGAAGGCCACAGAGGGCAGCACGGTTCCGGTTCTGCAAGATGTAAGCCGCGTTTTGATTGGAAGCAGCATGCACGCCTTGGGATGCCGATATCTGTCGTCTGCTTTTATTTTGAATTTGTAAGTTGAATAACTTGCGTTTGCCCGCATCGATCTCGAAAATTCTTTTTGCATTTACCTCAGAATAATACAACGAACCCGTTTCGATGCAAAACTCAGCGAGTAAAATATGGTTTCAGGGCCCCTTTAATAAAAAAACGCCAACAAATGAAAGTAACTTCACCAAAAGATAAGATTGAATTCGCAGAACTATCAAAGTTGATCAGTAAAGCCAGGCAAAGAGATATAAGAAACTTTAACACGAGACCAATAGAGAAAGCAGTAGAAAAAGGCACCAGCATTAAATCGGTCAAAAAGAAACTGCACTTAGGACAAAACAAAATGCATGCGCTAAAAGATAAACAAGGTAACGTTATCAACAATTTCAACGAAATAGTAAAGGTAGCAGAAGATTTCTACTCGGAACTGTACAGCTCTCAGACAGACCATACAACCTTAAAAGAAATAGAATCAGAGGACGATACTGAAATTCCATGTATAACCACTGACGAAGTCAAAAAAGCTGCAAAAGGCATGGCCCGCGGTAAAGCAGCCGGTGAAGATGGTATAACAGCCGACTTGTTCAAAGACGGAGGAGATGTTGTACTTGAAAAACTTGCATCGCTCTTCACGAAATGTGTCAAGACATGTAGTGTACCGCGCAGTTGGAAAAATGCTAATATAATCCTTATCCACAAGAAAGGTGACATAAAGGAGTTAAAGAATTACAGACCAATTAGCCTACTCCCAGTAATATACAAGCTATTTACAAAAGTAATTTCTACAAGGATAAGAGAAACCCTCGACTTTAACCAACCGAGAGAACAAGCTGGTTTTAGGCAAGGTTACTCGACAATGGACCACAGCCACGCTATCAACCTAGTAATTGAGAAGTACGCCGAATATAACAAACCTCTTTATATGGCGTTTATCGACTACGAGAAAGCATTTGACTCCATAGAAATACAAGCAGTTCTAGAAGCTCTACATCGACAAGGGGTACCTGGCGTATACGTGAAAACCATAAACAACATATACAAAGATTGCACAGCCACACTACTCCTACATGAGAAAAGCAGAGAAATCCCGATCGAGAGAGGTGTGAGACAGGGAGATACGATATCCCCGATGCTATTCACTGCATGTTTAGAGGAAATCTTTAAACGTCTAGACTGGGAAGACAAGGGAATTCGAATAGATGGAGAATATCTCAGCAATTTAAGATTTGCAGACGACATTGTACTCTTTAGCAATTATGGAGACGAACTACAAAACATGATTGATGACCTAAACAAGGAAAGTATTAAAATTGGGTTAAAAATGAATAGGCAAAAGACCAAAGTTATGCTCAATAGCCTAGCTAAGGAACAGGAATTTAAAATCGACAATGAACCCTTACAATGTGTAAACGAATATGTATATCTGGGACAGTTAATATCAGGAACTCCTACCCAGGAAAATGAAATTCTCCGTAGAATAAGGCTGGGCTGGAGCGCATTCGGAAGGCATTACGAAATCATGACCGGACACTTGCCGCTCTCATTAAAGCGAAAAGTATTCAATCACTGCATTCTCCCAGTACTAACGTACGGTGCAGAAACATGGAGAATAACGAAAAGACTAGAGATGAAACTAAGGAGCGCGCAACGTGCAATGGAAAGAAAAATGATAGGGGTAACGATAAGAGATAAAAAACGAGCGGAATGGATCAGAGAACAGACAGGAATAGCCGATATTATTATATCAATTAAAAGAAAGAAGTGGACCTGGGCAGGACATGTCATGAGGAGAAAAGATAACATATGGACAGTAAGAGCGACGGAATGGATACCAAGAGAGGGAAAACGCAACCGAGGCAGGCAAAAGGTTAGGTGGAGCGATGAAATTGAAAAGTTTGCGGGCATAAAGTGGAACCAACTCGCTCAGGATAGGGTGGATTGGAAATCGTTGGGAGAGGCCTTCGTCCTGCAGTGGACCTAAACAGGCTGATGATGATGATGATGATGATGATGATGATGATGATACATGCAACGCAAGAGTTTCCTCGAGGAGCACCTTCGGTCAACGCTTACGAAAAGTGGAATTTATAAATGTCAAAAACTTGACGTACACACTGCACGCCTACGTGCATCGCCGTGATTTTATAACTTCAAAATCGCGCGCTCCGTCGCTCGCTGCTATGTTCTTATGGCCGTCTTCCCACATCCTTCCCACATTCTTCAGTTCGTTGTTTTTAATCTCAATATCGTTAGGGAGGCAGGCAGCACAGGTGACACCGACGGAAATCATGGCGGCAACGGACATCGCGATGCGCTCGCCACCACCCCAAAGTTCGGAGGACGTCCGTGCCTGACCGAGTCTCGAAAATTCTCGCCGAAGACGTCAAGGCCGCGGACCTCCAGTGGTCCTTCTTCGTGGCCGCGCTGCGCTCGTACCGCTACACGACACCGTGCTGCGAGTGTTGCCGACGTCGTTCGCCGATCTGGAGATGTACACGAAACGCAGCGACGAGCTTCGCGGCGTGGCTGCCATGGTGTCTCGATCCGCTCGGCGCCCTGTTGCCCGCCAGCTCTGATCGCGTCTTCAGGTCGTCGACCTCAGCGGGAACCGGCCCCAAGGAAGTACCCCGGCTGTCGTGGGAGCTGCTGCTGCGGGTGCTCACGTGCCGCGGCGTCCGTCCCAGGTCCCGAAAGAAAAATGACGTGCCCGAAATAAGCGGTGATACGGCCGCCGACGTCGTCTTCGAGGTCGAGCACAGCCAGCAGGCCAACCAGCATTTCGAAGGTGCCCGCGGAGACCGTGAGGTCTTCTTTGCCTACCACGACTCACGGTTGGACAACTTCAACTCCATCCTGCACAATGGCCTGCTGGCCCACATGAACAAGAACTCGCTCTTCGGAACTGGCACGTATACACCGCCACTTTCAATCCGGCCGGGTACGGCTGGCAGAACTCGCTGCTTAGTCCCGAGCTCTCGTGCGTGGCCTTGTGCGAAGTGACCAACTGGACGTCAAGGGCCAGGATAGGTCCTGGAGCAGGTCCTCCAGGGCTATATGCACGGGACTCCATGGCATGCACGCATGGTCCCAGGGAGGTACTACCTCGTGCAAAACAACTCAGTGGTCCGGGTCAAATACCTGCTGTTGTACACCGTGACGCGGCCACCGCCGCCGCCCGCTCCAGACATCTTGCCTGCTGGAATGTCGATGCACAGCCCCACAACAACGTCTTTGTCTTATTCGTCGCTCATGACAATATAGGTGATCAGGAGCGCTAAAATATTTGCGGACAAGATTCCGCCGCTCGTCGGCGCTCTCGTTCTGCATGCAGCAGGGCACATTCGCGCGAATTAACAATCACATCCGCGTCGTATTCCAATCGTTAACTCGATCCCCCTTGCCAACGGCTTGGTGTCCAGAAGATCAAAGGAAAGGAAGTTTAACGCTGCTTGAAGATCTGATCATACAGCGCAGCTGAAAGTAAGGGGATACGACGAAGCGATGTTCCTCTCCTTAGTCTCGCATGTTCACTGCTGCCGTTCTTCGTAAAAGAAAGCTGTGGAGAAAGATAGCGGTTTAAAATGCGGAAAGACATAAACATATAATTTTCAAAACTCATAACGGAGCAAGGCGCAGCGTCATGCCGGGGGGGGGGGGGGGGTGAAGAATAGAAAAGAGCCGAATGTTGAGGCTCTTTTGTCGAGCAAGGAGGGTTGAACATTCTTTCATAGCAGCGCTTAGTTTCTCAACAACCACCTCAGTGCTCCTACTATAAGCGCCACTCCTCTTAAAGGAAGTACACACAGTGGGGGTCCCGCTGCACTCATTTGAGATGCGTATGCTGACATTCAAATTTTGCCTGCCGACTACAGCACACGCTGCAGCAGTGAAATAACGTCGGCCGTACGGGCAAACTCCAAAACGCTATAGTTTATTTCTTCAGCTAGGTTCTTGGCGTAAAGCTCATGTGTCCATGCATTGCTTCTTTCGAGAAAACACGCAACTGCGAAGGGTAGAGACGCCTGCGGCTGGAGAAGTGAGAGCTGGAAAGCAGCATGGCGTCGTTCAGAAAGAGCGTGGTTTCGCTATTTGGTGCGCATTTCTAATGGCAGTGTCAAATAACACGGAACATTTTTTATTGTCACACGCACTTGTCTTAGACATTTTACGCTCACGGCTCCTCGACAAACGAACATTCATCGCATGCTTGCCTCAGATCCGCAGTGCGCGTTGCAATCGAAGAAATTCCGGCCTAGTAGTCTAGTTGCAGTGGGCGTAGACAGGATGATGATGATGATGATGATATACGGGGCCGTCCGGGAGGGAGCGCGACACTGCGTCACTGCGATCTCGTCAACTCTGGGAGCACGGTAAGTTCTCCTGAACCTCCGTCGCTGGATGTCGCTAGAAAATATTGTATCTTATTCGCTCGAAAACACCGCCAACGACAGCCTCTAAGGATCGTCTAATGCTAACGCGAGCACACGATTCCGCGACTGTGCCCCGAAGAACATGGCGGACGCGCCCAGTGTTGCAAAGCACAAAGCATTATGAATATCTCCTATTGCATGTATGATACGAGTGTCTCGGGGACGCGAGTAACCAGGCTCACTTAGTTTTGTGCAACGCTTTCTCTACCTGAAATAAGTTTTCTTTCCCAAAGGAAAGAGAATCTACAATTTTCAATTCAATTCAATTCAATTTTTTTGCGAAAATCAACATATAGAAATACCAAAACTGGTTAGACCCATAGCCAAACGCTAGTTGCGGGTCCAATGAAAAGCTATATAACAGTTTTAAACACAAAAATTGGCAGATCCCAAGTGCAGTGGAGATCAAGAAAATGCGAAGCACGCATCAGGAACGTAAAATGGATTTGCATTGTTTTCTCGCTATACCGAGTTTGGTACATATGAAGTTAATGAAACGGACGCAAGAGCACCGCGACTGTGGCATGTAAACCATGCCGCTCATACACACATGTCATGATTCTAACGTTATTACCTGTCATTTACGTTCGTCATGCAGTCGTGCTGTGCCATAGCATTTTGGTATACATACCATTAAAGAAACGCGTGGGTGTAGATCACGTCGCTCATGACATGCATGTCACGATTTTCATGTTATCAGCGTACATTTATTATCTTCGTGCAGTCATGTTGTGCCACACCAATTTTTGTATATATCCCATTAACGAAACGGCCGCAAGAACACCAAGACTGTGGCATGTAAACCATGCCGCTCATGACACGCATGTCACGATTCTAATGTTATGACCTGTCATTTACGTTCGCCATGCAGTCGTGGTGTGCCATAGCACTTTTGGTATACATCCCATTAACGAAACGCGTGGCATGGAAATCACGCCGCTCATGAGATGCATGTCACGATTTTCATGTTATGACCTCTCATTTATGATAGTCATGCAGTCGTGTTGTGCCATAGCAATTTCGTATACATCCCACTAACGGAACGCGTGGCATGTAAATCATATCGCTCATGACATGCATATCATAATTTTCATGTTATGACCTGTCATTTATTTTCGCCATGCAGTCATATTGTGGCATAAGAATTTTCGTATACATCCCATTAACGAAACGGCCAGGAGAGCCCCAAGACCATGGCATGTAAAAGATGCCGCTCATGACATGCATATCATGATTTTCATGTTATGACCTGTCATTTATGTCCGCCATGCAGTCATATTGTGGCATACCTATTTTCGTGTACATCCCATTAACAAAACGGCCAGGAGAGCACCAAGACCGTGGCATGTAAATCATGCCACTCATGACATGCATGTCATGCTTTTCATGTTATGATCTGTCACTTATGTTCGTCATGCAGTCATATTGTGGCATACCAATTTTCGTATACATCCCGTTAACGAAACGACCAGGAGAGCATCAAGACCGTGACATATAAATCATGGCGCTCATGACATGCATGTCACGATTTTCATGTTATGACCTCTCATTTATGTTCGTGATGCAGTCATGTTGTGGCATACCAATTTTTGTAAACATCCCATTAACGAAACGGCCAGGAGAGCACAAAATCGTAAGCGGCTAGATTAGATAGATAGATAGATAGATAGATAGATAGATAGATAGATAGATAGATAGATAGATAGATAGATAGATAGATAGATAGATAGATAGATAGATAGATAGATAGATAGATACGCTCAAAGTCGCCGAAGTTCGCTAAGAAATGCTTCGCATTTAAAAACAGTCAGATACATCACGTGCGTACACATATATTTACCGTCCACCATTAAATTGCACCAAAGCGCAAAGGAAAAGCTAAGTGATGAACAGCACGTGCAAACATAGTAAAACTGCAGGCAAGTTCATGCGCTATTATAAAGTGCGAGTATATTCTATTACACTAAATATTTAGAAACACTAGTTAACAATTGTATTATTCGTATATTTCAAAGACTTGCGAATACAAACAGAAATGACATTATATTTGTTCACATTGATAAACATTATTCAGTTTAAGCAAGTATTTTCTAAGCACGGATGAAAAATCATTTGCTTGTCTTAATTCTGTTGGTAGTTTATTCCAAATCTAAGACACTGAAAACTGTAGCGAACATTGTCCGTAAATATTCGTTGTTGGAGGGAGATTAAAATTTTGTCACGTCTGATTTCTGATTGCACGAGACAAAGAATACAATGTATAAATATGAAAAGGAAGGTTATTTTTCGCAATCTTGAAAATACACGTGACCACCTTTAGTCTGTGTATCAGATCATACGGCAAGATATTCGCTGTGTTAAATGAAGGCAGACTAGGTTCATCATAACATGAATAGGTAATTATTCTCAGGGCTCGTTCCTGAAGTTTACGCAAAGGCTCAAGGTAGGTTTTGTACGTCGCGCCCCATGATTCATTACAGTAACTGATATGGCTATGGATGAGTGTAAAATATAGACTAAAGAGTGTGTTAGTATTGAGACTATGACGTGCTTGCGAGAGTGCATAGCATCCTGATGGAAGCCTTGTACAAACTGCGCTTATTTACTCTTGCCAGTGCAGGTTCCTACCAGAAATGACTATGGGACGACTTCGTCTAAAGGAAAATCGTTTATATGGATGTCTAATGATTTAACAGGCAAGGTAGTGCTTCACGTTCGAATACAACATATTTAGTTTTTTTTTCATTAATTGTAATTTTGTTCATCAAAAACCATTCACTTGCTTTTTTTTTTCAACTCATCGTCTGCTTGAGTCTCCGGATCATAAATGTCATCGGCTTTGACTACGATACAAGTGTCGTCGGCGTACATAAGTACATCACTTATACCTAAAGAAAGTGGAAAGTCGTTAATATATAACGAGAATAAAAGTGGCCCAAGGACGTATCGTTGAGGGACTCCATTGCGCAGTTTGGTTGCTTAAGCATTCGTATTTTACGGTTTCAGTGCTTTCTGTCTGCATTTCTATCGCCGGTAGGATGTGTTCACTTCTCTCACGCTGTTCCCGAAACACAAGGCTTCATGTAGGCGTACGACCAAAGAAACATACCGGTGCATATTTCTGCATTCAATTAAAACTTGCCTCGTCCTTTCCCTAGCTTTCCCACAGTACCAAGCTTGTTCACTGTGCTGCGATATTTATAACCACGGGTTATATAGCGTTCCTACCATGCAACAAAGAGTAAAGCGTTTCCTTTTTGGGTTTCGACTTATCATATAAAATACCTCCAGAGTGGTACTGTTTTTAATTAACCCTTTTCAATGGATCCTTTCTTCCATATCACTTTGCGCTTTGGGCTCTTCATTGTCTTATCCCTTCAGAAACGTTCCGTACGGCCGTACCAATCATTTCACCTGTTTCCGTAAGATTCCTAAGGAAATATATGACAAATATACGACAAGTATATAGAATACAAACGACAAGTATATGGAATACAAACACGTGGATTATCGGAAAACGGAACGGAACGTTTAGTAGGGATCGCTTACACTGCCAACTACAAGCTCGCTGTTGAACCGCCTATAGCTCCCCCCACCCTTTTTTTTTCTTGACCTGCAGGTGAACCTTCTTCATATTGTGGGGAATTAGGCTGCTTGCCTGCGCCGCCGCCCTGAGCCCACAATATATAAACACAAACGGAGAAAGTGCGATCCACTCATTTGTACATCGCACAAATCTACAAGTAAATCCATACCGACTGCGTCCTGATCTGCGATTTCTCGTCCACTAAGAAGCTTTCCTTCCTGAGAACTCCGCACGGATTTCCACGAGACCTTGCGCTACAAGCGGGAGGATGGTAATAGATCGTTCCAGAATTCCGTGCGTTTCCCCAGTGGCAGCCGCAAGTCAGTATGGGAAGCCGGAACGGTCTCTCATCGGCCTTTCGTCGACTCGCCCAGTCTTAAGCGTACAGACACGCGAAGCACTACTGCAAAACAGCGGCTTTGATGAATGTTTAAAAACTTCGTTCAACTAACTTACAGCCGCATGGATCACAATGACCAAGCGGAATGACGAAGCGGAACACCCAGCCCGAAAGCGTTGGTACCAGACATAGAAGACATAGAATAGCGTGTTTCAGCAGAAAATACTTAATCATATATATATATATATATATATATATATATAGAGAGAGAGAGAGAGAGAGAGAGAGAGGGCGTCAGAACATCCCCAAAATGAAATCCTGGCTACGTCCCTTGCTTACAGGTTTTTTTTTCCTACCCCTGAGGAACTTGAGGAACCAAAACTAAACATCATCAGCCTGTCTATAGACCTTTGTCCTGCAGTGGGCGTATATACGCCCACTGCAGGGCAAAGGCCTCTCCCATAGATCTCCAATTATTCCTGTCCTGTGCTAACTGGACCCAATTTATCGCCACAGACTTCTTGATCTCATCTGCCCACCTAACTTTCTGCCATCCCCTGCCACTCTTGCCTTCTCTAGTGATCCACTGTATTACCCTTAATGACCAACAGTTGTCTTCGCATTACATGGCCCGCCCACGTCCACCTCTTCTTCTTAATTTCTATTGATATGTCCTTAACACGCGTTTGTTCCCTAACCCACTCCGCTTTCTTCTTGTCCCTTAATGTCACACCTACCATTTCCCGTTCCATTGCTCGCTGCGTCGTCCTCAATTTATTACTACACGTGCCGATGCGCCCGAACTACTACACGCGGGCAAAAACAAAATGACAAACTAGAAAACAAACAACAACCATCCTGGAGCGAGCGCGCGCCTCCAGACCGGCCGTGGAGGGGGGGGGCATATCGGCGCGCAGTTTGTCATGTTGTTTTTACCCAGGTGTACCAGTTCGGTTGTATTGGCCTGAAGCTTGGGCGTGTCACGTAGTGTGTGTAGTATGTATATATATATGTGTGGTTTCGCCGTGGAATAAATTCAGTTGAAAGTGCGCTGTTGTTTGTCTTCTTTCTTGGTATAGTGTCCTTCTGCGCCACATCGAAGATGAATATACCCACTAGACCAATTTTCTCTATTCCATAGGGGTTATACGTCCCAAAACCACGATATCATTATGAAAGACGCCGTAGCGAAGAGCTCCGGAAATTTTGACCACATGCATGGTGTTCTATAACGTGCGCTGACATTGCATAGTGCACGCGGCCTCAACGTTTCGCCTCCATAAAAATCTAACCGGATCAGCAGCCAAGTTCCACAGCCCCACCTGGCGGGACTGTAGTAGCGCTCGATTTCTTGTATGTAAACATCTCGACAGAGATCTGCCTGGCAAGGCTACGGATTTTGAAGTTGCGACGGCTCCAGCCACAGTTCTTACTGTATATGAACTACGTGGTCTTGAAGTCATTAAACTGAATCTTCTGGCTGGCTTGCTTGAACAGATGAAAATAATCATATTTAAGTGACAGACATTTGCAACCGCTAATGGCTGCGATTCTCCTCTTCGTCCTCTGAGATCAAGTGTTCCGCCAGCAATAAAAAGACGCCTTCTTTTTATCGTATACCTCACCATATTATAGTTGTTTGATTACACTCTTTGCAGATGACGGCGTAAATACCGCGAGATTTCTGGATACTGATCTATGACTGCTATACCGGCCGACTTCGACAATGTCACTGCTTTATTTACAACATGGAAAGTGAAACTAAGTGTCAGGATTAGGTGATGAAATAAAAAATGTCTCGTAAACCTTTTTCGAGTGCTTACAATTGTGACATTCACGGTTTACATTCACAAGCCCTTAGGAGCCCACATTTGCCCTAACGTCTGTTGAGTGGCGTTCACTTATTTCTTTTTTGATGTTATCAACCGCGTGATTCGCTACCAACGCCGGAAGTTTGGCGAGGACATTTTTAAAACTCCATAAAACTTTAGTTTCTTCTGTATGGCATCCATTCGTTCAAAGTCACATTGAAGGCCTCCAGGGTCACTACATCTTGTCCATGTGCTACCGTCTGTCAGCGTTTAATCAATGGAATTAGAGCTTCTTCCACCAATGCTTAGAAAGTAGGGTCTCGCCTTATTTCATGATTTTTGTTATCCGAACACAGAGCCAAGCCTTAAAAAACATAAACCTCAACAAGATGTTCTGACTTCGTTTTTTAGTATTTGGTGCGTCCGCTCCTTCTTTAGCGTACTGCGAGGTCTTAATTTATTATTATTATTATTATTATTATTATTATTATTATTATTATTATTATTATTATTATTATTATTATTATTATTGACTGTAAGACTATTCTGTTCGCGTTGGGCCTGTTTACACTCATTTTAATGTGAGTAAGCGAAAGGTCAAGCATGCATTTTGCGGATCAGTGGGTCTCGTTAATTTTTTTATCATGTAGCAATAAATTTCGTTTTTTTTTTCTGCACGATCTCATGTATCAGCACGCTCTAAAACCAAATGCGAAAAGGCTACAGCGGTGGCAAAGTCATCGTGCCATCTGTATTCTTATATATCCTGCCGGTGAAGATTAAACTCCGCTGCGGAATAAAACACAAAAAAGAACCACGCGAAAATTCGAACTCGCACACTGGGTCGCATTAAAAGCGGAAGGTGCCGCTCTGAAACCACGGCCTTCGCTGAAATTTATGCTTCACCCCCTATTCGCTCCCGGTTTGAGCCACAGCCGTAATTGCACCCCGGCCGATACGTCCGCGTATCGAACCTTGCGGTTCCAGTTCTCCAATTGAGTCTCGTTAATTCCCACTCCATCAACCACGACACCCCGCACCGTCAAACGAACCGAATAATTTGCTGTAAGCGTGCTGGAGGAAGGGAGAGCGAAAACGACGGAAGTAAAAAATGAGCTCCCTCGAAGCAATGCAGCCGCTGAAGCAAAGCGTATTGCTTTCCGGGTGCGCAGCTCAAATGAGCAGCGGGGTTAGAAAATGAAACAAGAAAGTTTTAAATAATGCATTCAAGCAAATAAAGGAAATCTGATTGCTTCTAAAGCGCTTCTTTTCTTCTGTTTTTTTTTCTTTTTACCCGGGTCGGGGTGATCACTGAAGCGTTATACAAAGTTACCAGTGCTTGGCTTTAAACGTATTTCGCACGCTTTGTAGTCATTAAATGCGTGCTCCATAATCGTTCGTAGAAGTGACGAACCCAAAATGAAATCGAACAGCTTCTGCGAGGATTATTCTTGCTTTTTCATAAACTGGTGAAGAGGAAGCAGGTACACGATGTGTTTTGACTGACGCTCAATTAGGCTTCGACATTTCGGGGACCTCAGACGGAAACCATGAAAAAAAGCCCAGTTTGCGATGCCGCGAAGCTCTGGCACATAATCACTGGAGAAGCTAGATCCTATCATCTTAGCTCGCCGGAGAAAAAGCACGTGTATTATTCTAAAAAGGAACGAAAATAAGAAATTGGGAGTCCTAACAACAACTCCTCAACATCCAAGAAAGTCTGTCTGTCTGTCTGTCTGTCTGTCTGTCTGTCTGTCTGTCTGTCTGTCTGTCTGTCTGTCTGTCTGTCTGTCCTTAAGCTTTCCCTTTAAGAGTGGAAAGCAATAGCATCACATTCTCATTCGCTTGCCATGCTCTTGAGTCGCATAAGTGCGCGTAGACGTCATGGCACAACATTTATAAGTTCACACTCTGCCTCCATATTGCGTGGCCTCCCTCGCGGTCGGGTACGAGGGTACGAGTTGACGTAGATGCGCCATCAGGACTCGCCAATGAGGAACGATGCGCAGGAACGCGCCGCAGCACGCAGTGCGAGAATGGTCTTTGAGTCTGCGCACGGGATTTGCATTTTGTGAGTGATGCAGCCTTCTTGTGAACGGAACAACAAACGACAATAACAAAAAAAGCTTACGAAACCTTCTTTTTTTTTTCCTTTGTGGAAGGCTTTAGCGACACCTACAGGTTCGCGCGGTGGTGACACTTGTTAGTGATTCCGATGATCTCCCGCCGGCACTAAGCGCGTTTCTTCTTTTTTTTTTTACGTATACGGGTGGCCATTCGATATATGAAAGGGTCACTAATATATTAGATATTCTTGCCCGTAACCAATGCCAGCTGCACTACTCTTGCTGCAGAACGACGCGTAAACGAGAAAAGCTCAAAAATAAAATACATGTCGCGACGCTGCCTTCGGTTTCGCACACCAACTCGCCGGGACTGTCATAGATTCTGACGGTGTCCTCTAGGGTATGCGTAATCTTCTATTGGTAAAGAATGCATTACAATGCCTTCTTCATGTGTTGAGAGACTAAACACGTCAAGTATTCGAAAAATCTATTGAACCACTGTGGTCAAAATACGAAGAAGGACTTGTGATATCACACTGACTTTCAGGGGACGAACCTTCAGAGCGAAATTAAAAAAGAGCCAGGTCTGCGCGGAATCGCAGGACAGTGACAGCGTAAGCTGGAGGAGCGTCCTTCTTAGAGGCCGTTGTAAACGCTTGGGGATCTGGCCAAAGTGATCGGGCCATCAGGTATATCGAAGAGCCAAGTCAGGTTGCTATAGGGGCTGCGCACGTCGCCTGTCGCGTGACGCATGGCACAGACAGGCGTAGTTCAGTGGTAGAATGCTCGACTGCCACGCAGAGGTACGTGGGTTCGAATCCTCCTCGATCCTCATTATGCTTTTCTAAAATATGTGCGATAGTGGTTACGGATACCCGCGGCGGCGGCGGACAACTATGCGCCAAAAACGGCTGTTGTGCTTTCATAAAAGCTTACGCCGTAAAACTTTCTCAATAACGTGTAGCTCCATCACCGTCCCTCCCCCGAAGATTTTTCTCGATACGCCAACGCGCTCAGCAGTTCCGCGCTATCGTCGTCTAGGCCCTCGTGCTTCAGAGTTTTCAGTAGCGCCACCCTGTCCACGTTGTCGTAAAGTTAAGTTAAAGGGACACTATAAAGTGAAATACCGTAGGATCTTAAACTGGTAAATTATTCTTCGATAACCAAATTGTTGATTTGGCCTAGATAAGTTTCTTATTACTACAAGAATTTAGGCTGAATGTTTACGTTTTATCGCTTTCACAGTCCCTGCAGTGCTCCGCCACGTGGGAATACCTATCAGATGAAATATTCTTAGAATGCTCATTACGACGAGTATTAATACAGCGTTTGTCCCAATATAGACATAGCCAGAGGTGAAAGGGATTGTCAGACAACAGCGCAAGTGCCGGGGACATATTCTGGGGCTGACTTATGGTTGGTATAACAAACAAAATGGCTATTGCTGGCGACCTCTTAATTTTTTTTATTACACGCGCACACAAACGAGCCATTTTTTAGGGGCGGAAAACAAAATGTTGACACCACAACAAGGGTTGAGGCTTGGGCTTGTTGGAATGTCATAGGAACGGCTTTTCAGCGCGAACGGCACGAAGATAAGGAATAAGACAAAACACTACGCAGAACACAGCGCAGTGTTCTTTTCTTTTAACCCATTCTTTTAACCTAAATTTGATTACTAAATTTGCATTACAATTTTTTGTATTTGTTATTAGTAGTCCTCTCCCACACAAATCTCTTTTTCTGTTCATGGCCGATCCCCCGGAGTGGGTTGCGCCAACGCCAAAGTATCCAAGGACCACCACCACCACCACCACCACAACAACAACAACAACAACAACAACAACAACAACAACAGCGCAGTGTTTCGCGGAACGAACCTTAAGGGCGTCCTCGAGGGTCATCGGGTCTGCGGGAATTCCATTCAAGGAACGCCGTCCACGCTTCCACCACTATGGAGCCCGCAACGTCTTCTGGCGCCGGAAGCACCTTTAGGACCATTCGGGGACAACGTCCTGGACTCCTCGGCGTTCCAACGTCAGAGCTACACCGGCGTTGCGCCACCTCATCGACCTACGACAACGGAGGGGCGCCTGTTTCTAGGGGATGCTGTTTCCGCCTATTACTACGTCGGCACACGAGCCACGCAGGTAGGCTGCCCAAGCGCCCTCGGACGTGGCTACCGCCGCCGTGAGGACCAACGCCGCCGTATTCTGCGCGGCTGCCGGCCCTGGCTCCTCAAGCACCTCGGTCAGCCACCTCAATCACGTCATGCGGGCCATATCGTTTCTGTCAAAGCAACTGAACATCTCCGCCACAGTAACTTCTGGGTTATCGCTTGCGGCATTACCATCGCCGAATGCATGTGTGCTCCCGGAGTTCCTTGGTTTCCAAGACAATGTCGTCCTGTGGATCAACACCATAAACTCTCTTGGAACTCGCAATGCCTTGTCGGACAATCCGAAACGGCAGGTGGCCTTAACCACATTTGGGATGGCGCCGAGACATGTCGTACGAGGGCATGTGGCAGCAGTCCTGGCCGGAATAGAGTGCGGACGCGCCTTTTGTTCCGCTTCCCCATGCCTGCGAACATTACAATCATCTCTCGAACATGGACGAAGCTCGCGAGACACAACACAACAACTCTGCTGGAGCACCCAGTAACCTCTCGACAGAGAGCGTCGCTGGAGCAATCGTGCCAGTGGCGGAGGGTATTTTTAACCAGAGCAGCCGAATACACGGTCGTCATGCTTTTCAGTGCTTGAGAATATGCGTGGGTCAGCTCCTCTAGAGCTGGATGCTCCGTGATTCCACGAACCATCAGTATCCATCGACACTAATAGCGAGACTGACGCCAGGCAACCTCACGAAGAAGACATGTCCGGGGATACCGGCATCAAAATGTTTCCTGAAATGTGTGAGCCAGATCATCCGAGCTCACTACTTTCTTTCAACGACTGTACGGACGTTTGCATCTTGCACAGCAACGACTTGATTAAAGAGGCAGAGTCGGTCCAGTTTATCGTTCCCCACGACACGTTCGCGCGGCCCAAGTCTTCTGCCATTGTCACAGGACTTGACCAGGCAGAGTCTGCTGCGCGTGGAATACCTCAAGCTCCACGGTTCGTGCTGCGTAGAGATCCTGCCAGCGACAGCTCTGTTGGAGAGAGGATTGTTTCGCCCCACAGCCTGCATCCTCCAACGGACGGCAACGGGATGACCGCAACGCACTACGACTCTTTCGACAGGTCATCATCAGCAGTGGAAGAGAAGCATACTGATTTGATTGATTGATTTTTGGCCTTTAACGCCCCAAAACCACGATATGATTATGAAAGACGCCGTAGGCTCTGGAAATTTCGAACAGCTGGGGCTCTTTAACGTGCACTGACAAGAACACGGGCCTCAACATTTCGCCTCCATCAAAATGGAGCCGCCGCGGCTGGGAGTAGCGAGAAGTGAGACTGAGCCAACATGGTACCACCTTCCAGCAACACTTCTGGCAGCTCACCATGGCAAGTCGCGGCGTGCCCGCTACAACCGGCCACCACGGCGTAGCCAGTCGCGGCCACCGAAGGTGTCCTCGGCATAGGGAAAGGGAGCTACGCTAAGAGTGGACACTCGGCCGATAACCAGCCCGAGCTTCCCTCTCGCTCTAACAGTCTCGCAGTACTCCTACCAAGGGCTAGTTGGCGCAAGTGGCGAGAAAAAAATAATAAAAACAAGTCGCCAAAATGAAGTAAATTCTGTTTATTTTTATTCACTTTCAGCAAATTCAAAACGACATTTTCTCTTATTTGTGACATAACCATACATAACTTGCTGCGACGGCGGCTGCATTTCGATGGAGGCGAAATGTTGAGGCCAGTGTGCTGTGCGATGTCAGTGCACGTTAAAAGAACCCCAGGTGGTCGAAATTTCCGGAGACTCCACTACGGCGTCTCTCATAATCAGAGCTGGTTTTGGGACGTTAAATCCCACAAGTCAATCAACTTGCTGCGAATTTATTCGCCTACGCCACCGTATGCCACGGATCAACTGCGGAAGCGGGTCGGTGCGCACGCCTGAAATTCACTGAATGTCCGCGGCCTGCGTATTTCTTGTTCGCCCGTGGAAAGTTCGGTACATTCTTTGTGTCGCAGTGACGCTATTCAGCACCATACTGACCATGCTGCGATATCGCTTCGTGGAGTTGACTACAGCAGTTGACTACAGTAGCGACAGCCCTCGCTATTGTATCACTTGGAGAAATACGTAGTTGTGTGTTTTAAATGCAAAGAATCTGTTAGCGAACTTCGGCGACTTTGAGCTTATCTATCTATCTATCTATCTATCTATCTATCTATCTATCTATCTATCTATCTATCTATCTATCTATCTATCTATCTATCTATCTATCTATCTATCTATCTATCTATCCGCCTACGATTTTGTGCTCTCCTGGCAGTTTCGTTAATGGCATGTATATGGAAATTGGTATGGCACAACATGACTGCATGACGAACATAAATGACAGGTCACAACATGAAAATCATGGCATGCATGTCATGAGCAGCATGATTTACATGCGACGGTCTTGGTGCTCTCCTGGCCGTCTCGTTAGTGGGATATGTACGAAAATTGGTACGCCACAACATGACTGCATGACGAACATAAATGACAGGTCATAAAGACCATGACATGCATGTCATGAGCGGCATGATTTGCATGTCATAGTCCTGGCCCTCTTGCGGCCGTTTCGTTAACTTCATGTATACCAAAATTGGTATGGCGAGACAACAGTGTCTCACGACCATGGCTGACACATTCCAAGAATATGAAAATCGTGACATGCATGTCATGAGCGGCATGATTCACATGCCGCGCGTTCCGTTAATGGGACGCGACAGTAACAGCGGGCTTGAAACTTTTGAAAGCATGGCCAAGGTCAATTCACATGGTCGCGAGGCTTTGGAAGAAAAGCAGTCCAGCACCAATTGTCATGGGGGGGAGGTCGGGGCGGGTGTTATGTAAGTAGCGATTGAAGCGCGACAACAGGTGAGGAGGGGTCTAAAACTATTAGGAAAAATGCCAAAAAACTATTACCAAAATTGCTATGGCACAACACGACTGCATAATGAACGTAAATGACATGTCATATAGCATTACAATTATGACATGCGTGTCATGAGCGGCATGGTTTACATGCCCCAGTCTTGGTGCTCTTGCAGCCGTTTCGTTAACTTTATACGTATGGCTTTCTACATGCCGAACAGTAAAAAAGAAGAAAAGAAAAAAAAAGAACAAGTTACTCAGTTCACAAGGCATCTTCCGTTCATTTTCCGATTTTGCGCCCTGCACAGCTCTACAAATCGTGCATTTTCATAAATGAAATAAAGGCGCCGCGACAGCAGCAGCGAAGGTGGTGTAAGGAACTACACGGGCCAGAACTGAAAGCACGGCCTCCGAGACGCCGTGCACGACGCGTGCCGATCTCGGAGGCTCCCTTAGCATTTCAGATTTCGCGGGCTTAAAACTTTTAGAAGCATGGCCAAGGTCAATTCACATGGTCGGGAGGCTTTAGACGAAAAGCAGTCCAGCACCAATTGTCATGGGGGGGAGGGGGGTATGGAAGTAGCGATTGAAGCGCGACTATAGGTGAGGAGGGGTTAAAAACTATTAGCAAAAATGGCTTTGTAATGAGGAAAACAACTTTTTTTTTACTGCAACGTATTAATTTTCACTGATAGTTTTAAATAGATATGACGCGTGCAATACAGTGTAGTGCCTTTTGATTTCGTACTATTCAGATAATCATGTGTCATTGGAAAGGCAATGGGGGCTCTTACGACGCTCCAGGAAATGTCAAGGCGGTAAGGTGGGCTAGTTGGTTGGGTCTCGCATTCATTTTGTGGTAGCGCTGACGAACAAACAAGGACAAAAGAAGACACAAGTATACTGGACGGGAGAGCTCCAGGAGAGCGCCCATGGAAAGTCAGTCTGCTGCGATACACCCCGCTCCCAGCGCACTGTTATTGTATATATTTTCCTCTTGCGTGTGCTTGAATTACAGTGGTGCGACTTTGACGTCTGCTTGGGCCCTATTTCAGGAATGTGTCACAACGCGAGTGACGTGTTCAGTGAGCAGTGCAGCATGTTAAAACGTCGGATAAGCATCGGCTCCAGCGGTCGCGCGGCAGCAGCTGCCGAAGTGACGAACAATGATTCCTTTGTTACATTCCCCCTCCCCCCCCCCCTTTTTTTTTCTTTGCTAGAATGCAATATTTCCGTAGGTACCTGTTCACTGATCGATTGCACTGCAACTTTAGACTAGAATTTTAGAACGTAAGAACCCTTGTACGGTAAAAATCGACTACGCTCGCAGGAACATTTAAGCGCATGTATGCTTGTTTCCTGCGATGGTTAAAAAGGGTAGAGTATGTAATGTTTTTTAGTGTGCTTGTAAAACATGCTTAGACTCCTTTAAATTAGTTAGCTTGCTGCATCAACCGGAATACGCACTTGCCTTAAAGCTATGTCGTCCCCACCCTGCTCCCAATAAAATATTTAGAATTGGGTAACATCGTTAGAGTGGTAGACCTCATCGAATTTGCGCAAATGCACAAAGTATTGGTTGTTAGAATGACTAACGGTATGCCCTCTTATCCCAATAATATTATTCGATGTGAATTACTATGTTAAGCGCGTCTTGTAATTGTGTTAGCGTAAGGTTTTGTGTGCACGTAGTGCTTGCGATATGATACCGGTTTTGTTTTCTTTTATTTTCTGCCAAAACTTGCGCTGACCGTAGAGTCTATGTATCTCTGTTTTACAGTGTGACGCCAGTAAGAGGTAACTCTCGACATAATTCTCTTCTTTAGCGATATTTTTTTTATTATCATTGTGCAGTCTCCACGGAAATGTGGAGCACCACAGTGCGCTGGCTACATACATGACAAATCTTGATGGAAGGCCGACAGCGTTACGAGGGCAGTTTGTGTTGGCCGAATGGTAAAGATATATTAACAAAAGGCTAAGGCCATGGCACACTCGGGAAAGTAAATTAATGTGGTTTTTCGCGGCGTTTAGCATTTCATTAAATTTCTACAAAGGACACGGGCACGTTTGACCGAGCTTTAATACAGAAAGCCAGAGCAGCGTGTGGCGCTTGCCGTGCGGTGTTCGAAATTTTAATGTGTTCATAGCATACAGAAGACATGTGGAAGTGTAAGCTATTCAAAAATGCCACACCATTCACGAACCTGCGACAGAAAAACAAAAAGTGAATTTCGTGCCCCTGACGATAAGGATGACGTCACGTTTGTTTGTTTGTTCTTTTGCCGGACGTGGCGTCACATCCGTGTTATCTTTATTTCCGCCGGGTGTTTCCCTCCACAATATATGGTTCAAAGCTTCATACGAGCCGCCATTTTCTGGAAACATGGGCTTCTATGGAAGTTTCCCTACCATGCGAAAGACGTCTCGCATGCCATACCACGTGCGCACCCATACCGCGTACTATTCTACAGACGGCTAGGGGTTGTAATACAGTACATTACAGAGAGAGGGGGGAGGGAAGCCGAAATTCGGCCGCATAGGCCTATGGAAGTGTCCGCTCTTAGCGTAGCTCCCTTTCTTTATGTCCTTGGTAGCTTCGTAGCCTAAGTCACATCGTGGCCGAGTCGTGCGACGGCCACTACGTCACAACCAATGCCGCTCACCAGAGTCAGTGCTACGGATAAGGTTCAACATGCAAGACTTTCAGTGACCATCTTTCCAGCTGGTAGCGCCAAAACTCCCGAGATCTCTCACGGCAACGGCATAGCCAGTGCGCTCCCCCAGGCGCCTTCTTCGCAGTTTTCCAACCCAAGCCACGGCGAGCTCGAGACCGACAGCACGTCACAGTCAGTGCTGCCCGCCAGAGAACCGCTGCCACTGTTGCTCACAGCGTGGCCAAGTTTATGTAATGAAAAAGCTCAACCGTGGTTTGGGCCCTCGCGCTATGGGCGCAGGAAAGAATACATAACAGCCTGCCCACTGAATGGGTGTTGCCTCTGTTTTCGTCACACACACACACACACACACACACACACACACACACACACACACACACACACACACACACACACACACACACACACACACACACACACACACACACACACATGTATATATATATAGGTGACAGCGGCGTTCACATTAAACAAACGAAAACAACCGCACGTGTATATATATGTATATATACAGTCAGAAACTCCCGAACTTAGGCTTTCCGAAGAAAAAAGCAATTTCTTCATAAGGAGAAATTTCTCAGGTTGAGCAGACATCAGTGTTAGAAACATGATAAATGTTCAATTTGCATCGTTATTAAATAATATCGCCTAATTAACGTTTTAATTACCAGCATTTTCCGGTTATAGTCAACGTCCAGTTTGTAGCCACAGAGACGACGATGCCGTATCAGTTCTCCCCGAGATATACATGCTCACTCTGCGCCACCCAGCTCATAAATAGTCGCGTCCTTTTGCACCCTCTTTATTGTGAACAAGGGACCCGTAGCGGCCCCGAAAGTGTCATTATTTGTTCGTTTATTTTGTGACAAGGCGAGTGCCTGTTTATTCCGTACCATGAATCACCCTCGCCTGACGGGTTTTCGTCGAACCTTGGACTACACCGTATCAGTTCTCGAAGCAAAGCAAATGTCGTCCTGTGAAGCCCCGCGGCACGTGAGAATCTGGCGTTTTATTTATTTATTTATTTATTTATTTATTTATTTATTTATTTATTTATTCTCAAAGCCATTACGGCGTTACAGGGAGGGTTAACAGATTCATGAAGGTTACTATAGCGATGGAGGCGGGGACGTGATTCCATTCGGACGAAGTCTTCGGTAGGTAAGAATGGAAGCACATGTTGGTCTGGCAGGACGGCACCTGAACTTTGTGGCTGTGATCAATGCGAGATGAAAGGTAACATGGCGGCGAGGACAAGGTGTCTCAGCTGAGGATTTGTGAAAGAGATTTTACGAAAAAGACATAAGGGCGGGCCTGCTTCCTTCTCTTCGAAAGGGTGGGGCGGTCAAGAGAATTTTTTATTGAAGTAATACTAGCAGTGTGAGCATATTAGCAACAATGAACCGAGCTGAGCGATTCTGGATAGCTCATAAGGCAGTTACGGATGTAGCACTATGAAGGTCCCAGAATGAAGCAGCCTACTGAAGCTTAGACCTAATTAATGCGTTACAAAGAAGAAGTATCATTAACAATGCGAACCGCACTCTGGGAAAAACCCAGAGTGCGGTTCGCATTGTTAGTGATAGTTGATGTCCGTTTTCCACGAATAATTGTCTATGTGGACACCTAGGTATTTGTAAGTTGTGACTAGGACAACTGAATATTTGCAATGGTATAAAGAGGGGACATGCATTCGGTTTATCTTCGAGAGAACCCCCTTATTTTACATTTGTTGAAGTATAATTTCATGAACGAAAAGTGAACACCAGGAAGTAATGCTGTCAAGATCAGATTGAAACTGTGAACACTGAACAGTCATGAGGACTAGTTATTACTCGGTAGAGGACGCAATCGTCAGCAACTATCCTGATTGTCGATCAAACGCATGTGCGAAGGTCGTTAATGTAAAAAAATCCACGCATCTCCACAAAGTGAACCACGACGAGTGGGCGAAGCTGGGGATCGTTCTATGTTACCGTAAATCACCTGTGGCATTGCCCACTCATGCATGTAAATGAGAGACAACGCGCGTGTATATTTACACACGCGTTGTCATTTATGCTCCTGGTCTTTATGAGATTCCTGCGCTCCCACGTCGTAGATCGTGTCGAGTTCTGGATTAACTTAGTTAACGCGCACGCTGCGAATCCTTATGGTTCAACTACACATAAGAGAAATCTCCCACCGGCACTGCATTGCAGATCAAGATCCAGTGCCTATATATACGGGGTGGCCGGTGAACGGTTGTGCCGCGCGGGCAGTCGGTTTTTTCAATCGAGAAACTCGCTAGCAGACGCTGCCTGCGTCAGCGTTGTCTCTCGCGGGCGGGGGCGCGTTCTCGTTCCTTGCGAGCTGGTAAAGCGTTGATCGCAGAAAGAGCGTTTCCATAGTCAACGCGCGCCGTTCGCTCTCTCTCACAACAGCAGATGGAAGAGAAAGAGAGATCGCGCGCCGGGAGGCACGCGCCGAGAGCGAGCGCGAGCGTGGCTACGACGCGACAACGGACAAGCCTCGACCCTAAGGAGCTTCGCCCATAATAAGGAAGAATAAGGGCCCGACGACAGAGCCTTGCGGTACACCTGATGTGACAGAGCAGTTGCGCGAGTTATGACCGTTGGCAGTGACACGCTGGATTCTGTTAGATAAGAAGCACCTGATCCATTCTATAGATTTGGGCCGACTTTAAGCATTCTTAGTTTAAGTAGGAGCAGACGGTGAGAAACGGTGTCGAATGCTTTCTGGAAATCAGGGAAAATGCATTCGATAATAGAACCAGCCTCGGATTCCGAAAACAGGTCTTTAGTAAACATGAGTAGTTGAGTTTCACATGAGTAGTGCTTCCTAAAACCATGCTGACTGTTGTGAAAGAGGTTCTCCTCGAGAAATTTGATTAGATGAGAACAGGTGACATGTTCGAGAAGCTTACGTAGTATACCGGTCAAAGTGATGGGTCTGTAGTTGGAAGGGTTTGTTGATTCACCTGCTTTGGGAGCAGGAATCACCTTCCGCGCCTTGCAACCGCTGGGCAATGTAGGACGTTGCAACGATTGCGAAAAAAAGCTGCAGAAGAAATAGCCGCACAATAAATAGCGGTCTGTTTTAGAAATTGAGGAGTGGTTCCATGCTAGGTGCCGACGTTTTCGTTTTAAGTATGAGGTTGAAAAGCCTTAATTGGTCATTGATGATTCGTTCCAATACAGAAAGATTAGGTACAGCCATAAATGGTAAATTGTTGCAGTTGTCTGTTGAAAACGCGTTTTTGAATACGTCCCGCAAAGCTTCACGACACCAGGCACTTGGAATCTGGCACCTGGCACTGAACCAAGATCGTTACAAAGTTTAATGTTTTTATTTTTTGGGCCATTCACAATGCTCCAGAACCTACAAGGGTTTGACTGTAAAAGAGAAGTGAGAATATCACCAAAGGAAAATAATTTTTTTGCGATTGCGTATGATTGTTTCTATTCTAACATTGCCCTGTGATAAGCCACCCATCTCTCCGTGGCATCAGATGCTACTCATTAAACCGAGACTCGTCGCAAAACTCAGAGAACCGGAAGTCATCTGTGAGCGCCGCTGGTAACGTGTTCTAATGCCTGTGCCGGTAATTTTGAAATCTACAGGCTCTCAAAACTCACAGCCGCATATAATGCGATCATAAATAGGCTTCTTCCTGCACCGAACGAATAAGCACAAAAGATAACGCTGGTTGTTACCCATGCAGAGCATCGATGCTTTGTAGCCACAGGAAAAAAAAATTGCACAAATAGCGCATTGCACATTTCGAATTGGCGGCCACAATCTTTGGAACATGTCTTGATCGGAGGTTGCACTTGCATGTGACTTTCGGCGCTCTTCATGCACTCGATTTTATTTTATTTGTTGCGGAAGAAAGCCCAGGTTTTATCCCGTTGCAGAGCTTTAGACAATGGCTATTTTAAAATCTAATATGATGTCATCGTCTACGTGACTAAAACGTCGCTATTGAAAATAACCACCAAGATATTATTATTAAAGAGTTAATTAACAAACGTTAATTAAGCAGCTACTTAATTATCACTTTCCTGGCACTTCCTGATGTCGGACTCGGCTAATAGTTTTATTTTGTTCTCGAACAGCCAGGTTGGATAAACCGGACTGTTTTCGAGTGTTGACGTGCAACCGTTCATTGGCGACGCTAATCATCGCACCATCGTAGCGTAAAAAGCGCCAGGAGGCAGTTAGAGAGGTTGAATTTTACCTCTAGTGGGGGTGACGTTGCCCGCGGCATCGCGCCAACATGACACATACGCGTAGAACATCGCCCGATGAATACGTATCTTCGCCGTGACGAAGCGTACTCCGTTCAATGGCGCTCGTCATGTATGGTGTGTTGTCTGTCGCGTATTTTAATTCCACATTAATTTGCCACGCCAGACTGGGCGCTGAAACAACAATGCTGTCGCTAGGTAAAACTTTCACAGGTGGCAAATAAAAAGCATTGAAAAAAATTATGGGCAGCTTAGCAGCTCAAGGATAGGCCGCCGCCCCTTTTTCCTTTCCCCATCCTAACCTCTATTTCCGTTTTCCAAGTCATTCGATACCGTACTATATGTAGGCATACTACGCGTTGCCTTCCCCCTCATCGTTTCCCTCTTATATACTTCTTTCCGCAGGCGTACTTAGTCATATTCAAGCATGTCCCCATTTTTACCCTCTCAGTAGACACGTTCTGCACAGAATGCGGATATAAAAAGTGGCGCAGTTCCCGAGAATTTGATTGATTGATTTGTGGGGTTTAACGTCCCAAAACCAGCTCTGATTATGAGAGACGCCGTAGTGGAGGCCTCCGGAAATTTCGACCACTTGGGGTTCTTTAAAGGGTCCCTGAAACGTTTTTTTGACATTGCGTCACTGATTAGGCAACACAATTGTGAAATCATTCACACTGTAAATAAAGCGAAGCACCAAGCGCTAAGGCAGCTATGGGCTTATTTCTGTCGCCTTCCTCCTTACCACTGCTGTTCCTCCTCAACTCGATCTGCTGCGGAGTGCGCGCTAGCGACGACAGCGCCTCCCGCGTCAGCCGATCTGCCGAGCCTTCCGTAGCGACATAGCGCCCCGATATGCTCACTGAGGTAGCCCGCCTCGGCAATGCTAGCCTCTGTAATAGAGCGCTGGCGACCCGTGTGTACGCCGCCAGATGCCGCGACGATACCGTTGGCTGAAGCGAAGGAGTACGTTGTAGAAGCACGTTGTTCGCAGCTAGGTTTTGAAAATTACGTGCAGAAGATTGGTTCGGGGCCAATCAGCGACCTCCCATTCGTAGTTCGATTGGCGGGGGCGTTTGAAAACGCATTTTGGCGAGCCGCTGCGACTTTTTGCGATACGCGTGTTCAAAACCTTATTGTAAATTACACACTTTACGCACAGCGCTGAAATGTGTCCTGTAATGGTCCTAATGACCCGCTCTACCGGATCACCATGTTTGCACAAAATCGTCAAAACCGTTTCAGGGTCCCTTTAACGTCCACTGACATTGCACAGCCCACGGGCCTCAACATTTCGCTTCCATCGAAATGCAGCCGCCGCGGGCGGGGCCGGGATTCGATCCTGCGACCTTCGGATCTGCAGCCGAGTGCCATAACTATTCGTGATTCCATCTAAATGCTCGCCACCTAGCGGACGGTCCTGGAACCAGCCAATCCAAGGTCGACCGTAAAACAGCTCTATAGTTCCTTAATCGACGCCATGCCGCCTCGAAGCAGCCTGAAAAAGAAAAAAAATCCTCATCAAAAGACTTTTGTTGTGTGCCTCATCGCGTGTCATCGCGGTGCAAAGACAGCAACACGTCGTTTCATCGGTTCCCCAAAGAAGCAGACGACGCCTCGCGCAGAGCAACATGGATTAGGAACTTGCGCATCGGCAAGAAGGTGACGGGAACTATGCTAGTTTGTTCTAGGCACTTCACTCGCGACGATTTCTTCCTCCCCGGTGAGTACACAGATTATATCTGTGTGTGCGCGCGTTTATTATCATGCGCGCTTTTCGAAGAGCCAGAGTGTAGCTTAGTTTAGGCAAGCGCGTGAACAAAATAGTGACATTGCTTATACGCGTGTATCTGGTAACTGGTACCGCGGTAACAGTATTCCTGACGTACTTTTGCCCGCATGCATTGTAGTAAGTAGACATAAAGCGAGCGCTTGCCTTCTTTCGCTTTCTTCGTCCCATGCGAGCGCTGCTCCTCGTAATTTGGTATTTCGTGGTCATGGAAGTAATGTGTGGTCGTTTAACGTAGCGCATTGACAATTCGAGTTCATTTGGTGGCAATTCAGGATTTATTGCGCTCGTTTCAACTTTCGAGCCCTCGACCTGTTCACCGTGCCTCTAAGTTTGTTTTCCGGCACTGCGCATAGAACTGAACTCTTTCAACACGTTTATAAGTGGCGCATTTGTACTCAATTCAATTGTGTCATAGTCAATTGCTTGCATCTTTCGGAGAGGCCTGCTACGCATGAACACCTGCCTTCTTCAACTTAGGCTCGCTGGAAAGGTTCTTCATCCTGGAAAAAAAAAAAGCTGATGCGGGTCTCCGAACAAGTGCGACGTTTGAAAGCACAGCGCAATTACTTCCGCTGTTGAAACCTAAAGGCACCGGCGCAACCAGACGACACAGAAGGAGAGACAAGGACACACGAGGACACACACCGCGCTCGTGTGTCCTTGTCTCTCCTTCTGTGTCGTCTGGTTGCGCCGGTGCCTTTAGGTTTCAAGAATGTACCAACTCGCCCAACAAGAGGTTTTGATGACTTCCGCTGTTGCGCCGCTCAAATCCCTTTCAGGCCTATTAATATCAGATGTTCAGTAGCAAGAACCCTTTCGCATTCGACGAAGCATCGTGATTCGACCCCGCAATCAAGAAACTTTAGCACAGCGTTAAGCGAAAGTGCGGCCGTGACCCTGGATGTAGAAGCCATCTTTGTTTACCTGAGCAATGTTGCCAGATGAACCACTTTTTCTGGAGTTGCGAATAGCGAAAATTTGTTGTGTGAAGTTAGCTCTGTGTGGGGTTATCTCTCAGGTCAGGCTCCCACCGAAACGTTGACGCAATACACCGTCGTTCTCCCAGAGGCACATCGATCCAGTGTATATATATATACCTTGCGCATGTACCTCAAGCCTGCAGCATCTGAAGCACAGAAAACCTTATAAGACCTCGAGCAGCCAGAGTTGTTTAATATGAGCCATCACGAAGTTCTCGAATGTTCCTTTCTCCAGCGAAAGTAAGCCCAAGAAGCCTTTTAAAAAGACAAACAGTTTCACTCTGCGGAGAACGCTCTCTTTGATGTTCTGCAACGGTCGCCGAAACAGTCGCACTCTGTGCCGTCGTGAAGCATATGCGCGTTCGCGATTAACAGTGAAGGCGATTCGCAACGACGGCTAAATGCATTCTAGTAAGAGCCTCGCGTGAATCTTACTTTTGACTGCGCCGCTCACTCGGAGGCGAGTGTAATTACGCCTAGGATGGAACATTAAAAGAAATTGTCCCCAGAACGAGCTATGACGGATTGTTTAGACTTCCCAGCTGCCGTTTCTTCTTTTTTTCCCGAAAAAGACGCGGTTCCTTTGGGCACGTATTTTCGAGAAATATGCATATTCGAAAGAGCACTTCATATAAATGGTCCTAATCTACCCAACAAAAAGGAGTATGCCGTAGAATGATGCCGTTAAAGTTTTACTATATATATATGGCTATTCTTTATATATATAGTGTGAGCTCAACATACGACTGGCTCTTCTTCATCTCTGCACATCATCATCACTTGTACATTTCCCCCCATCTACATGGATCATCATCAGCTGCTTGGCTCGCTCTCCATCTTGGTCGCCATAGATCGAGGCTCGAATAGAATAAAAGCAGTTGCTCACAAGTGGTGGAGGTTCTTATATATATATTCTTATCTTCTATCTTCTTATATATATATATATATATATATATATATATATATATATATATATATATATATATATATATATATATATATATATGGCTATTCTTATTCTGTTGCGCTAGTTAGTTCATTGAAACTTGAAAAAAGTCCTGTCTTCTTCAATTTTCCTGTGTGCGTCCAAATACTGATCGGGAAATTCCTGTGAACCTTATGTGCTATACTTCCTACATGCTTCGCTGCACATTTATCCAGTTACCATGTATCCATTTATAACGCGAGTTTGTTTCCAAAATTTTCATACTTCGATGGAATACCAGCCAAAGCGGAAACAAGGAACGGTGCACCCAATCCGACGGAAAACGTTCAGCTAGAGGGGGTTTGTTGTGCACATTTTGCGACGTGCGCACGCGCATCCGAATCTGGATTCACCAAAGTCAAAGATTCTTTCTTCTAGCACTCCTCCAGTGAGTGGCTCTCTGTTATTATTTTTTTTTCGAGCGCTAATCTAATTTATGCTTGCTTCACTCTTACCTTAATAATGGCTACGCGTCGCTCCGAGTACGAAGCCCGCTTCAAATGAAGTCATGTCGGCTTCATTCCAATGCAGACGAAGTGTTCAGACGATATCGTGCGATATGGGTGTACGTTAAAGAACCAGAGGTGGTCGAAATTTCCAGAATCCTTCACTACGGCGTCTCTTATATTCATATCGTCCTTTTGGGACGTAAAACCTATTTATTCAAATGAAAAGTCATTCTGATGGCAGCAAAGCTCGGAAATTGCGGAGCCACATCGCGACTTTAATGAGTGCACAATCCGTGGGTGAAAGAACTAGCGAGCAAATATGCAATCAATGGTTGCAAAGTTGATGTCGTCCGAGGAAGTCTGACGACAAGAATTTCACCGAGCATTAAACCTCTGACAAAGAGCAGTGAACTAACTCCGTTGCTTAGTATGCACACTCTTGCGGCTACAATACCTGGATTGAATACATACCCGCAACGTTTCTTTTGCCCTCGCGTTACATTCGCCAGCTGCCTTTTTTTTTTTATTCGGTGACGAGAGGAGTGGGCGGAAAGAATAGAGGGACATGATGAAACTACAAGTGCAACTTGTGTAAGAAACTGATGTGTACGATTTTTCGCCTAACATTTAGGGGGGTTGCTTCAAGTTTAGACTTAATGCGAGTGAAGCTAATATATTTGTTGTATTTAGATTATATTAACCGGGCAACACGACACATGAGTTTCTTTTCTACTCTTTCACTTATTTATTTTGTCATTACCTGTGGAAGCTCGCTGTACTCTCAATCGTTACCCGCTATTTCTCCTTGCCCCACTCTTGTGGCCACATTTGTTCTCCTTTTGTCGTTTGCAGGAGGAGAAAACAACTTCATTCAAGAGTAGGAAAGCGGGAAAGGGCGGGTAAAGGTCATGAGGCTAGGTCGGGGCCCAGGGGCCCGCGGCTGTCGCCGTCCATTCCGCCAGTCTGGATGTTTGTTGATGTTCCCTTCTTCGCGTTTATCTCCCACACTTCGGATCAGGGGCTTAGTCCTAGGAGCTCCTTTAGGGGCTGGCGGCGGTCGCATCCCCCTCAGTATACGACCTTGCCCAGCCTGAGCAAAAGCCGCAAAATGTATATACAGGCGACCCAGAAAGTAAACGGAGTGTGTTGGCGAATCTGCATCTTTAGGTGCTAGTTGCGGTTATTAGTTGCTACGAAACATGCGCCAAGGAAATCTGCGACGCCTCTTGACATGATTTTAAATCCTGCTCTGTTAACGCCTCAGAACAAGGTTCATGCTGTCGTTTTTATCGACCATAATCGCCCACGAAAACACCGTTGTGGTCACGTCTTGATGAGGTGACCCTTGTTTTAATTGCGCGCAGAGAAATATATATCTTTAAAAGAGACAAGGGCCACGCGTGCATCAAGTGAACGCTTCCAGAAAGCGCTGTACTTACCACAAACAAGTGGTAGTGGCAAGCTCGGAAACCTCCCGTAGCGTTGACAGTTGGAAGAAGCGCTCCGTCAGCGGAGCTGCCTGTGAGGCAGTCTTCAAGAGCACACCGCATGAACACCACACAATACTCTCGCGCATGCCACATAGTGTGCACTGTTGCCCCTAGCCGACGGAATTGTCGTTCGGCGAGCATTTGCGCTTTGCATTCACTTTCTGAGGCGCCAGACATGACGAGACGCCGTCGTCTCCCTGAGCACACTTCGCGCTTGGATACTGCGGAAGGCCGCGGTCTGGTGTCTGCTTAGGCCGCCACGTGGAGGCGGTTTGCCGATAGAGGCGGTTCACCGTCACATATTGACAATTGTTGAGGGTTTACAGTTAATAAGGGAGACGCGGAGGCAAGCGCTATAAAGAGACAAAGAAAGCTTCCGTTTGATAAGCCCAGATGATTGTAAAGTCACGTCTATTTGATGCCTCCAGGAGCCTCCGCGTATTCGGGACCCACCAGAGGTTAACCTCAAGAAAGCTTGGATGAAAGGTATTTCAGAAGCGCGCCATAGCCTGCAGGATATCAAGTCCATATGCCATGCAATGACAATATTTTAACATAACCGGCACAGCCATACGTACTCCGCTCAAGTGGAGACTGACAATTTAAAGGGGTCCTGAACCACCACTCGGGCTTGGTTTTGAAAACGGCTGGGTGTGTATTGAAGGCCTCTCAGAAGTTCAGAGCCGAAAGAATTTTTCAAAACGGTTTGTTAGGAGCGAAGATATTGCGACCGGAAAACCTCCCTTTCCAGTCCTGTCTCAACTCTGCGGAATAGAGGGTACAGAGCTCCTTAGGGAGGTGTCGAAGGAGGTGCCCCGCCCACCGCGTTACGTCACCAGACTTCAGCGACGTGTCAGAGTGGCTGACGAAAAGCGCGCGACTACCGGGGACTGTTTGTCCGCAGCGCGCTTGTGGCCGCCTGCTCGCTCCGCGCTTGGGCTCTGTCGCGTGCCCCCGCGATCACCGCATTTTTTTTTTCGATCCTTCGAAGCTTTGTTTTTGTTCGTCACACACGTTTAGGCTCGCAGGTGTGCGCGCTTACTTCGTCAGTGCGCTGCTTGTCGTTGATATTGAGCATAAGACGGCGTCAGGACAAACAGCGCAACTAACGCTGCTCCACCTTGTCATGCATAACCCCAAGTTAGTTAATTGTTGATTAGTGACTGTAGACGGGTTAATCATCCTGTCGGGCTCGAACGTGTGACTACTATGACTCGAAAGGAAGACCTTCACAACTCGAACCCCTGCCGACAGATTAATGTGGAATAAGGTGCGTTGACATGCGCAAAGAAGGATGGATGAATTTAATGTGTGAATACACTAGTCAATTTTAAAAGTGAAACTGTGAGCTATTGGTGAAACTGGGAAATTTGCAGAAAACTCCGCTAAGCTCTGTAATGCTAGCATAACAATGCCACGCTGTAGTGAAGACAAAGCTTCGTAGGACTAGTTAGGTAAGGCTAAGTCTAATTCAATGGAGCCTAATTAAGATGCCTAAAACAAGTTAGGTAAGATTAAGTCTATTTCAGAGGAGCCTAATTAGGAATAATTAATTGAAGCCTAGTTCAGACAGGACTAATCCAACTAAGTCAAACCAAGCCAAACTGAACTAATTCAACCTTAATTGAGCTATGACAAGTAAGTGACCCCTAATTAAGCGGGTACTAATTATTTACCGTTAATTAAGCCACGATACTAATGAACCCAAATCTAATTGGGATAGGGCTAATTATGCGAAGCCTAATTTAGCTGATATGATCAAGTTTAGCGTAAGCAAGCTTCTAATTGGACCCCGTTTAATTAACTAGTACTAATTAAACCACTGCATAGCTAGGTTATTACTAGTTAAGTCAAACCTAAGCTAGCACTTATTAATCCAAGGTAAATTATGCTAAGACATAAAGGTAAAGCCTCATTAAGCTGAGACTAAATATTTCAGGAGTAACACTGATTAAAGGAGTAACACTGATTAAATCAGGCGTAATTAAGGTAATACTCACCAAGCGATACCTAATTAATGTAATATATCAAAGCACAGCGTAACTAGGCCTAAACTAATTAGGTCATGCATAATTAGGATAGGGCTAATTAACTCAAGCATAATTATATCATGACTAATGAAGCCCAGCTTATTAAGTCATGTGTGATTAGGTTTCAGCTAATTAGGCCGAGCCTGATTAGTGTAACTCTAATTAGGTGCTGACTGATTAAGTTAAAGCTAAGTCAAGTCTCAATAAGCTCAGACTATTAAGTTACGTCAAATTAAGCCAAACATTACAGACGTAATGATTTTAATCCACACTAATTTACCTTACTCAACCCTAATCTGGTGTAATCCTTAATTCGCCCTAATCGAAGTCTAGCATAATCCACTCTGTATGCCATAGTCCACCTTAATGCACCTCAGTCTGTCTTAATCCACCCTAATGCGCCTTAATGAGCTCTAATCCACCCAAATATACCCTAATCAGACCTAGTCCTTCAATCCACCTTATAAAAGAAATATTTTGGGCTCGACTCCAGCCATGTTACTGAGTATGAGTACTAGAAGGTGGCGCATTGGAGTACCATAGGGAATAAACCCATCTACAATCACTGATGAATTGTTAATTGAAGTGTGGGAATAATTTGTGATTTATTACAGGCTGCTGGCATGCATTTGTTGCCTTCTTGGAAAACTATATTTATGGTGACTTTTGCACCGCACCGTTCGCGTCCACACCGAGGTAGTTTACGGACGCCTTCCAATGGCATCTATGAGACTTTCGAATTAACAAATATATCTTTACATATTTCCAGCAACTATTTTGCCTATATAGGGGCTCACAACGCAAGGAAAAGCGAGCGCACGGCACGCACGCGCTTACGGTTTTAAAAAACGCGCGCTGCGAAGGGCCCGCACACTGGCGCGGCGGGCGTGTCTGCCATCGGCCAATAGTAGCGACGCTCCTCGTAAATGCTCTATGACGAAATAGAGCATATACAAGGAGCGTGAGGAGAAGCCGCTTTTTGAGTTGAGGGCTCCTGAGGAAGTGGAAGATTTGTGCTCCGCTTGTGAACGCTACGCTTCGCGGATGACTGCAGCATTTGGCTGAGATGTTCATCACGGCGTAGGCAAGCCGTAGAATGTTTTTCGGCCAAGCCCGGAGGGTGGTTCAGGACCCCTTTAAGCAGTCTTTGGGAAGATCAGCATGTGTTTTGTATACCTTGTATTTCAATTTCAAAACATGGCGAAACGCCTGGTTATATAATTAGCGACGCACATGAACGGATTCACGAAATTCCCATCTCATACAAAGGCAACCCTGACAAAACTAGCCCAGGAAAATGACGCACAACAAATAGCGTACAAGAAATTACGGTACAAAAATCTAAAAGTTGCGTACACGCATGCGATATGTCCGGTAACAGCACTGCTTCCACCTGAGATTTGACTGAGAACACGAAGTGCCCAACCAGGTGGTGAGAGTCACATGTGGCTGGCACTTCTCCAGTTGAGCTGGGTTCAAAACCATGTGCATCATACCCTCACTGGGACAAACGTGTGGCTCATACCAGCATTCTATATGCGGTGTGGCGTGAACGCGGTGGGGTGTGAATCACGTGTGGTATGAACCACACGTGATTGAATGTTAACCTTCACGACCTATGCCAAATTACATTGAAGTGGTCTTCGACAGTCAAAGCTTAATGGTTCAAACCCCCATGTCTCCGGTTTGTCTACCAAAGGCCTTGGCTTCCGCATTACATTTCTTAAACGATAGCTAAGGACTACGGATTTTTCAACAGAGAATTCATTTAATAACGCAGACTAAAGACTGAAGTGAGGTGAGGATGTGGAAAGAAGGAGTGGAAGGCCACCAGCTCCACTAGCCTTGCGCCGCTAGTGCAAGCTGCCCACAATTTTTTTTTTGTACACAGAATGCATGCTGCCCAACCAAGTGGTGATAGTCAGGGTTTAGAGGCCCCGCCTCTATTGATCTGGGTTCAAATCCGCAGAGAGTTTCATATTGAAACTGATAACGCTTACGGACACCGGCGGTGGCGCGAAAGCCATCACCACCAATTCAGGTCACTGTAACAAACCCATTACAGTTTAAGCTGTAGAAGAATCTCCTAGGGCTGCGCAGAAGACACAGCACAGTGGCAGCGTATTGTACGTTGCGTGCTCTGTCAATGTTTTTTTCTTTCAATCTTGTTTTATTCTTGCTTCTCCCCCATTTGTTCCTCTTCTATTGTTAGCCTTTACTGTTTCGTCTTCCTTTTCGTTGTCATCCGCCTCTTTTTATTCGTTGTCATCACCTTCCTCCTCTTCGCCGCCATCGTCGTCTGCATGTTCTTCTTCGCCGTCATATTTTTCCTCGTCCTTGTTAATGAGAGCACAGCCGAATGACCTGAGAGACACCATTCCCGATAGAGTTGTGGCTGGGAGCCCAAAATGTTCTGCCATGTGGTGAGAGACAGGGGTGGATGCCACTATCTCTCCTACCATATCAGAGCCGTGGATGAGAATGCAAGATGTCCACAACCAAGTGGTGAGACTTCACGTTCATCGAAGTTTAGCGCAAAGGTAACACACACAGTAAAGAAGGACCACAGACAACCTTCTTTACTGTGTGTGTTACCTTTGCGCTAAACTACGATGAACGTGAAGTCTGAACACCAACTAGCCCAACTTTTCACTATTTCAAGTGGTGAGTCTGTGAGAATTGTAATGGCACCGCTCCCGTTGAGCCGTGTTCAAGTCCGCGCAGGCATGGAGCTTTTTCTCTTTTTTTTTTCACATAGAAGCTGATAGCCGTTAGGGACACGGGCGGCGGCGGCGGACACCATCGCCACCAATGTCGCCTACTGTAACGTGCCCATAGCAGTTTGAGCTATAAGAAATGATAGGTGTAACATTAAGGGAAAAGTAGAGAGCGGAGTGGATCGAGGAACAAACGCGCATTAATGATATCTCAGGAAAAACCAAGAACATATGGGCATGGACAGGGCACGTAATGAGAAGACGGGAGAGCCATCGGCAATCAGAGGTCACAACATGGATTACTAAAGAAGGCAATCGTAGCAGGGATTGGAGAAAGTTACGTGGGCAGACGAGATTAAGGAACTTGCGGGGATGACGCGCAGGCGATTTTAATTCCCATCATGTATCGTGGGGGCTAAAGACAGACTCGTGTGGCACGCGACTATGGGAGTGGACAAGAGACCGCAAGCTCTTGTGCGTGAACCGAGGACACATAAGATTTGTTCGAGGCCAGTCACGTTCAGTTCTTGATTTAACGTTTTGTAGCAGTGCAGTCAAAGTTACGTCATGGTCAACAGTTGGCTCTGCTACTAACAGTGATCATATTCCTGTGTTTTTTTTTTGAAATTAGCTGTCCAATAGTAACTTTACAAGAGTCAACGCGCACATATGTCAACCTGAATAAATTTCAGACTTTGTAACGGTCGGCCCTATTGTCCCTCCAGCATGGTGATGGTAAAGAAATTGCTTCTGAAGTTTCTACAATTCTAGAAAACTCCAGGAAAAGATGTGAGTTCGTGGTTCCATCGGCTAAACGTACATCGTCTCGGTGGTGGAATGAGGAGTGTACGCGATATTACAGAAGAAGAAAAGCCGCTTCGAAAAAGCTTCTACAGAATCAGCGTCCAACCAAGTGGAAAAACTATCAATTTCTTGCTGGTGTAATTTAAGCGCACTGTTAACCGAGCGAAAGATGAGTATGACAGCAAGCATTATGATTACCTCTAAAAATCAAACAATAAGCGTGCATTGTTCGCGTATCTTCGGGCACGAAAGGTACTACCGATGCCGTTGACATTAGAGTCGTGTGTCTTGACGCCGCAAGAAATGAGTGCCTCTCTTGAACTGATAGCGATAGGCTTAGAAGATCGATTTACCGCACATCTGCCGGCAACTCAGTGCAAGTTTACGTCGTCCCATGAATTCGCTGAGATATCTTTATCTGAATTAGCCGAGACTGTGCTGTGTTTGCCTAACTCAGCACCTGGACCAGATGGCATCATGAATGCAATGCTAAAGCTTTTATTTCAGCAATGGGCTCATGTTCTTTTAGAGCTACCAAGTTATCCATTAAAGAACGCATGAGTATCATCAGACTGGAAACTTGCCAAAATAGTGCTGTTGCTCAAGAAACAAGTGGGAGGGTATACTTTAGAGAACATACGACCAATTGCGATGATGTCCAGTGTAGTAAAACTAATTGAGAGGATTCTTCAGCGCCGCATGAATGTCATTATTGATCAAAGGTCAATTCTAAGCCCCTGTCAAATTGGGTTCAGGGCTGGCTACTCCATCTGGAATGCGCACGTCGATTTATAAAGCCGTATTCACTTAGCAAGGCGCCATGACCAATATGCTGCCCTGGTGACTCTAGACATTGCTAACGCATATCATACAGTAGAACATCCGATCTTGATAGACAGATTAAATTCGCCAGGTTTCCCGGAGTATATATTTGCGTGGATTAGCAGATTTCTCTTGGACAGAAAATTTTGCTATAAAAGTGGCTTCTCTTCGTCTACATACACACAAACAAGAGGAGCACCGCAAGGATCAGTTCTTTCTCCTGTGCTGCTTGATGTATTAATGAGCTCCATTCCACGACACCAGGATGTAACTACTTATGTTTATGCGGATGATACCGCATTTTTTTGCCGCGGCAGACGATATCCATGCCTTATATAAACGTCTGCAGGACTATCTTAACACCTCAGAGAGCTGGCTAACTAGCAATCATTTTTCACTTAATACCAGTAAATGTGCCGTTCTTGTCTTTCCTCTTCATTACCCTGCACATTTCGCTCTGCTACCAGCTGGAAGACATACCACAGTTAGAATCTCTTAAATACCTTGGGGTAATTTATGATGCCTCTCTTAAATGGCAACGACACATTGATTACATAGCCGCAAGAGATGCACCTGCAATTTTGGCTTATTGCGCAGGATCAGCAACCACCGTGTAGGTATGATAAGAGACACACTTATAATGATTTACTGCATGTACGTTCGCCCTATTCTAGAATTCGGCTGCGTACTTTTCTCTGGTGCCCCAGCGTACATCGTCAGACCCTTAATGGTTTTGGAAAGAAAAGCATTGCGCTTATGCCTTGGCCTTCCAAAAACAGTTGCAAATGTGGTGTTGTATCTGGAATCGCGACTTCCATCTCTATCATGCAGGTTTAGCCTTTTGAGTGTAAATACATTTTGACGAACTTATGAATCCCCATTAAGGCAGTCTGAAACTGTTTTTATTTCTCATTCGGCAATGTTTTTCGGTACTAATTGGCCACGGTTTCACACTCCGCAAGTTATATTTGTGCAACGATTACTCGACCCCTTAAACGTGCGTCTATGCGATGTACGTCCGATCATTGACAGAGCTTGTTCAGTTGAAATTGAATTCGACGACATTTTCCCGAATAATGCAAAATTACTTCCACATCGCATCTTGGATGGCATATTACAAGACCATCTTCAGAGAATCGGAACAAATGTCGTTATTGCCACCGATGCATCACAGCGCGAGGAAAAGTCAGTTGTTGGAATTTTCAGCCCGACTCTTGATTGGTCTTATTCCGTGCGGCTTCCTGATTTCGCGCGTATTTTCGTGGCTGAATTTTTGGCATTCGTACTTCCGCTGCGCAACCTAAATTCTTCATTTCTGTCAGCCGTGGTTCTCACAGATTCTCTATCCCTCTGTTACTCGCTCACCGCGAGCATGGACACGCACGTGATAAAGGCATTTCAGGCATTAGTACCTTCGCATTTGAGAACAGTCCGTTTAATATGGGTCCCCGGCCATAAAGGATTGCTCCCCAACGAAGTTGCTGATTCTTTAGCAAAGGCTGCTCTAGACGGACCGATCATACCCTACTTTCCTGCGTCCGCTTATGTCACGGCTGCTAGGTTTCGTAGGCGAGTCATAAGGGAAGCGTTGAACGACTCCGCGTTGACAAACTCCACAGATTATTGTCACCTTCTGTACCCCTGGCGGAGAACCGTATGACGAACACGTCAACTAGAAGTGTCCCTTACGAGGCTACGCTGCCGTGTACCGAGCCTAAATTTCTATGAACACAGGTCTGGTCGGGTTCCTTCACCACTGTGTGCATTCTGCAGTGAGCCAGAGACGATAGATCATTTCCTTTTGAGCTGTGGACGATTTACCGTGGCTAGGAAAACATGCTTAGAAAACCCCTTGTAAGCTCTTGGAATAGACCTGTCTACGCCTGTGGTTCTGTCTTTTGGTGCCTCCATTTCTGGATATTGCAATACGAATGTTTGCTTGGCCATGCAAAATTACATTAATGAAACTGATCGTTTCTAAATAAGCCAGAAATATCGTTATATTTATTCAAATACACAGCTAACGTTCAATACAAATTTTAGTCTTTTCTATTATTCAATTTTTCATTATGTGAATCATTAGACGTTTTTGCCCCATATTACAGCAATACCACTTCGCCATTTCTCTGTGTAGATTACTGCATTCCTAAATATTAAATTTTTTAGCACCCAATTCTTGGCCAATCCCCCACAGTGGGCGTGAGCCCACTGTGGGGGATTGGTGAACAGGTGAACAGGTGAACAGGTGAACAGGTGAACAAGAACAAGAACAAGATGACGCGGTCGCTGTTAGCACAGTAGAAAACTATGGGAGACGCCTTTGCCCTGCAGTGGACAGGCTGGCGACGACGACGATGATGATTATGATAATGATGATGTGCTAATAAACGGTATAGACACGATCGAGTGAAAGAATATTCCCAGTATATGCATATTGCACCGCACAGATTATATGTATCTAAAACGAAGTTTGTTCATCCTTGTGTTTTGAAGAAGGGACATAATATCAATTCCGATAATGAAACAAAGGTCGAGCCCTTGCACCTGGCCGTTGAAGATGTAGATATTTCCGAGGAGCACGAATATTGCACAATTATACACCTAGACGGTGACGCAATAAACGAAGGCTGCTCAAAACAACGAAAACGTTGGTCAATTTCGAAAGATTAAACAAGCGAAATTTGATGCACTTGACGGTGAGCATGAAGTACTGACCGATGAAGAGATTTAGCCTGTAAAAATGCGACAAGGAGGCAACTTACTGAATGTTGCACGTGCTCCCATACCAGCGTCAACAACGACACACACACACACAATCGAGCAGAATTTTCACGGATTTCCTCGACGTTAAGAGTCACCCGACTAGGCGTAGTCCCGCGACTCTTAACGTCGCGGGAATCCGTGAAAATTTTGTTTGATTGTGTGTATGGGTCGTTGTTGACTCTCGTATGGGAGCGCGTGCAACCGTGGCCTAGTCAGGTGACTCTTAAAGGGCCACTAAACAGGCTCCTACTTTTTTTCAAAGCCGCCCAGCAAGCTAACTCAATCATAGGGAAGGTTGCGGCGATCACATTCTGCGAATATGACAGTGCTGTGCGCCACACAGACGCCGTATTTCAAAAAACAATTCGCGCGCTTCTTTCCGGCGACTGACCAGTCGCGCTCGCATCCTAGGTGTCGTCATGTCGTACCGCGAACAACTTTGCGTAGTCGTATCTCGTTGATTGGTCGAAACGTCTATTGTCAGATCCCCTGGCCATCCCACCGGCGTGAGCGCAGGAGCAACCCAACGTTTCTAGAACGGGAGCAACCGGTTCCGCAGCGCAAGCGTCAATGACGTCGAATGATCACGTCAGGTCACGTGTCAAAAGTGGGCGGAGTCTCGACGGCGCGCCGCCCCTACCCTCTCCTCAGCAGAGAAGGTTGGGGAGGCCGACCGAGAAAACGAAACCGGCGCAAGCGGTCACTTAAACCCGTGTAACTTCTCTATTATTGCACCTATTCGCAAAATTCTTGCGGGAGCATGTTCACACCGCACAGGAGCGCAGTTATATTTTTAAAACAAATTTTGGACCTCGGGGTTGTTTAGGGGCCCTTTAACGTCGCCTTAAGTCCCTTGCACCACTACAACAATGTGTTGTTAAAGAAAGGAACAAACCAACAAAATAAACAAATAAATAAATAAATAAATGTAAGAATATACTACGTCTTTTGTTGGTCAGAGGAAGAAAAAAATTACAGCATATCCACGGAGTGAATGATGATGAGTGGGCGAAGCTCGGGAGGTTCATCGTAGATCGTGCTGAGTTCCGGAATAATTTAGTTAACGCGCACGCTACGAATCCTTATGGTTTAAGTATGCACAAGTGAAATCTCCCACCGGCACTTCATTGCAAGTCAAGATTCAGTGCCTATATATGTGTATGGGTGGCCGGTGAACAGTTCTCCAACGCGGCAAGTCAGTATTTCTCAATCAAGAAACTCGCTAGGAGACGCTGCCTGCGCCAGCATTGTCTCTCGCGGGTGAGGGGCGCGTTCTCCTTCTTTGCGAGCTGGTAGAGCGTTCATCTAAGAAAGAGCGTTTCCATAATCAACGCGCCCTTTTCGCTCTCTCTCTCTCTCTCTGTCTCTCTCACAAGACAGCAGATGGAAGAGTGAGAGAGAGAGAGAGGAACGCGCCGGGAGGCACGCGCCGAGGGCAAGCGCGTGCCTCCCGGCACGCCGGTTACGCCTGACGCCTGACGCAGGACAAGGTTAGACTAAGAGGAGCTTCGCCCCTAAAAAGAAAATGTGGTTGATTCCTCTGTCATAGAAATCGGGACCCGTATTCACAAAAATAACTTACGACAAAAATATTCGTAAGAGAACATTTGATCCAATCCTGATGCAGGACATATTATTAGAGGAACCTGCTGACCAATGGCAAAAAGCACTTACGAAAGAGAACCTTTGTGAATTCGGCCCCGGTACAACGCGAAAGGGAAACCTGTCTTGGCGAAGCTGCGAAATGCGTAAGTGGCAATCTCGACAATCCAGGGGCGGGAGATGGGTTGGATACTCTTGACATGTGCACCCGTTGCATGTACGCATCAGCGGCACCTCAACACTGCGCAGGGATCCTCGACAGTTCCACACAAGCGAAAGTTCTCGAACGACTCACATTTCTCCGGTGACACTGCATTGAACGCGCCAATGCCCTGCGTAAACCTGCCGTAAACCAGTAGCGTCAGCAAACGGTGAAACCTAGCAAGCGAAACCGAACTGTTGGTCAGCGGCTCGTTTTATTGCGATAGCAATTATATGGACAGTCTCGGCTGGTTTTTGCCGTCCCCGTCGGCTCCCGGCCGGACAGTCTCGGTCGGTTTTGCCGTCCCCATCGTATATATATATATATATATATATATATATATATATATAAGTCCCAAAGAAAAATAATTTTCGGATAAATGCTTCCGAAGCGCGGAATCGAACCAGGAACCTCTCGCTCTGCAGCGCATGGCGCTAACCACTACGCCACAAAAAGCAGACCCTTCAGGGAGCTAACGGCGAGCCTTACATACACACTCTTTACCGTTGGCAGGACTCAGAGACGGCAGGCGCTTATAAGCGTTTCTTCATTACCAGCGAGATGGCGCGAGGAGCGCAACGGGCGGCCGCCTTTGCAACAGGAGCGCTGTTCAAACTGAGAGTATCCATTGTGACAGCTTATTCGCGCTCGTTCGGTGTATATCTGTGCGTTCGTTTCGTGCGTGCTTCACTTGATAGTTCGCGCTCATCTTCTGTTTATTTAGCGGCCTCCCCTAGCTTTGTATCACACCGTATAAAGCCCTTCGTACCAGCAAGCGTTGCCTCCTGCAGGTGCTCACTTAGCAAGTGCATGTTTGCTACAATTATTATTGCTCCTGAAGCTACGAGCCTCACTTCGTATAGCATTACAGTTTCTTGCTATCGCATTCATTGCTTCGCCCTTGCGGGCGAAACTGTGACTTTTTGTGAACGTTGACTTTGCTGTGCGAAAGGCACATCATTTGCTTGTCGACGGCTGTCTATGCGTTCCTGGTGTAGAGCGCGACGCAACGCAACTGGTTATCACATGCGTCACACAAGACAAATTATAGAGGCAGTGGTTGTAGTACATTGGCCAAGAAACGCGCCGCCAGGACTCCAAAACCTGCGCGGCGATAGAGGCGTCGAGACTACTGAAGCGCTAAGTAGCGGCGCGTATTAACAAAATTTACGACTTCACTCCATCGTTCCTGGTTGACGGTACCACCGCTGAGAAGCAAGAGTGTAGTGAAAGGGGGCGATGTTAATTTAAGAACAACTTTGCTTGCTAAATACCTTTGCTTTAACCGGAAATCAGTTAGATGCAAATTGTTATGCGGTGTAGTAAACATGTAAGGCCCGTTTTTCCTTCTTATTGTAAGTCTGTCGGTGGTGTGGTCAGTGGCGCTTCCAGCTCCTATAGATTCCACCCTGGCTAGGTGTAGGTTTGAATCCTATAGTGTTGTACCTTTTAATGTCAAATATGTGTTTATTTTTCAGATATCCACTTCCGTTACGGAAGTACGTCAGTGATTTCTTGGTGGACCCCGGCATAAAACACTTTCGTGTTAAAAATGGAAAAAACAAAGGCTGCTCTTAAACGGTATCGTCCCCTCTTGGTGTCGCAGCTTCGTTAGCGCATTCGCGTAATCAATCATTTAAGTCGTCGATAAGTAAATCGTCCCTCCACGTAGACTTTCCTGCGAGTTCATTCGCTTTCTTTTACTGCCGCAATTGGACTTTCTAGCAGCGAAGCTGTTTAAGGTATCGGTAAACTAGTCGGACGTCGTGGGAAACTATCATCATCGGGAAACAAGTGCGCGTGCACTTCTATGAAATGCACGGCATTCGCGCGCACTCCTTTCTTCTCTTGCGCTCATGCCCCGAGTCCACTACTACATATGGGCGGAGGCATTTCATGGCGCAGCATAGCCCTGTATAGTACAGTGAGGGTGTCGGAAAGGAAAGTGAGGATGAGAAGCAAACAAAGGAGAGCGGAGAGGGAGAAAGCATAGCGTAGTCATGTACATTATAGTATAGCGAGGGGTTGTGAAAGCAAGGGAAGGGGGAAGAATAGGGAAATGAGGATGGGGAGGGTAAAGAAAAGCGCGACTGCAGCCCTCGCCCTAGAGGTGCCGCTTGCTCCTTTTGTGAGCACTGAACAACGGCTGATGAAGGACAGTACCTCTGGAAGGATGAATTCGTAATCTAATATTATTAAAGAATGTTACAAAACTTCTCTATTGCCTGAAGTGGACTTTTGAGCGCAGCTTCTTGTTCACTTATGAACCTTGTAAGCAATGAAAATTGCGCGTATAGATCTGTTACAATCGCTGCACCTTTACTCAAAGGCACTCGTACGTTAGACAACGCCCGCTTGGTGATCCATCGACACTTTCTGAAACAGCACCCAGATCAGCGTGTTGCAACAGGATCATCCCTCCCTTTCACGTGTCCGTGGTCGGGGCTTGCCTCATCGTACCAGAGCCCTTCTGCATAAGTTAACGGTTGGTTCTGTATTAGTGCGCGAACGGTTTTACCGTCAAGGACGTGCCGACAACCCGTCGTGTGCGTCTTGTGGCTCCAGTGAGACACTCGAACATATAATCTTACAGTGCCCTGCATTTCTCATGCAGCGCGCATTGTTAGTCAAGGCCAGTGGCGTAGGCAGGCATGGGCTGACCGGGCTGAAGCCCCCCCCGAAATTTTTCCAGCCGGTGCCCCAATGCCCATCTATGCTGGCCCATCACATATACGAACAAAGGTGTCCACTCGGCGAAGGTGTGGCTATGGGCATTCGCGTCTCTGTTGTGGGCTTAAAAACGAAGAACGCGGCTCTTTCAACTCGCAAAGGAAGTTGTCACTCTATGGCGGGGAAAGCTGTAGCTTGTCTGCAGGAAACGGTGCTGGCAAACGAGGGGCATATGTCATTTACCGGCAAAGGGTGCTGCGATAAGAGACTGAAAAGGGAGCCTGCAGTCTTTGCAGCACAGCGCCGCAGCAGGCAGACGCTTCTGCAATGTGTTGGCAATTAGCTCTCTGCGGTGATGGACAAACATGGCAAGTCTGCGTACCCGGAAACATGCGTGTCTTTGCTGCGGGTGAAACGTTCGTGGACAAAGGTCACAAAGGTAGCGAACCAAGCACAAAGCAAAGTATGCCGCTTTTCCCTGTGCAACGCCTTCTCCTGTGCCGCCCAACCCTTCTTCCCCTCTTATTCCTGTTTCTGTGAGGCGCTGATGCTTTTCGTGCGTTGTAACTTGTATGCGGTCGCGTGGAGAATGTGGCGTACAGTGCATGCGTTTTTTTTTCTTTTTTTGAGCAGGGCCCCTACGTGGGTGGCCCAATACAGCTTCGCTTTCGTCATTTTTCTTCACTTACACATGGTAGCAATGCGCGCTCACGGCGTACTCTTCCGAGGACGATGCCGCAGAGAGAGGAAATTTCAACCAACCTTCCGAGTGTACAGCACTGCTTTGCAGTGTTATCCACAAGCAAGTAAGCTACGGAATAACGAGTCGACAAAAAGACCGCGCCGCGGTTCATCGCCGAGCGTGCACAAGGGTCAACAACTCCGCTACCAGCAGGCGATGGTCGCGACATTCATTCAAGAAGGGGTGGCGACGCTTTCGCGGCAACATGTCTCAAGGCAGCAGCGGCTCTTCGTTTTCTGGGGAAGGTCATCCTCGCAGCGCCAACAGATGAGCGAGACCTCGAACGCTTAGTCCTTTTCTTCAACTGATTTGTACTTACATGATACCTTATTTTGTTTTTGTTTTTGCGGGGTTTAACGTCCCAAAACCAGTTCTGATTATGAGAGACGCCGTAGTGGAGGGCTCCGGAAATTTCGACCATCTGGGGTTCTTTAACGTGCACTGACACCGCACAGTACACGGGCCTCAACATTTCGCCTCCATCGAAATGCAGCCGCCGCGGCCGGGATTCGATCCCGCGACCCTCGGATCTGCAGCCGAGTACCTTAGCCACTAGACCACCGTGGCGGGGCACATGATACCTTATATCCTCTGACAATACAGTGGCTTTTTAATGTGCCTGAGAGATATGGATTATATGTGAATTATCTGATAATGTTTGAATACTCCCTTGCTATTGCTCAGATGAGGTCACACGATGCCTTGTTAATTACAGCAAGCCAGGAAATTAACTTGAAATAATTTCATTTCTTGAATACAACATACAGGGTTGCCGAAATAACTACCGAAAGATAACAACCGAAATAACTACAGTCACCGTCACGATTGATCTATCAATCAGTACTTGACACAACCCATGAGCGGCCAATGGGAAAATAAAATGAGAAGAAATCTCATTATATCAATACCTTTTTCGGCTACAGTATCTGGTCGACCAACTCGAATATGTTTTTGTTTTCTGGGGGTTTTACGTCCCAAAACCAGTTCTGATTATGAGAGACGCCGTAGTGGAGGGCTCCGGAAATTTCGACCACCTGGGGTTCTTTAACGTGCACTGACATCGCACAGCACACGGGCCTCAACATTTCGCCTCCATCGAAATGCAGCCGCCGCGGCCGGGATTCGATCCCGCGACCCTCGGATCTGCAGCCGAGTACCTTAGCCACTAGACCACCGTGGCGGGGCACTCGAATAGAGAAGGCTACATTTTCAAGCAAAAGTGCAAAAGAGCGCAAGAGAACGGGGACAAAAACAAAACACGTACAAAGGACAGGAATTTCAAGCATGCAAAACAAACTTGCCGACATCGAGCCTCTGCTCATTCAAGTAAATAAATTTATCAGGACGCTTTATTTTGAAGAAACTAGCGTTTAGATGCATGAAACAGGAGAATTCCGCGCAACTCTTAATTCAATGCCAAGTTAAAGCACAGAGAAAGTCCTGCAGTTATCCGCCATTGGCATTGTTACAATTGAGGGCTGTATGGACTACCATTATTTGCTTCCCTGGTGTGCGGAATCGGGGACGATAATATGGCATGTCTGTAACATGTAACTCACTAAACGGGATATTACTTCTCTTTTACGCAGAAGGAAACTCACCCTTCTTGGACCTCGTTTAGTAAGGCAGCGAAATAAGTTATTTACATCAGCCCCCATGTCTTTCAACAGCGACCTAAGTGACAGTGAAATAAGAAAGAAAAAAACTTACAAAGCCCGATGAAAGTCATAGGGAAAATATTGCCAGGCGGCATATAGGCGAGCGTGTAAGAACCATAAGAAAGCTTTCTTTTAAAACTTCTTTTTAACCACGATGTGCCTAAATCGAGGGCTAGGCGTGTAATATTGTCAACTCAGTGTAGCAAGCGATCGCATAAGATTAAAACATATGACGTTTCAGTTTGCAAAACCAGTGAGATACGGCTAGTGGTAGTTGATAATCTAGTATTTGTCGATGCTAGTGCTGCATCAAATGAGTACATTTGTGAACTTCGTAAGTTGAAAGCTTACGGCGAACGTCATTGATACAGGAAGTATTGGACTTAATACCGATCCTTGTGCCATTGTGACGCCCCGAGGGGCGTCGGCGGGGCGAGACACGGGCGAGACACCATCCTATTTTTCGGCTGCCGCTGCGGTCAGAGAATCGCTGGGGCTTTCGTTACCCGCGAGTTTCGCGGAAACCTCGCTTTGACTGAAGAGCTGACGTTTGCGCGGCGGCCACAGATGATAGTGTGCATTAGGCGGCGACCTTGAAGAAACAAAATGCCGACGCCAAAGCGAACCCAGCGCGCTCATAAGTGCTTGAACAAAGCCATCGGAGCGTCCCCGGTATGTTTCGATCACTGTCCAACCCAGTAAGCAGAACTGCTTCTCCGACGCTCACATCTGACCGGCCACAAAGGAGCGACTGCCGACAGGCGCGTCTTTTCACCGGGCACTTCCAGCCTGAGGGCACCTATAGACGGTTCCAAATTGCTTGCACGTGGAGTGTTTCGGAATGGAAGCAGTGGTAGCTAACGCTCGTTACGATAATCTGTACACAGGTGTCGCCGGTTAGGCTGTCCGATGTCCTGTCCGAATGTCGAGTTTTGTGTATGTTTATATTTTGCTTCTTATATTTTTGGAGAGGAGCTGGTACTGCGTTACACTGTGGAGGCGAGTCTCAAACAATAGTCGCATGGCAGGTTGGAATGGTGCGATTTCTACCGGCGACGTTGCCGTGGACGCCCTGGTGAGGCGGGGCTGTCAGAGAGAAAAACTCGTCTCAGGACAGAGGACAGGGTGGAATTTTGGAGATTCGGGAGACTCGAAGAATGGCAGTGGCCTTCTGTCGTGTGAAGAAGTAAGCTTCGTTTGCGATCCCTCGTGCAAGCCTGGCCGTTCGGCTCTCCAATCTCGAAAAGACGATGTAGTCTTTGCGAGAGCATGATGCGAGCAGCAATGATCAGGGAGAATCCGTGAGCCACGGCGTCTTCGAGGGCGACATCCGAGTTTCTAACAAAGCACCAGTCCACAGGCCGGTGACGAGACCTGTGCGCCGATGGAGCCCACCCAGATAAGCGTTGTTTTCGTTGACGGCAGCAAGCGCACTTAAGACATTGCGCCGTTAGTTTATGAGCGGTTTTACCCATTGTATCGGCCGTTCATTGATGAGTTTGTTTCCGCTATTAAATCCTGTGCTGCAATATGCGTTTACGTTGCTCTTTGTTCGCTTTGCGTCATTACGTTCGCTACTAATTGTTAATTGCATACCATCGATCATGTTCACATATTAAAATCCATCTTTTGCCTGTTGCCTCTTTTCTTCCCGGCCCCAGCACGAATCCGGTTTGGTAAAATGGTTCTTGAGGTGTGTGGCCAGAGGGGGTGAGCGAGTATAGTGGGATTACGTGAAGTATTTCGAACGGAGTCGTAGCGTAGTTGTGGTACTTGTGAAGTGTTGTGGCGCAGAACCGCCTTCCCCTTTGCGCGAAGTAGGGACATCTCAACATTCTGGAGTTCACTTCAGTGAGTTCCAAATCAGATTTATTCATCGCAACTTGCATTCCGCATGCCTCGAAGTAACTGTAGGATTAAACTGGCGTTAGTCTCAACAGCATTGTGGGATTTTTAATTTATCTGGCTAGAAGTGTGAAGTGGGAAACCACATAGAAATCTTTTTCAATATTAAGGGATATTTCACCATGGTTCTCAGTTAATAAATGTGTCAGTAATTATTCGTGAAAGGGTAAGTATGGTGGTGTTTGTGAGCTTAGTGGAGACAAAACCACGCTTTGGGAGGCCTACAATGCTAATGAGGACAGCATTTTTCTGTAACGCAAAAGACTTGATTCTTCTAAAGAAGAAGTGGTAATATGTTCACGACAGATAGATCTGGAGCGGCTTAGAATCACAACCGCAGGCGAATCTCTGTTCTTCCTGCAAATGTATGGAAAATTTGGTTAAAGAAGAGCCTGTATAATGTAGCGAACAGGTAAGTTTCGGTGAGGAAACCATAAATACGAAATGTATACTAAAATGTCGTGCTGTATGTCTACTAGCATGTTAAGTTGGAGAGAGTCTTCCGCAGTTTATCAGGACAACGCCCCGATCAATTCATAAAGGGCTTCAAAAAAAAAAAATGTGTTTATTATAGCGTCATTTTCAGCTTACCTACCTCAGGTATTCTGCCCGCTGTCCCCCGCTGCGCTTTCTATCACGACGAATTCCTTACAGCATTTCATGCGTATGTGCACGTCGATCATTATACTTTATTTTGAAATTATCATAAAGGTAGTAGCGTGCGCAAGTGACGAATCTTCGCAGTGGCGGGGAAATAAATGTCTTTCTACTAGATTTCGTCGGTACATTGCCCTCTGTGAAAGTTGTGAATGAGCGAGAGTAGCGTTATTTCGGGGCTCAGTTGACATGACAACTGAACGCTGAAGTAGGCTGCAGATGCTGTCCGAATGTATCTCACTGGGCGACGGTCCGCACAAATGCGTCACGTGCATATTTTCGTTCCGAAGTATATATATATATATATATAGACACACAGTGAGGCTCCGACTCCGTCCCTTCTGTCCGTCAAATATTCCGAGCCCCCCCCCCCCCCCCCCGAAAAAAATTTCTGGCTACGCCACTGGTCAAGGCATACGGACTGAATGGACTGCGCTGTGCCTCAATTAACGATTGCCTTTTTCCCAGTGGAAGTGCTGGTCGACGTGATCAGGCCCATCGAGCCCTCTTAACATTTCTGAACACTATACTGGTTTGGCCTCCTGCTTATAGTCATGTTTCTGTGTTTACTTTATTATGTCTGCATTTATTCGTCTTCTCTTCCTGTCTTCTTTCTTTTAAATGCGAAGCATTTCTCAGCAAACTTCGGCGACTTTGAGCGTATCTACCTATCTATCTATCTATCTATCTATCTATCTATCTATCTATCTATCTATCTATCTATCTATCTATCTATCTAGCCGCCTACGATTTTGTGCTATCCTGGCCGTTTCGCGAACGGGATGTATGCGAAAATTGGTATGCCGCAACATGACTGCATGAAGAATATAAATGACAGATCATAACATGAAAAGCATGACATGCATGTCATGAGCGGCATGATTTACATGTCATGGTCTTGGTGCTCTACTGGCCGTTTCGTTAATGGGATGTATACGCAATTTGGTTTGGCACAACATGACTGCATGATGATCATAAATTACAGGTTATAACATGAAAATCGTGACATGCATGTCATAAGCGGCATGATCTACATGCCACGCGTTTCGTTAATGGGATGTAGACCAAAATTGCTATGGCACAACACGACTGCATGACGAACGTAAATGACAGGTCATAACGTTAGAATCATAGCATGCGTGTATGCGCAGCATGGTTTACATGCCACAGTCATGGTGCGCTCTTGCGGCCGTTTCGTCAACTTCATATGTACCAAACTCGGTATAGCGAGACAACAATGCAAATCCATTTTACGTTCCTGATGCGTGCTTCGCATTTCCTTGTGCCCACTGCACGTGGGATCTGCCAATTATTTCTACCTTATTTCCTCTCTCCTTCCATTTTTAACTTCTTCTATCTATTCCCTCCTCCTGTAAGCAGGCGTTGTGCCCCACTAGGTGGCAGTTGCAAGCTTGCTCCTTCCTTCTTCCCTTTGTGTCCGTGTGTGTTTTCTGTTACAATAATAATAATAATAATAATAATAATAATAATAATAATAATAATAATAATAATAATAATTAAAGGCAAACATCTAAGCGACAGCCCATCGCTGCCCTGAACTGTCGCATCGAAAAACGGCTCAACCATATTCGTACAGACGCCGTCGCCCTCCATTTTTCGTTAATGCAAATCATTTTTTGGTCATGTACTTCAATTTGTCGATCAATTCGCCCTCGCGCTAAGCAGCTCTAGCCTCCTGGTTATCAGAGTGGGCGCCCCGGAGAGGCGTTCGTCCCGGGTTCGAACCCCGGACCAGGAGGAATTTTTAGTCAACTAAGAAGCTTTAATTTCTGAGACATTCGTATGGATTTCTTTGTAGGTTTGCGCTATAAACGGGCGGATGCTAATTTTTCCTTTCCCACGTTACGTACACAACTACCAAATTTGCATGATGTTGACCCTGTCGTGACACTTAACTAAATGCCAAAAAAAAATCGCCACAACGAATTTCCTCGCTGATTGCTTCGCCTGACGTGGATTTCCACTATGAATGGGATGTGTAGGATTTCTTTTCTTCTTTTTTTTTTGACGAAACTAAATGGGGCCCATTATAATGCAAAGTGTAGCTTAAAATCCAAACTAGGCATGAATCGATCAACAGGTCGTTAAAAACGATGTAGAAGAGGGAATGTTGCTGGAGCAACATTCCCCGTTCTATAGTTTTTAACGACCTGTTAATAAAAAATGATAAGTTAGTGGTTGCTGGAATTGATATCTGCTGACAATTAACCTCTGACTGGGCAATAAATACAAGCTATTTACAAAAGTAATTTCTACAAGGATAAGAGAAACCCTCGACTTTAACCAACCGAGAGAACAAGCTGGTTTTAGGCAAGGTTACGCGACAATGGACCACAGCCACGCTATCAACCTAGTAATTGAATATGTTGCAACGGTGTTTCTATTTCTTTTACTTTAGAGAAACGTTACATGGTTGAATAAGTCCGATGGTCGAGCTGTGTGTGTGTGTTTTTTTTTTAATGATGTGTGCAATGTATATACGTGAATGATTGGTGTCCCAACGTTGCAAGGTACTGCTAGCGGCTTATTAGTTTCAATAATGTAAACTTTAATCAGAATGCGGAAACCACCACTTACACATAGAAGTATTATACAGTTCAATTAAGACGACTGTCTAAAGTCCTTCACCGTTGCCCTGTCTTTTTATCGCAGTAGAAAGCGTACCATCTGATGACTGTCCGAGCTTGCAGTGGTTTCACTGAAGGGTGAGTAGAGATTCTTCAATCAGAATTTTGCTATCTTCATGGCCCCTTCCCCTACTTGTGTAGGATGACGGCAACACTGGTTAAACGGGGTTTTAACAGCGGAGCTGTTTAGGCATGGAGTGGCTCCGCGTCGGACGCCAAAACTCGCTAAGAGAGGAGGAAGCGAAGCAGCAGGGAGAAAAAGGCGCACCTGCGATGCGCACGCTATGCTCACGAGGGGAACCCCCATCTACCAGCGCTGCAGAGTCTGGTGGAATTCTATAGACGAGACGGGCATCGCAGCCAGCACGGGTCACCCTCTCGCCCCTCCCTTTGCTGCCGGCTTACATCGGCCGTGCTGAACGAGCCTCGACATCGTTTATAACCTTCCTGTCCTTTATTTCCCATTATCTCCTTCCCGAGACGCTGCGCCGTGCTTCAAATTTGGGCTGCTCTTTCCTTATCATAATCAGTACTACTACTACACTACTACCACGAGGGGAGAGGGCGGAGCATAGCCGTTGCTGTCGAAGCTGCGCCGAGCAGGTGTCCAGCCTAGTCACGTGACGGGAGCTCCGAGCGTTTATAAGCGTGCGCCGGACGGCACCTAGAATTTCCCTACTCTACCGATATTGCTGTCCTGGAGTCCAGAAGAAGAAGCTAGCGAGGGCAAAGCGATGAGAAAGAGAGAGTGCGAGATGAGGAAATGAGGGGTGCCGGTAGAGAAAGAAAAGACAGAGAAATGCAGAAATGAATGAAACCAAACAATTTATTTTACCGAAGGGGGATTCAGTCCCGGCTACGCACGGTCCGAAGGCGAGTGTCGTACCCACTAGGCCATATACGGGCCCGCTTGTGCAACGTGTATGGAAACCATATGACTGCGTTGTGCCGACGACTGTAACACGGCCTGCTATATGGCCGAGAGAAAGGGAAAATTTGAACGAGATAGAGAGGAAAGGAAATAAGTAAGAGAGAGGAAGAAAGGAAGACCGGTAAAAAAAGGAAAGAAACACAGAGAAGGGAAGAAAGAAGAAAGAGAGAAAAGGAACAAAATAAACTTTCTTGGCGGGGCGCCATTTCAACCCGAGTGCTCATGGTCCGAAGGCGAGCGCCGTACCCACTATACGCTATGCGCCCACGCTCGCCCAGCTCCGCTGTTTCATCAGACTTCAAAAGCGTGGAATTGGCACAGTTTCTCTTTTCTTTTTTTTTTTGTAGCATGAATTTGCTTTTGTTTAGCATTAAAACTATTACCGCAGTAGTTTACAGCACGCTATCGGTCAAATAAAGTGCTATGGAAACAGCAGTCTCTTCCACGCAGTACGGACAGGTCGCCAATTTATAGAGGAGGTTGTGAGACGAACTCGAAGACAGCGCTGACAGTACCAATATAAGAACGGCAAAAGCACGCCTAAAAGTAAGTAAGATACTTGCTAATCACATTTTTATTTTTTTTAATTTAATATCTTTTACTTCACTGATTACAACCGTCCGAAAATAATATATCCATTGCTATTCATACTTAAAAGTACTAACGAAATTCTTTAAAATTATGAAGGCTGTTTTTTCCAAGATCCGATTGGTCACTAAATCAAAACCACAGTGACATTCAAAAGCATTTTATTAGAAACATTCAAGGACACCTTGCATTTAAATCTTTGAGTTGCATTTATCGAAGCGTGGTATATTTTCCTGTGCTCTCATCACAGACGGCAGTCGCCTGTGCTTTCAGCGAACTGCGCGCGCTGCTCGCTGTCTGCAGATCGTGCTTCGAACTTTGCGCGTCCATGCCACCCTTTGCTGCCACTCACGAAATTTGCACCGTATACACTATACTTATTCGTCAATAAATTTTGGCTGCATTACACTATACTGAGCATGTAGAACTCGAAAGACACCACGCACTTCACACTTAGCGGGGTACGCTGCTGCTCGAGGCATGTTTACGCCACTGCGCGCTCAGAATTGACAACTGCGCCCTCGCGCGATGAGAGAGCATACTAGAGACGCTGCGTAATACGTCTGCGCACAGCGTTAACAAATTTTAACTGTGCCTTTCATTTCGCTACGGACAGGACTTGGGAAAGAAAAAAATTGAACAGCCCTCAGGCGGCGGCCTTCTATGGCGAGGGCATAATAAAGTTGGCGCCATACTATATATCGTAAATGTCTCAGTCGGAACAGCGACTATTTCGAAAGGTAGCCGGAAAGAGTATCTAGATATTCCAAGTAGAACAGTGTTTAATTTTACTGTGGTTTTGATGTAGCGACCAATCGGACATCGTGACAAAAAAATAGCCCTCGTGTTTTAACAACTGTTGATCTTGATGCGCTGACTTATGTAATCTTTCTAATAGCACATTTACATCGAAATTAGCAGCATAACCGTTGCGGCGAGTACTTGTTCCTGTTTTAATGACGGGTCCCTCAACCAGTCTCGAAGCTTGCTTCACTATAAAGAATGTTTGGGTGACGGGGACGACCTGGCGCGGCAGAATACCGCCGTTTCGTCTAAAGAGAACAGAACCCCCTCTCCTGGGGAGACATGGTTCCCCGTTTGAAATCTCTGCATCATGTTTCTGCGTTGTCCGTCAGTGAGCAACGCCTGGAACTGTCGTGGACACTGCTCGCCTGTAGCTTCGAGTGGAATGGCCTCCCAACAACGTTATTCAATAAGGCTTTGAGTACGGATGCTGCGCAGCTTTCTCAATTCCTACGAGCCTGGCACTCAGATAAACCTGTCCTTGTTATTTTCCTTCTTTCCTTCGTCATATTGTCACGGGGGTAGCAGTAATCAACAACTACACGAGCGCCGCTGAGACCATCATCGCCTTATTGGCGCACTCTTCCATGTCCGGTACGACGCGTTATTCAGCGAGTATAATAGCTTGTAGCAATGTTAGGGGCGAAGCTCCTTAGGGTGTGGGTCGTTCCCTGCTCTGTAGTAGTATGTATGTAGCCACCTCGCGCCGCCGGGAGGCTCGCGCTCGCCCTCGACGCGTGCCTCCCGGCGCGCGAGCTCTCGCACTCTTCCATCTGCTGTCTTGTGAGAGAGAGACAGAGAGAGCGAAAGGCGCGCGTTGACTATGGAAACGCTCTTTCTTCGATGAACGCGCTACCAGCTCGCAAAGATGGAGAACGCACCCTCACCCGCGAGAGACAACGTTGACGCAGGCAGCGTCTTCTAGCGAGTTTCTTGATTGAAAAATACCGACTGCTCGCGCTGGAGAACCGTTCACCGGCCACCCATATATATATATATATATAGGCACTGGATCTTGACTTGCAATGAAGTGCCGGTGGGAGATTTCACTTGTGCGTAGTTGAACCATAAGGATTCGTAGCGTGCGCGTTAACTAAATTAATCCGGAACTCGGCACGATCTACGATGAACCTCCGGAGCTCCGCCCACTCGTCATCATTCACTCCGTGGATATGCGTGAATTTATTTTTCTGCCACATGGCAAGTGGTATGTTAATCAACAGTAAGTGGAAAAGTAGTGAGTAATTTCCTTAAGATTACTCAGTTGAAGTAATTAACTACATTACTAAATTACGAGTCCGCGAAGGTAATTCATTACAATTATAACTACAGCAAAGAGTAAATTATTTGCATAATTTTGTTACAATATCTTAATTACTCAAGTGTTTACCTACAGTCGAAGCGCAAAAGGAAAAGGAAAGTTACTGGCTCTCGCATAGCAGTGCTACCAGATATTTGTTGTGCAAAAAAAAAAAACATTTGCAAGCATTTCTTTAAGCAAGGCAACTCAACCAACCTGCGTAGTTTTTTTTTTTTTCTTTACACTACGCTTTTGACACATCACCAAGGAAGGCACCACCAGTCATTTTTTTCACGACATTCCTGCCCAAGTTAAAAACATTATTCCCCTTTTATGGGCTACAACTAGTTTCCGTGAATGTACGAAACGATCCTTCGCATCTCCCACCGCAACCGAAAAAAATTTCCGAGCGGTAGACGGTTCCCTTAAGTGAGATCAAGTGAGAACAATGTGAGATCAAGGCGGGCTCAGTCGGACTTGAAACCAGCAGACGTCAAGTATACAGCGGGACAAACTCATACATCACAAATAGCGGCAGTCTATCTACAACGGTGAAGCAACAATAGCAACTGCAAGAAGCCGCACAACTGCACGAACAGAGTTCATTCGGCCATATAAATTGCAGTTCATCTTGTCTTAATTAGTACGTGAGTTTACGAGCATGACGTATTCGTCAAAAGAAAAAACACGAAGGTATGTATCTCACTGGGCGAGTGCCAGGGCTATGCAGTGTCGCGATACAAGAGTATCATACTTTTGAGTATCCAGCTGTATTGTATCGAGATACATTCGAAAAATGTATTTGTATTCGGTAGTGAAATACTTCTACGATGTACTGCCCGTATCGCGATACTATGCAGGACACGGGTATCTCATTACACCTTTTTTTTTTTTTTCGGGAATAAGCTGAGATGTGTTTCCAATGACGTGTTTCCAGACGGAAATTTGGTGCCGACGATGTCTAGATAACGGCCCATCATGTCTTGATGACGGCCTATTTGAGAAGCTCCTGCTGCTTAAGTGTAATTAACACGCCAAAATTTTCAACAATACAGGTGTTTGTTAAATAAATGTATACTTTTTCTCAATTCGTTCGTTAGTGATTCCAGCGCTTCGCTTGAGGTATGCTATTTCTAGCAGAGCTAATACTGTTGCCGCCAAGTATGTCGATTTCGGTGTACAATGTGTGTTACTCCTTGTTGTAATACAGTATAATTTTTTTATTGTAACTGATATCTGCACTTATGTCGTTATTAACAATTATGTACAGTGTAAGCCTCCTTCGTAATGCCTTAGTGGATCTTAGAGCACTCTGATAAAGTAATGAATAAAATGCAAGTTTCAATGAGCAGCAACATTTTAAATATTAAGCTGCACATTATAAATGTATTTACGGAGTATGAACATCCCCGACATAGAAAAAAGTATTTCAGCATCAGTATTGCTTATCTGGTATTCCGGAATACTTTTTTCGTCTTTTGCAAAAGTATCTCTGAAATATCCCGCTACGTCAATTACAAATGTATCTCAGTATCTGTATTTTAGGCTTTCAAACCGTGTATTTCGATATCTGTATATTCCGGAATACATTTTCCGGGTATCTCTGCCCAGCCCTGGCGAGTGCGAACTGCGCTATCACAAAGCTGATGTATAATGGAAGAACGCCAACAGAGGTGAGCCATGGTGCACCGCTTTGTGTAGTCTGCCGCTGCAACGTGCCTCCACAGTCATGTCGTTCCAGAGGCACGTTGGAAGAAAACGCACAGTCCACACTTTCAAAACGCTGCAGATTTCCTTCAGCCTTGTTGTGCGAGGGCAGTGCACGTCCCCAGGCACGCATAGGTGCGCATTTTGACTCACGCTGGAAGTATGCACTGAAACAGGCAGAGCGTGTGAGTTGTTGTTTGCGACCACAGCTTTGTCGCGCCCGTGCATCTGTTTCATATTAGCCGACACGACTCAATCACACGTAACTATAGAAGCACTGTCCTTGTTTGGTGCTTGCACTGAGCAAGCATGTACAGCAAAAGACCCTTCGAAAACTGATGACACGTTCCCACTCATGGAAAACGGAACGCGTTAAAAAATTAATGCAACTGGCTGAATTATTTACGATGTCGCTCTATTATGCACCTCGCATTTTGATTATAAGATGCGGCCCACGTGTGTTAAATCAATTGCGTACAAGTACTAGTGTCTGTGACCGCTCTCTGGCCGAAGCAATACCGCAGTCCCTATGGTGCCCATTTTGTGATGCCGCAATCCGCATTTTCGAAATAAAAAAAAATGCGAGCGCCATTGTTTATAATTGCTGTTGTGTCACCTCAGGCTACACATTTTCTCGTTATCCGTTCGTTCTAATTTTCTTTTTTTTTATATCCCACTGTGTACTTATTTGACCTTGATAATATTTTTTCTGTATATTGTGTTTCCTTTCGCTAAGAAATAGAACCAACGCGTCATACGTGCTTCGAGAAGTAAACAACGTCTGCATTATACATTAACAGCAATTCTTTAGCTATAGCAGTTCTAGCAATGATTTCATCCACAACTGTGTGTATATATCGCGCAATGTTTAGTAGCGAGGACTATACAGGCGCATCTCCCGACTAGCGAATTTCTTTCTGGTCAATGAGTGTAAAGGCCAGCGTACATCGCCTTTGTCCAAGCTCGTTCCCGCACAGCGCAAGTTCACCTTATCTGCTCGCTCGCGTCCCCTGCGAAGGCATTTATTATAAGTACGTGACGTGCTTTCTCAGTGCAGGCCTGACAGTGCTGCGCTTCTGCGACGTTGCCTTTTTATATACTTCAGGTTGTGTGATATATGAGGCCACCCTCAGGCCTACTTTAGGTGGCACAACTGTCGTGCATTTATTTTCTGTCCGTTGCACTAACCAACGATGATAAATATATCGCGATAAATTCAAAATGTCCACCTAAATAAATTTCTTTGCGTTATAGTGAATAATCACTTTTACGTCCAATGCGTGCGGGCTCTCGTCTATATACGGGTTGTGCCTACTAGTCTACTGGTTGTGTGTTGACGGGTTGCTCTCACTTATGCGTGAGTGCTCTGATTTACGGGTCGATATCATTTACGGGTTGTGCGGGCCATCATCTGGGCCCAAATTCCTGTTCAAGCGCTCACCATAAACAACATGGCAGACAGATTGAGGGAAAGTATCACAGATTTCTTTAATTTTGCCAGGCAGTTTTAGTCACCTTTGCTTCTGCTTTTAATTCGGCTGCTGGTCCTCTGTATGTCGCGTATCTCTAATGACTTTACTCCTCCAAGTCTTCAGCGTGTACATTCCTTTGCAAATGAAAGATAAACGCATACGCAGATGAACGCCGCTTATCCTTTATCCCCGTTATGTAGTTTCATCAAATCACGAACACAGCTGCTCAAGATTGCGTGCCATGCGTGCCCTCGCGCACACTTTCAAATGTGCGCGCGGCAAGCGCTTGAAGCTCTCCGGCAGAGCACGCGCAGTCCCCCACATTTGCTTACATGTCAGAGCGCGAGAGCGATAGATGCCTCCATCCATACTGGTTCTACACACGGCCGAAGAAGCGCTGTCGCGTGACAGGCGAGGAAAACACGGGGCCCAAGGTGCCGAACGCGGCCCTTCGAAAAAGGATCGGTCGCTTCGTCCCCGATGTCTCCTCGGCGGCGGCCATAATCCATCCTGGTTAGAAGGTCAAAGAGCTCATCGCGTAAACAAAGAAGCGCCCAATTGATTCCCGAGACGCCCGCGGGACATCTTTTATTCAGCTTGCCTGCCGTGCAAAGTTTTCGCCGCAGTAGTGCGAGGCCGGGGGAACGCAGTGGCGCGTAGGCCTGATAATGAATAATGTCAGCGGCGGCAATGGAAATTGCCGCACCCGGTGCGGTGATGAACAGCATCAGCGGTCCGACGAACCGTCGAAGAAGCGAGGAGGGGTGCGCGAGAAAAAGAGGAGAAAAAAACAAGGCCCAGCAAAGTGCGCACTGCGGCCGCACCAAAGTGCGCACCAAGGGTGGAGCTAAGCCCTTCAGTGCCTCCGCCTCTCGGCGCTTTTTATTGGCTCCGGGGGCGCAGCCGCGGGCCTGCGATCTTCTCGCTCACAAATCAAGCCTTCCCGGGGCGACGCAGGCCCCGGGCCCGCCCTCGAGGCGACCCCCCTCGGTTCCCCCCAAGGAGCCGCCTCACGCTCGGGGCTTTCTTGCTTTTCGCCGCGCGTGACCCACAAATGGTGAAGCGCGGCGGTCTACGGGGACTGCGCGCACCAGGACATTGCTGGGCGCTCTCGAAAACCTCGGTGTCTTCTCAACAGGCGCACGTATCGACGTGTGTGAATACGCGTCGAATGTGAATGCCCCCCACGACGTATAATGTACTACACGCAGCTTTCTGTTCATAAAAGCAGTGCTCACACTCGCATCACACCGAACGTTGCGGCACTTTCTCATCTGACGTTCTTTCTGGTTTATTGGGCGCATCAGCGTTGAGTTACATGAATAGAGACTGGCTACACGAGCTTAGGTGCATGGCTTCTGCCTCCCCAAGGTATAGTGGAAATTTTAAAGACTCACATGAGCTCATTCTGCTGTTTGTCTCGTTCACTTCCATATCCATAAATAAAGATTTCAGCTGTTCGAGCGAGAGGACCTCGCATTTTTGGTTCACCTCAGTGCCTTTCATCATCTCTCACTTGTTTTTATCGCAAGAGAGAAACACATAAGTCATGGATTGCCACCCGGTTCTTAGGCCTATTCGCTCCAACTAGTCTTGGAATGGGTCGCCTAATCGATGGCAAATTGTTCACGAACACTGACCTAATGAAATATCGCAGAACAGTATGGAACGTGAAATGTAAACATTGGGCTATAACAGCCGTTATACAAAAGTGCTCCGGATAACGACGTCATGTCACTACAATTATGGCCACTAAATGTGGTATAGGGGCTCAGACGTGTACGCGTACGAGCCAGTATACACCACGTAACACAACTTGAAGACAGTGAGAGCGAATGTAAATGTATTACTTAGCCCTAAATTTTTGCATGTCAGTCCGTGAGCACAACGTTCCTGTCATGACATGGAAAGGAAAAAAAAAAATTCCTCCACATCCCACGCATTTGTGGGTATCGGTGTCACGCGATGCAGTCAGCGAGAAAATCGCTTACGACGAATTGGCTTTGCCTTCAGTCAAGTGTTACGTAGGATAAAGATTTTTGTGCAAAGCGCACGGTTGGGTGTAACACCTAACCAGGAACATCGACAGCACCGTGGCGAGACAGAGTGGATGTTCATGGTACGACGTAACGTTGGCGCTTACGTTAGTGCACGGCACAGACGTCTGCTGCTTTGAAGAAAAACGCACGCTGCGGTGCGCTGACGTGGAAATCATAAGCGCTGTTCGTTGGAGTATTCTTTCGGATTCGAACGAATTTGGACAAAAGCATGCCGTGTGATGGTCGAACATATGTGTTGTTTATAACACTTATACGATAACGCTTAACGCAGATTTGGAGCGCAGTTGACGCTACACAAGCGTCCACCATCACCAGAGCTGTTCGTACAATCGGCTTATGTGATTGTGCATTATAGACCGTGCGGGACCAACCACCACCATAGCCATGTGGTAGCGTGCTTGCTTGGAACCTCGGGGGGCCGCGTTGGATGTCCCCCCCCCCCTACCGCTTGGTAGGCTGCGCGTGCGTCTGTTTGCCTGTTAGGTCTACATTTCAATGGCAAGCTATACGACAAGCGGTACGCGTTTCTTGTTTTAAAGTGTGTCCTAATGATATGCTAAATGTGTATGTTAGCTGCTCCTTGATCGACATAGGCTGTATAAATTTTAAACACCTGTGGCGCATGCTCGCATACCACAGGCTGAACACTACAGGTACTATATCTGCACAACATAGTACTACATAACATGGTACTATATCCACACGTGACTGCAGTATCGTCAATCATTACGTACATGACTAGTATATCATGTTAGTGATTTAAGGACCAATGTTTCATGTTCGTCATGCACTGATATCCTACCATCCAAATTTTGGTGTATACCAGGTGAAGGAGACGTCCAGGAGACTACCGACACGTTGGCGGCTAGGTAAATACGGTGAAAGTGACGTAAATTCGGCCAGAAATGCTTCGCAATTAAAAAAAAAGCCAAAAATGTACTCAATACTGATGTTGGCAATGAGCAGGAACTGTCATTCAGGTAAGATAAGTTCACAGTTGCTGACAACATTGTAGCACAAGAATTTATTTTTGCTGACAGCTGTGTTGACAAAAGAGGGCACTCCGCTTTCAACTAATAAAAATGCTAAATATGCCACTTTAGGATGAATAAAGTTTAGGATCTCTAAACACCTACAGACTCAATGCATTGTCAGACATGACCAGCAATATTTATGACCATTTCGTGCTCAGTATAGCTATCACCGCGTTTTTTTTCCTTTTTTTTTTCATTAAGCCTCATCAATCGTGCGGCTTTCAATAAAAGTTCACTTGCCCTATGTGCAACATTGTTTATTTCACTGCCAGTATTTCACATAACTACAAATCAATTTATCGAAACTGTCAAAGCAAAATTCACCAAGTCTTTCGGTTCGGACATTTAAAACACGTTAAAATCGGCTGGACAATTCACGAAAAAATTTGCATCTGCTACACTACAACTGTTCTTACCTACTATTGCCAACGACAGCCGTTCAGACTCTGCTTCTATTGAAACAAGGCTTTTACCATCATTTTTTTTCTTCTATGTGAACATCCGAAGTAAAAACCTAATTGAATGGTGTGCTTAGCGCGCTTAAAGGACACAGTCCAGTACGATGTTACAAGTGTGCACAGTTTTAACAAACACATAAATATAGCCACTGAAACACATTTTGAACATTGTGAGAAAGCTGAGCCGAGTAGTTATGGAGGCTACTGTGAACATGCCATCGAAATGTTATTGCACTGAGGACGCCGGGGAACTTGCAATTTGGTTTTAAATACAGCAGAAAATGGCCCTCTTTTCTCGCGACAAATTACGTCACACAAAGAACACTGACTACCTCTATTGAGAAGAAACTAGCCCTGGCTGATTTCATGATCCCAGGAACTTCCTCAGTAGTGCGTTATTTGCTCGTTTTGAGTTGAACAACAAAATGCAAATATCTATCTTCAAGAACACCTTAAGAACACTGAAAATTGGTTAGCACGTGCAGAGTCATGCACGGAATCTACAACCACAAATAATCCTCAGGGTTTTTAAATAAATCTTTGCCGACGTTTTTGCCATATTCCTTTCGTACATATGTACAGGCTCTATATAGTGAGTGTCATCGACGGGAAAATTATGTTGGCGAGACTTCCGCTTTTCAGAATTCGACCCAAAAGTTCTGTTGGTCTGTTACCGGTCGTCAGTAGAGCACGCTACTTATAATGACACAAAATGAGCACCCATAACTCGAGCGACCTTGCACCGGTACACCGGCGCTTATTTGTTACATAACACAGAATTTTTCAATATTTCGTGATGGCGCACTTGTGACTCACTCTCGACAAGAAATTTATTTTACGCAGGATCGTTAAATTCAGAAAGACAGCTGGCTGCACTGCTTTCAATAACTCCTTAGCTTACTGCGGGTACATGATGGTGTATGTTCCTTTCCTTATGACATCGCTATCCTGTCCGGTGATTGAGTTGCAGACGCAATAATCTAGGTACATCAACATGATTCACCATGCAATAACCGTCTCGTTGAAACACACTAAATGCCTGTGCAGTGTGTATGCGTTCGCCGTCATTAAAGTGCTCTGTTATTGTTAGGCGAAGCATTTCTTAGCAAACTTCGTCATTCCCACTCCCTCACACTTTCCCCTTGTATTTCCAGAACTGACCTTTTCAAGTTTTCTTTTTTTCCGCGAACTATAGAGGAATGGAACCGGATGCCTTTTAATCACCTCGACTCACATGAGTCAGTTCATAATTAAATTCTGTCTATTTCTTAAGCATTTTCATTGTAGAGTTGTCTGCTTGTTTGCCTGCCTTCGTTTAAGATTTTTTTCAATTGTGCCTTGTACGTGTATTTTTATATTGTACCTTGCCCCTCCTGCTTGGGCCACATGGCCTGCCGTATGATGTAAATAAATAAATAAATAAATAAATAAATAAATAAACTCCGGCGACTTTGAGCGTATCTATCTATCTATCTATCTATCTATCTATCTATCTATCTATCTATCTATCTATCTATCTATCTATCTATCTATCTATCTATCTACGACTTTGTGCTCTCCTGGCCGTTTCGTTAATGGGATGTATACGAAAATTGGTGTGCCACTACATGACTGCATGACGAACATAAATGATGGGTTATAACATGAAAATCACAACATGCATGTCATGACCGGCATGATTTACGTGCCATGGTCTTGGGGCTCATGCGGCCGTTTCGTTAACTCTATATAAACCAAAATTGGTTTGGTGAGACAAGATATATATATATATATATATATATATATATCCCTGAGCCCGAATAAATATTTTCAAAAGAAGAGATTCACACGATTAACAATAACAATATAACTTTATTGACGTTGCGGCCGGTGGTACGGCCTTCATCAGTCACTCTGATGAAGGCCGGTCCACCGGCCGCAACGTCAGCAGTTATATTATTTTATGTTATTCGTGTGAATCTCTTCTTCTGAATATATATATATATATATATATATATATATATATATATATATATATATATATATATATATATATATATATATATATATATATATATATATATATATATATATATATAGTCCAGGCACAGACAGAGACTGCGCCTTTGCCGCAGGCCGGCTGGTCCATTCCGCCTCTTCCTTCACTTCGCAGCCGTGGGAGCAGTGGGTGACTTCGGCTGCACGACCGTTTCACTGGCGACAATAAACTCGATAGACTTTGATCTTCCCAGTCAGGCGTTGCTGTATAGAGGGAATGAATGTCGTGAAGTCGGCGGATCTGACTGCAGCTGCTCAGTAGGCATGCCTGCATGTCCGGGCGGGCCTTGCTCATGGAGTTTGAGGGCGTCAGTCGTGTTACTGGTATCTATGCACAGCGACGGCTCGTGGAGCAATGAAGAATTTTGTATGACAGGAGAAAGTAACTCCATATGTCTACGTGAGAACAAGCGAGAGGACCCTGCCTCCATCTGCTGTTGTTGCGATGTTCTCTCGGACTATGGTAGTGATTTTCCGCCGTCACGTACCGACGAAGAGTTCAATACCTGCAGCGGAGTAGAGAACCTGTGCATGGCGTCTTCAAGAGGAGTGTAGCCCACGATGCGTTCTGTCGAGAGGCTGGTGGGTGTACCTCCAGCGTCATCGTGGTGTTTCTCGTGAGCGTCGTCCAGGTTAGAGAAATGGTCCGAGTGGGCGCCAGCAATAGGAAGCGGGCCGAAAGCTGCTAGGAACTTGGCGCTCCATTCAGGCCAAGACCGCTGCCACATATCTTCGTATCCATGCCAGGTCTCGCAACGTCTGCAATGTGCCTTAGGGCCACGTGCCTTTCTGTTGGTCCGACCAGGCATAACGAGTTTCTAGAGTTGATTTCATTGATCCAGAGGATGGCGTCATGGTGGAATGCGCGGAATTCCGGAACTACACATGGATTCGGCGATGGAACTTCTGCGCATGAGTGTCCGGAAGTTACCGAGGCAAAGATCTTTAGTTGCTCCGACAGCAATGATATGGACCGCATGACGTCAATGAGGTAACCGCCCGAACCATTCGAGGAACCAGGGTCGGCTGCCGCGGAGAATACGGCGGCATCTGTCCTCACACTGGCGGGATCCATGTCCGAGGGAGCTTCAACAGCCTCCCTTAGCGGGTCAGGTCCTCGGTGAGGGGTGGTTGCCATGGGAAGCGCGAGCCGCATTCCCAGGGAACTGCTGGAGCCCCTGCGCTGGCGTGGGTCGATGCGCCGCGACGCCGGTGGAATACTGACCTTGGGCCGCCGAGGAGGCCTGGACGCCGTCCCCGAATGGTCCCAAAGGTGCTTTCTACGGAAGAAGGGTTCTGGGCTCCATGGTAGCGGAAGCGTGGAGGGCGTTCCTTGAGTGAGATTCTCGCAGCATCGATGACCCTCGAGAACGCCTTTAACGTTCGTTTTTTGTCGACTGTTGTAAAGGAAGAGACACAGAGGCAGCGCCTTTGCCGCAGGCCGGCTGTTCTATACCGCCTCTTCCTTCGCGCTAGCTGAACGAGCTCCTGCGCACCTAGCGCAGCGCCCAAGCCACGACGCAGTTTTCTTTTTTTTTAGTGGGTCGTGCGTCCCCGATGTATGTAGTAGGTAGCCACCTCTCGTTTAGTTCTTGGAATGTCCGCTAGATGGCGGTACTTGTGTATGAGCGCTGGAGGTGCCGCTGCTCTCCGATTAGCTGCTGCGCGGGGCTGCGCCGGGAGCGCTCCTCTCATTCTCCTGGATCGTCGCCGTACACGTCCGATCGCGCTTCGTGGACCATGGACGAAGAGAAAAAAATTCCGAACGTTGTGTCCGAAGCGCGGAATCGAACCAGGGACCCCTCGCTTCCGAACGCGCGGCGCTAGCCACTACGCCACGAAGCGCACATGGACACATGCACCACGATGACAGTAAACACCCAATATTAACGAAAGACTGCGCGTTTTTAACGCGTTTGTGCTAGCGCGTTACGACCCGTGTAAGAAGCTGGTGTAGACGCTGAGGCCTCTCCGCCTTTTACTCTCTCAGCAGTCATGTGATGGCGTCGCCAAACGCGGTGCGCGTTCCGGCCTGTGTAAGGGGCTGCATTTTTGCGACGCGCCCAAGGGGCGATTCCAGCCCACAACCTCTCGGTTACCAAAGGAGCGCCTCAAACAACTACGCCACACAGCTTTTCTTTGTTTATGGTACTACGCCACACGGCAGCCTTGCCAACGATGCTGTGTCATTTGGACCACATATGTTATACATAATGTGGTATACATAATGTGAACTGCCACGGAGGCTCGTCTGGGATTGAAGCTGGCAAGATGCCATAATCTCGAGGAGGCCCGCGCTTGCAAGTATAGTGTGTTGTTCGCGTGGGTCGCCGCAGCAGACGCGGATCTTGTTCCCGACGTAGGTTTCATAGGTGTCTTCCACCGAAGAGGCCCGTGCTTGCACGTAGTTCCGCCGGAGAGGGCGCGGCGCTCTCGCCGGTTAGCCGACTACATCGCGTCTATCGGCAGCGGTGTTTCTAATTGATTTGATTGATCTCTGTGGTTTTACGTTCCAAAACTACGATATGATTATGAGAGACGCCACAGTGGAGGACCCCGGCAATTTCAACCACCTGCGGTTCTTTGACGTGCACTCACATCGCACAGTACACGGGCCTCAACATTTTCATCGAAATGCAGCAGCCGCGGCCGGGATTCTCTCCCGCAACCCTTGGATCAGCAGCCGAGTACCATAGCCACTAGACCACCGTGGCGGGGCAAGGGTGTTTCTATCATGTTTCTACTGCGTATAACAGCGCCTTGATCAAGCGCTTCGTTCCAGGTGTCTGGCATATCGTCGCAACGCCGGCAATGCCCTCGCCACATAACGCTCATGCGAATGCGTCTGTGAGTGCCGGAAGGAACGCGCTCGCTTGATGCCGCTGTGCTGGGCTAAGGCGGTAGTTCGCGGTGTGAAGCACATGCCATAAGTCAAAACGCGACAGCTCGCAGCTCTGCTGGGCCGTTGACTCCTCAGCCGATCGACCGTCACGTGTTACTTAACATCATCATGCCACCGCGTCTCACCAGAACACTTGCCGAAAGCTCGAGCAGAATGCTACTCGCGCTGAAGCAAGGCGCGCTTTATTTCTCATGTCATCATTGCAACACTGTCATTCAGAGCGCATTCGAGCCCGCACTCGAAGAAACTGCTCGCAAACGTACATCGGGCTGCGCGTCCACAGTTGCGTGCACTGTGTGGCCAAACGAGGTCGACAGCGAGCCGAGGCCGCTGCTCGTGTTCTACCTTTACGTACGATATCTTCCCCCGTGCCGTAAAGCGGGCGCTTTCTCCTCTGCTTAATTTCCACAGCATGGTACACATGCAATGCTCACCGCAGACCAGCAACATAAATGTCACTAACCGCTGACGGCCTGCCCACGGGCGCCGTTTCTAATCAGTACCACTCTTCTGAGAGCGGCGTGTCGTGGTCATTCATTCCCATCGTGCGAGTTTGGCCACGCCAAAGCATACCTGCATGCTTGCTTAATAAGCCCATGTTCACTACAGTTCAGACTGCCCATAAAGATGGTATTCTTACTTCGGATATTATTTCATGCATTGCTATCGCATTCATTGTTTCGCCCTTTTGGCTAAACTGTGACTTTTTAGTGACGGTCTTATTTCAGGCAATACGTGAACAGCTGGGCATTGCATGGAAATAAATGCATAGAGTATACCATTGTTAGCACGGCTACTTCGAAGAAGTTTCACCAGGCGCGCTAATAGAACGTGGAATTAATCATCCACTGGATCTACTCGCTCGAGTTAATGAGGACATCGAGTGAGTGCGCCGCACTACATGCATCATGAAACCAAATTCAATCAACCTCGGTTCTTGAAGAAATGAGATACCCTCGATCATGACAATGAAACAGGTGCCGAGCGCTTGCATTTTGGCGTTATGTACGTATTTGTTTTCGTGGAGGACGAACATCATATAAATATGCACAAAGGCACTCACACAGTAATCGAAGGCGCTACCGGAAGCACAGTGAAAACTTTGGTCAATTTTTTAAACGCCGGGACGCGATATTCAGTGCATAATCCGCCGAGAATAATAATAATAATAATAATAATAATAATAATAATAATAATAATAATAATAATAATAATAATAATAATAATAATAATAATAATTTTCTTATTTTTCATCGAGAAGATTAGGGAGTTTGGGAGAAAAGGCTGAGGCTGAGGAGCAGCTTAACTAGCTCCAGCCCCCAGAACTTTGGCGAGCTTACGGCAAAACTGCGGTGCGCATAATACGATGAAAAGAAGATTTGTACAGCGATGAAACAACAGTCTTATCAACAGGTTTATCAGCGACAACGCAGCGCATTTTATTGGAAATATAAAATTAATAGGAAGAAATTGCAACAACGGACATTATAAAAAAGAAAAAGAAAGAAGAACATTCGCAACTACATAATGCAGTGTTCGACTTCCACACAGGTGAAAACAGGTAGGTTAATGAATGAAATGCAATTATGCTTGAAGGGCATCACAGGTTACATCAAAACCGGAATTAGAAAATGATCGAAGGTTAATTGCGAAGTTATGTACTGCATAAGCAACACTTAAAGGTTCGAAATAAAGTACGGAGTTCTTTTGTAGAGAATTTTTCCGGGGCAATGTTTTTACTGCTGCATAAATTCATCAACACCGGAAGATTGTTTCTTACCATTGGTGTCCCGTAATTGGTTCGACATAATGTTACTATCCAAATGTTTGGTTGACGAACTGAATATTTCTGAATCCTCCGATCTAAGCAGGATAATTGAGGGAAGAAATGCCTGTTATTCTCAATTTCTTATTTGTATGCTATGGAGAGGCGATAAGAATATACGGACAGAATATTTGCCCAAAATATAATCCTCACAGAAAAAAAAAAAAGCGATGCTGATCGAAAGCCACGTTGTATGCCTGTATCAACATTTTTTTTTTCTGAACTGAGTGTAGGAGTCGTAATTTCGTGGAAGTAATGGGTTCTCATACAAGATTACAGTAGTTTACATAGGAGTAAAAAAAGCGAGTTGTAAATAAGTTTAGCACAACTGGAAAGGATTTGTCTGGTAATATAAGTTATTCCAACGGTGATAGATAACTCTTGTGCAACGCATAGCTAACATGGTCTTCCCGAACCATTGTTTCCGAAAATATTACGCCAACTATCTCAAATGCTCTGTGTCTATTATTGCACCATTATATACTACAGCTGCCCCAGGGACTGCATCCCTGTGTTTTCGCCAGAAAGCTATAGCTTTTGTATTGTTAGTATTAATCTTAATGCATTGTAATCAGTCCGTTTACGCAGCTGCGTTAATGTTTTGTTTGCCTTAACGATAACGTCAGATAATAATGTACCGGAGAACGGTAAGTAGTGTCATCTGCACAAATAAAAAATTTCGTGGTTTATATCAATATTTACAATGTCATTTATGTACAAGTTAGAGAAATGCACAAGTATACTTCCTTGTGGAACGCCAGGCGAACCTGGTTTTATATCGGCAGATTGGCCGTTTTTGCTTACAAATTGGTCGCCGTAACTTAAATAAGAGCGCAGCAGAGCCAAGACTTGGTCGCGAAATCCATGCTTTACTAGTTTTTTTTTTCTTTTCTTTTTAATGGCAGGCTATGATTGCTTTGCTAAAATTTACAGAGACCCAGAGTGAAGTTCGATGGGAATCGAACCCAGAGCGAGGGCTCTGGGTTCGATCCCCATCGCGACAGAACTTTTCTTTTAATCTCAACTACGTTACCTTGACCACAAATTATCGTGAACTACAACGAAAGGAATGTCCTTCTCTAATTTGTTAGCCCACGCAAAGTGACTTCTACTAAAACTTCAGATGTCCCCCTCGACAGTTCCTTGACAGATATGGAGCCTATAGTATAAGGAAATAGAAGATGATAGTTTTTGATGAAAGAGGAGAGGTCGGCCAGCAGAGCGAGTCTCGAGCCTGCTATTCTTCGTAGGGAAAAGGAGGAAGAGGAAAGACAGAGATAGAGGTAGCTATGATGACAGGTGACGATGGTGTAGAAGGGTAACGCTCAATCAGCGGTGGCGCACCCCCGCCAACGCTGACACCCGCATACCACCGGCCGATGAATGCTGGTACGCGCGACATGTGATTGCATGATCGTGAAGTATGTCAAAAGCAGGTCACGTTATCTCTGTCGAAGCCTATAATTCCTTTTCGTCATAAATGTGTGCCCTATTGTGCCAATTTTGCTACATACAACGCGAACGACAGCACGAGGAGAGCCCTGATTGATTGATTGATTTGTGGGGTTTAACGTCCCAAAACCAGTTCTGATTATGAGAGACGCCGTAGTGGAGGGCTCCGGAAATTTCGACCACCTGGGGTTCTTTAGCGTGCACTGACATCGCACAGCACACGGGCCTCAACATTTCGCCTCCATCGAAATGCAGCCGCCGCGGCCGGGATTTGATCCCGCGACCCTCGGATCAGCAGCCGAGTACCTTAGCCACTAGACCACCGTGGCGGGGCGAGGAGAGCCCTCGTAGATAGATAGATAGATAGATAGATAGATAGATAGATAGATAGATAGATAGATAGATAGATAGATAGATAGATAGATAGATAGATAGATAGATAGATTCAGAGCCTGCAGTCATAACACCCGCCTTTAGAAGAGGCGGATGTATATTGTTTAGAAATATATCAAGTAAAGAGGGAATGGTGCTCCTTGTAGGCATGATGGTAATGTCATTGCAACCTAACGAAAAAAAATTGCTCTAGCGTTCTTTTGTTAACCGTATTAGCTAACTTATTTACATTGGAATCTCCGCCTAGTATCACGTCATGTTTATGCCCAACTACATATAGGAGAAGGGAGATTCGAGGATATGCAAAGAAAAAAAAAAATCAGGCTTGCCGCTCGGGGGTCGATAAACAACAGCCATTACGGTTCGATTAAAAATTAGAGATAAATATTCATAGTCAGTGTTTATGCGACAGAACTTCTGCAACAGCTCACAAGCAATATGACTTTTTACCGTCATATACACGCGTATGCCTCCTCCCCTGCTGTCAGTTCTGCTTAAAAGGAAATTCTTACACCCAGGCACACTAAAGACATTGCTTTTTTTTCGATAAACCGCTTTTCAGTTCGAATAACTTGTCAAAAGTGTTTTCAAGTTGACTGAAAAAATGCCTCCAATTCCGTTCCCTTCTTTACAGTGGATTGTACATTCAAATTTGTACATACAAACGGAACATTTTCGTAGAGCGTGAACAGTCATGTTTACATAATCTCCGAAATTCTTTGGGTTCTGTATAGTCAGGAGCTGACGTGGTTCAGATTCAGATAAATATAGCAAAGCACACGGAGTACAAGGCGCATTATTCTATTCCAATTCGGCAACATTGCACACAGTGGTTGTTGCTCTGTCTCTGCCCCTTCTTCTGCTGAATATTTTGCCATTCTTGTGCCGCGTATACCTGTAGCCATGGCCCCTAGGCCAGGCGTTGGTGACACTGTTCCTTGCATTATTTCAGCATATGTCGTTTGCACAGAAATTCTTTCACTGACTGCTTTGTGAAGTGAACTATAATTCCGGGCACTTTCTCACGAAAAGTACGCCATTTGTGTATTGACACGATGTCGCTGTCAATAAGCTAAGGCAGACCATGTTTTCGAGCTACTTCCATGATCCTTAGCAAGGTATTTTCATCTTAAGACATTGAAATCACGTGGAATTCAAGATTTAGCTTTCTACTATTCCATTTGAATTCATTAATCTCATGTTAGACATTATTGGACTCAGAATTTGCTGCACGGTTTTTTTTTTTTCATTTCTGCACTATGTTCTTTATATCAGCAACCTCTTTGTCCTGGCGACTAATGAGGTTGAGAATTTCATCATATTGACCAGACACCATTTCTACTGATTCCTCAATGCTTCCCACCTTAACTTTCAAGAGTCCATCATGTTTTTCATGAACAGTCAAGGACAAACTTGTGCAGTCAACCTGGCAACTGCTTGATTTGGAACCCTGAGCACCTCTCGTCTTTTGTTGACATGCATGTCGGACATCGCCATGACGTACGCCGCGCGCTTGGCTTTTTGACTTGTATGCGCTTAAAGCCATGGAACATTTTCTAAAGTGGTAACTACACCCTTCGAAGATTAAACCTTCATCATCTGAGCGCAAACATTTTCAGCACGGACGAGTCTCGCATGCAAGATCAGGCATATCTGCTTAAAACGTGAACTCTCCACAAAGGTCACAATAACTTGCAATACACATGCGGCAGGAAGTTTATTGAAATACGTACCTGCTTATTTATGCAAGGACATCACAGTATGAGCATTATACACAGCCTTCGCAGCGGAAGCAGCAAAAAAACAAAAAAACAAAAAACAAGTTCACCGTAGTCAGAACTAAAGATAACCTTACTAACTTAAGCACGCGAAAATGTAGCGCGTAAGAAACTTACACTGAAGACATACAGTCGCCAGTACTTCCAGTAGGCACAGTAAGCACACAGACGCAGTCAGGAACATACAGGCTCGAAGGCTTCGAGGGATTTGTTGTAAATATATGCCGGTTGGATGAGGCAACAATGGAAGGCTTTCCTGCTGGGAGCTCATTGGCGTTCTTCCTACTTTTGCAACTTCAAACTTGCCATGGCCCAAGTCTGTCATCACTGCAAATTTAGGAACTTTAGGAAACGGTTTCGCTGGCCGAGTGCAGCCGTCGGCGTAGCCCGGCCGCTGGCTCTTTCGGTGAGCGTTGCAAACATGAGAGTCAAACAGGCTACCTCTGGATTCGTGCATTCATTATCGTGTCCTGCTAAGAATGCTAGAAAATTGCTTTGCCCTAAGAAATAGACCTTAATCGATTCACATTTTAAAATTTCGTTCATGCTTTTGAAAGTAGCTTCTCCTTCTTGTTCACTGCTACCATTTCGTTTTTCGTGTTACCCAAATCGTAACTGTTAAGGAACATGAAAGATCAAAATTATTAATCACAGGCTAGTAAGGGCGAATATAACTCTCAATTTAAAGCGGACAAGAACAAAGTTAATAACACGGAAACAGGCCAACCTCGATGTCGTCAGGGCAAAAACATGAGAATATAGAACTGCACTTCAGGACAGGAAAAAAATGAGGACATAGAGAAGATGAACGAAAATATTACGATCACAGAAGCAATCGAAGTCGTAGGCAAAGCACTGAGACAACATGTAAATAAGCGCTGGCAAACTGCTAAAAATTTATTTAAACAACGCCAACGGATGAGAATTACTAACTCAAGAGATAAGATAGAATTTGCCGAGCTGTCTAAGCTCATCCACAAAAGTATAGTCAGTGACATACGCAACCATAATAGGAAAGAAACAGAAGCAGCCGTCAGAAAAGGAGTCATCATCAAAAGAACTAAAAGGAAGTTTTGTGCGGGAAAGAACATAATGCATGTAGTGAAAGATAGGCAGGGCAGCATCGTTACTAACTTCAGGGATATAGCCAAGGTGCCCGACGACTTCTGTACTGAACTATACAGCTCAAATACGAGTCACTCCGCCATGAATGTAATAAATGTGGATCAGGACGCTGAAGTTCCATGCGTCACTGAGGACGAGCTTACGAAAGCAATGCAAGGCATGTCCCGCGGGAAAGCAGCTGGAGAAGACGGCATAACCGCCGACTTAATCAAAGATGGGGGAGATTTACTAACTAGAAAGCTCGCGACACTGTACACAGAATGCCTCAAAGCTTCAAATGTACCAGTAAGTTGGAAAAATTCCAACATTTTATCATTGCACAAGAAGGGAGATGTAAAAAACCTGAAGAACTACAGGCCGATCAGTCTACTCTCAGCACTACACAAAACATTCACAAAGGTTATCTCAAGCAGAATAAGAGCCACACTCGAATTTAATCAACCAATAGAGCAAGCAGGGTTCATCAAAAAATACTCCACAGTAGACCACATTCATGTGATTATTCAAGTAATTGACAAATCTGCTGAATACAACAAACCACTCTATATGGCTTTCATAGACCACGAAAAGGCTTTTGACACGGCAGCGATATCAGCGGTTCTGGAGGCATTGCGCCGTCGAGGAATATGTGATATCTGCCTAAATACTATAGCCAACATCTATAAAGATTCTACAGCCCTTACTGTTCTTCAGGAAAAGCAGGAAAATTACAATACACGAAGATGTCAGACAAAGAGATACAATTCTTCCAACGCTGTTTACTGCATGTTTGGAAAAAATCTTCAAAATATTAGACTGGGACGAAACAAGGCTAAGGATTAACGGCGAATATCTGAGTAACTTACGCTTTGCCGACAACATGGTACTCCTTAGCCATGACGGCGACGGACTGCAGGAGATTATTGAAGACTTAGGCCGAGAAAGAGCTAAGGTACGACTAAGGATGAACATGCAGAAAACAAAGATAATACTTTGTGGCACGGCGAAAAAAACACGTCTTCACGACTGAAAACCAGACATTAGAAGTCGTACAAGAACACATATATCTAAGAGGACAGCTACTGACAGGAAATCCAGCGTAAAACAAACATAGGATGGCGCGCAGAGACATTCCCAACTTATGAACGGAAACGTACCATTATTGCTCAAGCGCAAATTATATAACTAGAAGCCTTCGTCCTGCAGTGGACATACGAGATTATGATGATGATGATGATGATGATGATGATGATGATGATGATGATGATGATGATGTAATGTACATTGTACTTGCATTGCAGTCGCATTCGACGCCTACCTGTTGTGCGTTCCGCACAGTAGACAAAACAGGTTTTCGCTTTCTCTCGGGAATGGTTTTGAGCGAACGATGAAGGCACGCAAGGGGCCCCATGATCCGGTGCTTTTCACCCTTTTCTTTTTTTCTTTTGTCCGGAAAGGAAAAGTGATTAGGTCATAAACCCTTCCCTTGCTCTGGCTCTTTTCTTTTCCGCTCAAACACGTGCTTTGTGCCGCGCTGAGGCTCTGAAAGTGGGGCCTTCGACACTGCAGCTAGGGAAGGGAACAAAGCTCCGGAATGCGTTCTAGTTGAAAACGGAGGGAATGGTAGATTTTCTGTATTATAGAGGATATTCTTGCGTTTTAGTTTTGCAAACAATGGTGCCTCTCCGTGTAAGTGCATTCACACCGAATGATGCACACACGGCTCTACTTAGCGACATGCTGCCTCTGGGTGGGCGCGGAGCAATCCTTTTTCGATGCACGATTCTCAGAGTGAATCGACAGTTTTGCCCTGCATAACATGGAGGTTGAAATCCATGCTTATGATAAGCCTGAAGAGATGCCAGTAGTCCCCAAGAAAAAGCAGCTCGCAGTATTTATTTCCAGGATTGCAAGAAATAAAGGAAACTAGAGGAGCCCTTCGACCAGTTTATGAATAGTGGTCTTATAGTTACTGGGGGTTACGCTTCAGTTGCTGATTTGTCGATTTTATTGAACCACATAGCAAGTGTTAGAGGGTGTCCATTCATGCCAATTTGTTCGTCGGCCCCTGCCATATCGTAGCTGTGTATCTTTGAGATTCTGGACCGACATTCACCACGGTGGCTTTTTGCCATTTTTCATTGAGGCGAATCCACACCGACTGACCAGGAATTAGTGCCGGGAGATTTCTTGTGTGGCGATCACCATGTTTGTGCTGCTCCTTTTGCCTTTGCTGGAGAAGTGTATGGTAAGGTGCCGTTGGGAAGCTCGCTGGCCATAGCATACGAAGCCTTCTGTTACGTAGAGATCCCTTCTGATGTGGTAGAATGGCTTGACAATGTTGTCGACGTCTGAAAGTCTCTAAGGCCATCCATCCTGTATGTATCTTGCCACATTTTGTAAGGTTGGATCTTGCGCGATCGCCACTGCAATTTGACGAAGTGGTGTGGGAGTTGCTTGGATCAAAGATATGAGAAGTCCCTGATCCTGATCCACTGTTTGAATCTGGCAAGATGAGTCCGGTGCTCGTGACAAGGTATCTGCTGCTATCAATTGCTTGCCTGGAACGTAGGTGATAGTGATGTCGCATACCGCTGTAGTCAAAGGAGTCGTTGGATTCTTGGTGTAGTTTGTTGAAGTCCTTATTCTGAATACCGGTTAGTGGCTTGTTATTTGATTGCACTGTGATGTGTCGCGCGAAGGCGTAGTAGTGAAATCTTTCGCATGTGAAACGACAGCCAGAAGTTCTTTTTTAATTTGTGCATACTTCTGCTGGGTGGCTGTAAGAGCTGCTGATGCGTAAGCCACAGGTCTGCCTTTTTGCAGCAGCACTGAACCCATCCCATAGGAGCTGGCATCCGTGTTGACTGTGATGGGCTTTGAGGAATCCAAGTAGCGAAGCACGGCTGCAGTAGTCAGCTTCGATTTAATTAGCTCCACTGTGTCGGTATGCCGCTGCGTCCAATGCCAATGGACATCTCTCTTCAGTAGTTCACGCAGAGCTGCTGTAGTTTCCGAGAAGTTGGGAATAAACTTAGATAGGTTGCCATTCGCAAAAATCTTTGCAATTGCTTGTTTGATGGCATTTGGATGGCTTTGATGGTCTTCACTTTATCTTGGTCTGGAGCTATCCCTTGAGATGAAAGATGGTGACCGAATTACGTAATTGCCGTCAATCCCAGCTGGAGCTTGGTTACGTTGAACTCTAGGTTGTTGGCGCGTGCTGTTGTGAGCACATTTCTGAGGTCTTTTACGTGCTCTTCAATGTTCTGTGACGCGACCAGAACGTCGTCGAAGTAGGGCTTGACGGTAAGTTGGCGCTCGAAGACCCTGTCAATGGCTTGCTGGAAGAGTTCGGGAGCTGTTGCGAGACCAAATGGAACACGAAGAAATCGATATCTTCCCCAAGGCGTCGTAAATGTGCACAAACGCGAGCTTGCTTTATCCGAAACAATTTGGTAAAAAACACTCTTTGCGCCAAGGACGGAGAATATCTTCGCTCCGCTCAAGTTTGCAAAGAGCTCCTCTGCCACAGGCACCCATGGTAATGTTGCCTTTTGATGGCCTTGTTTAAGTTCCGGGGATCTAAGCATAGTCGGACGCTGCCGTCTTTCTTGGTGATGATAACAATCGGATGGACCCACTCGGAAGGCTCAGTGGTTTCGGCGATGATTCCATTTTGTTGCATTCATTGCAGTTCTTCTTTGACTTTGTGCTCTGCGCTCGGCACGCGGCGTGACACTGTGGGAGCTATTCTTTCCTTCAGTTGTATGGAATAAACTCCCGGTAATTTTCCGATGCCTTCACATAGATCAGGAAAGTCGTTCAGCACTTCTTCAAGTCGCTGTGTTGCTGTACACGCAGCTACAGTCGATCGCTGCGGCTGCCTTCTCGTAACGAGATTCAAGGCTTTGCATGCCCTGGCGCCTAAAATCGGCTGCAGCGGTTGGCTGACGACGAGGAACTGTAGGTTACACTCGTTTTCTCCAGCTGAGCAGTGCAGTTCGCATTAAGTTTCGATGGGAAGTTGCTGTCCCGTGTATACGTTGTTACTCGAACTGCTGTTGGCTTGTATACAGGTTGTGAAGCCCACGTGTTGAGTTGACTATCGGGCATTATGTTTAAGTAGGAGCCAGTGTCTAGCTTGAAGCTGATGTCGTAGCCATTTACACTGACCGTTTCTGTTCACTCCGACCTTGCCGTTTACGTTGTGGAGGTCAAGACTCTCCCAGAAAAAGTCTTGCTGATCCTGTTGCTGCGGATCTTCAAGGAGACCTATTCGCTGGCGGTAGGTGTTGCTGCCTCGGTGGCCTTGTCTACACAGGCTGGCGAAATGCCCGAATTTGCCACAGTTGTAGCAGTTGGAACCGTAGGCAGGGCATTCACGTGGTCTGTGCGCCGTTCCGCAGCGCGACAACTTTAGTTGCGGCTTCGGCTGTGGTTTCTGTTGCCGATTCCTCGTTGTTGCTGGTTTTCGTGAGTTCCATTGCTTGGGATTTTGTAGAGCTTGCACTTCGAAATTCGGCTCTTGGAGCTCTCTTACGCACTTCTTGGAAATTTCCGCTGCCTTGCACGTTGTTATGATTTCGTCGAGTGCGATCGAGTTCCCCTTCACGAAACAAGCCTCCATGTTATGTTGGGTTTGTTGCTGGAGGGCGTGAGACAAGGAACCAGCCCATTCGAGAGCAGAAGTAGAACTGTCTTTATTCGGAATATACTGATTCAGGACGCGTTACATAGGTGGCGCTAGCTGTTGGTTTAGTTCAAAGACGACGTACAGACGTCAGGAGAATAGGAAGCAAGGTCTATCGCGCGCATGCATATATATATATATATATATATATATATATATATATATATATATATATATATATATATATATATATATATATATATATATATATATATATATATATATATATATATTAGAAACAAGTTAATGAGTTAATGAAACAACAAACATTGAAGCCTAGGAAAGCATAGGGGAAGTTATTGCAATTCGTAATTATGATATTGTAATTTTTGGGGTAATAAAGTGGACGGGGGGACGACCGCCTTCGTAGCTCAGTGGGTAGAGCCTTCTTTCTTTCGTGGAGGGAAAGAAGGAAAGAGACTTTCACGACATGTCAGTGTGACTTATCATAGCACAGTCACTATCTCTCAACTTCGGTTTGTCGAAGACATCGCAGCAATGCCCTGATAGCAATTCCGTTGAAGACTTCATAAGCCAGTGCCTTAGAATCTTGCCTTCTGTGAATGGGTGGCTGTCCAGCTGTCTTATAGTGCCGCTCAAGTGAGTGCTCTTAGGGTGGTGAAACAGATGAGTCGCAGAGAAGGCGCGCGATTGTTTCGCTACAACACAGTTCACACCATGGGCTATCGGTCATTTTGATGGTAAACGAATATGTCTTGGAAAAGGCTATGTCAAGCCACACCTTTAGTACGGTAACTTTTAGCTTATTTTATAAGTACACAAAAATGTGAAAATATGCTCATTTACTAAAGGGTAAATCACTTTAACCTTTACTAAAGGAGCATATTTTCACATTTTTTGTACCTATAAAATAAACTAAAGGTTACCATGCTAAGAATGCATAGACCTGAAGCCTCAAACACGCGGCCCGCTGACCTTTCGCTAGCGGCCCGGCCCACACACAGCTGCCTTCGTCCCATAAAAATCGGCATCTAGATTACAGTTATTCCAGTGGTCGGTATCAATATGTCTCGCGAATCCTGACATAAGATCCCTCCCCCCCCCTCCCCCTCCTTATATCTGAGATGTGGGACCTCTGTTTAAGTTGGCGAATAAAGTTGTTACACTCTTAGCACGGTAGCCTTTATTTTATAGGTACACAAAAATGAGAAAATATGCTCCTTTACTAAAAGTTAAAGTGTTTTAATTTTTAGTAAAGGAGCATATTTTCACATTTTTATGTACCTATAAAATCAACTGAAGGTTACTGTACTAAGAGTGTACTCACTCCTTCCAAACGGCAGCGTTAGCTGGCATTTTGTTCACACTGCCTCCGCTTCAACATACTTCACTATCACAGCTCTTGAGCTACGAACTTTCGTGACTGCGATCCGCTAGCTACGTGATTTTGAGACCTCCGCCACAGACGGACAAGGAGGGTAGTCATGACGTGAGAAGTCGGTCGGGGTGCGTAGTTGCATAATGGTGCAGTTTCCAGATCTCCGCAAGGAGCTGCTTATTCATTATGCAAATAAAAGGCGCGCAAAACACAGATGCAAGGGAAGTCCACGAGGGTTTTCACCTCAGTGGTCTTCTTCAGTTGATGGTCGGCGTTCGTGTTGTCCACTCCTTTTCCCTGGTGTCCGTGTTTTTCACGCCTTTTCTTTAGATAATGAATCCTTACCAACTTGCTCAGCTTCATGTCCTTCTGAGCTGCTTATGTGAGTCCTGACGTAGGGTGTAGGTCAGCTTTGCAATCGTTAAGTAGAAACTCATAGCGCGGAATACGAACGCAGACAAGGACAAGAAGGGGTGTTCGATTGATTTATGGTGTTTAAACGTCCCGAAACCAGCTCTGATTATGAGAGACGTTGTAGTGGAGGTCTCCGGAAATTTCCACCACCTGGTGTTCTTTAACGTTTACTGACATAGCACAGCACACGGGCCTCAACATTTTGCCTTCATCGAAATGCAGCCGCCGCGTGCGGGATTCGATCCCGCGACTTTCGGATCAGCAGCCCGAGTGCCATATAACCACTAGACCACCGTGGCAGGGCAATAAAGGGTGTTCGTAATCCACGCTATACATTTGTGCTTAACGATGAACACGCCAAAACCCTATTCCTTTTGAAGACTCGCAATCAGGCACAGACCATGGATTAGGTGGTTCTGAAATCAACTGAACAGCTGCCGCGACGGAGGGTCACGAGTTCTGCAACTGTGGTTTATGTAGCGTACAACATCCTGAGTTGAAATATGACAGATCTTGCTCGAACTACCACCGCCACAGTAGAGCTTCTAGCCATAACTGGACCACTGGTGCATAGAAAGGGTGTGTCCATTGTGCCCCTCATTGACATGGAATTTCTTGGTGCTTCTTGGTGTCGTTTTCGATGTACAAGGAAGCGCACAAGAGTTATGAGTGCGTGGGAATGGCCCGTGACTGCTATGGATTAGCCCTAAAACGGGGCATCCCAAGGCAGTTCCTCAGGACCTGAATAAGGTTCCTTGACTGTCTGGAGTTGATAACCTCCGAACGTTTCCTTAAGTTCAGTTTAGAATATGCCATGGTCAGCTATTTCGCTGGATTACTTGGAAGAAGATTCCCTTCCGGAATGATAACGCACAGGCGTAAAAACTGCTAAAGGTTCGTATACACTCTTAGCACGGTAACCTTTAGTTTATTTTATAGGTACACAAAAATGTGAAAATATTCTCCTTTACTAAAGGTTAAAGTGCTTTAACCTTTAATAACGTGGGTGCGGTCCGCGACCCCTGCCGACCACTAAACCAAGGGTGGGTGGGGAGGAGTTCCTCCGGGCTCAATAAAGTTATTTCCGCCTCCTCCTTTAACCTTTAGTAAAGGAGTATATTTTCACATTTTTCGTGAACAATGCTCCGTACGCCTCGCCGGCCATTTCCGGCATACTAATGTTAGCCGCGGCGACATTGTAGTTTTTGGTGACGTCAGAAGAGTCCGAGCTCCACTGATTGGTTGAAGGAGAACTTTGACTTCCGGTTAGTTTGCTGGCAAATGCACGCGCTACCTGCCTGTTTGTTTTTCCTCGTCGTGCGTCGTTTGTGCGGTGTTCGCGTGTGCACGCTTGTGACGCTACGCAAGTTCAAGTCACGTACACCTGACTAGAAAATGCAACAACTGCCAGAACACGACGGATAGCGCTAGCACAGAACGCCCCCAAAGATTCACACCACCAAAAACACAAAATTGTTACGCCAGGAGCAGATGAAAAGACGGCTCACTGGAAGCCGCGCAAGCGCCAAAGTAAAGCTGTGAACGTTTACTGAGACACAATGACCTGTCTCCATTGCAGGCTGACAACGAGAGGGTCTTCGCGGCGGTGATGCCACCAGGACCATTCTACGATAAGGCTGCCAAGACTCTCAACCAGAAGTTCTACCATAACAAGGTGCGCGCGTCGAAGGTGAAGCGAAGAGCGGAGCATTTGTGCAAGGAAGCGAACTTGTTGGCCTCGGTCAAGCACAACAAAAAGATTACAACGTCTCTTAACGTCTTGTGCAGAACTTGTTGCTGGGCGAGTTGGTTGGAATTATAAGAACGCATTGTTAGCGCAAGAACTAAAACAAAAAAATATAGAAAAGCAAGAGGAAACAATAGGTCTTGCTTTCTTTCTAAGTCTGTTTTCTTTTTTTCGTTTTTGCGCTAACAATGTGTTCTTATCTCAACGTCTTCTCTACTCACAAGGTGCACAAGGTAGACAGTCATCTGAGCACTGCAGTTAGTAAAAGGAGTTCTTTTTTGCCCCTTGATAGGAGTGGCTTTAACCGATCCCCCAGCACAAAGTGGGTACAGCTGGAGGCCTAAAATGACGAGCAATAGTTGGACAGGGAAAGTCGCCGGAGCCAACATACTTCTTTCACGTCGTACACAACTCATAAGGGTAACGCAAGTGACCATGAAAACGTCGGTGTCATTCGTCACACTGAAACACATCAGGACGCCGACATTCTTTTCGCTCGAGACACCCATCCTATTTAAGCTTCAGAACGATTCACAGAACCGTATATGGTAAAGGGTCTGGATCGCGGACGGAATTAAAAAGGACACATCCATTGAGACATTCTCTCAAGGACCGCCCCGCGAACCAGAAGCGGCCAACACCGGCTGCTATTTGTGCCTTCGTACGCTCACAAATAAACAACTACACAGACATCGACGCAGACCTCGCCACCAAGGCGATTAGAGAGAAGACAACGGCACCTGTAAAGGATACTCATTCCTCACAGATGTCTTACTGGAACTAACACAAATGACTAAAATCAGCAACGGCAGTATATAGCTAGCTAGAAATCTCGTTATTTTCTTAACTCGTGTACGTAAAATAGAGTGCACTTAGGCAGAATACACTACATGCCCCAAATAAATGTTCTGGAAGGTCTAAGAAGTAAGGTCAGTTCTCTTGGGTAACCCACGTCCTAGTTTATTGCTAAAACGGAACAGTTCTCTAGAAAGTGCCTTTTTGTCATTAACAGTTGTTTCATTATCGCACTGTGGAAAGCTTATGAAGGGCTGCTCAATTTAATAACATAAACTACCTAGACAGAAAATAGAGAGCATACCGAATTTGAGGAACATAGAACATAAAGAAGGGGATTCATTAAGGAAATAATAGCGTGAACGCGAGGACTTGTGATAACAATTACTTAATGACCAATACAATAGAGTGCCCCGGTGCCCGATTACGATTCCCAAACACAGTTGCATTTCGGCAGATACCTCGGAGTACTTCTTTCTCCGTGCCTCGGAGTTTAAAGTGGGTTGAAATATATTTTCTCAAACGTGGCTTTACATTCTGCCCCATGTAGTACAATGCAGTAAACAACTACGCAAAAATACACGTCTCCATGTCGTTCTATCAAGGATGCTTCCGTTACTTTTTCTTTCTTTCTTTTTGGCAAGATATAAGCAGGAAACTTAATAACGTTGAGTGACCGCCAAACCCAATGAAACCTACATACCGAACAATGTCAATAACTAAGATCAGTACAAAAAGCCAGTCTGTAGGGAAATTCTGAGCACCACGAAGCAGAGTCGCACATCCAGGATCGTATCTTACGGAGGGTATGACGTTGTCGAACAACTGGAGGACAAAAAGGAAATTATTGCTTAAAAAAATATTAGGACAACGGTGGTGGTATGGTAATATGGCCGATGAAAAAAAAAATATAAAAAACGAGGCTCTCAAAAAATTCGATAACGACACTCACCATTAGAAGATAAACAGGATTAACGTCGCCTTCGGCGCTCTTCGCGCAAAAGCGGCGACCGAAAGGAGGAACACCTATGCTCGAAGAAACGAGGCTTTGAGCAAGATCGCAAGAATTTCTGCGTGTACCGACAGCTCATTTGGTTGATCGACTGCCTTGTCAACTTTCCACAACACAGTTTTAGAATGCACGACCACTTTCGGGGTGGTCGAGCAAATATCCATGATGTGAAAGCATGTGAACTCGCTCGCATGTTCGCGTGCGTGGATGTTTCTTGCGATGATAAAATATTGAATGGAAACTTCCTCAGGGTGTTTGAAATATTTAGATCTACTGCCTTAAAAGTTTTAAGGTGGCTGCTTCACGCACTGCATTTACCTTAAACACAAATAAGGATCGTTTTATAATAAGCACTGTAGTGTCAAGCTTGCAAAAAAAGAAAAAAAAAAAAGCCGAAAGCAAATTTCGTGCCACCGGTGACAGACGTATAACCTAACCATTTTTTTTTTTTTTTGCCGGATATGTTGTCACAACCGCCTTATTTTTACTTCCGCGGAAGTGTTTCCTCCATACATAGATGGCGCTAAGCCCCACAGACTTCTCTGAACGTATGGGCTTCTGTGGAAGTTTCGCTACCAGTTACATATATCTCGTGTCATCCGCAAGACTGCAGCCATCGCCGAGGATATCAGCAGACAATACCGACGCACCGCGTCTCTGGCTGTAAGAGCGGCTACAGCAACGACGTCAACAGTTCGGCGCGTCACTGCCCCCAGCAATGCGACGCTTCGCTCGGCGTGGAACAGGGCAAATCTTCGTGCTGAACGGGAATTCTTGGTGCACGCATCAAGACGTGCATGTTTATGCAAGGTTCCTGAAGCAGCGGTGGGTATACAGTCTAGATAGAAGTAAAGGCAGCGAAGAAACGTGCAAGCTACTAAATTGTTATTTGCTTTTCCGGTGGGCGCAACTCATCTGCTTAGACTATGTCCCATGATAGTTTGTTGTTGTTTTGTGGGGTTTAACGTCCCAAAACCAGTTTTGATTATGAGAGACGCCGTAGTGGAGGGCTCCGGAAATTTCGACCACCGTGGGTTCTTTAACGTGCACTGACATCGCACAGCACACGGGCCTCAACATTTCGCCTCCATCGAAATGCAGCCGCCGCGGCCGGGATTCGATCCCGCGACCCTCGGATCAGCAGCCGAGTACCATAGCCACTAGACCACCGTGGCGGGGCCATGATAGTCTCGGTGTTAGCTATATGCACAGCTGTACGTAAGGCGTTGTAAGCAATCAATTACTTGTTTTCGATTACATTTTACTGTAATTTTGTAATGCTGCAAATAATTCCGTTAAGGAGTAACAATGATAGTACTGCCACAAGTTTTCATATAACTGATAACAAAATTGCATACGGGTAACCGCCTCAGATTTCTGCATCATGTTGCAAGCTGCGCTTTCAAATTTCAGACGGCGGCATGCGCCACTAAAATAACTTCTGACGAAAAATTTACGTACGCGCAGATTTCTTTTTCGACTCGGTATACCGGTGGCCTGGCTATTTATGCCAGGATATATGGGCTACCGCATTACAGAGAGCTGAACTTGAATTGAAGGCGCAAATGGTTAGACAGGACCGAAGAAGACACGTAAGACACGGAAAAGCGCACATTCCGTGTCTTACGTGTCTTCTTCGGTCCTGTCTAACCATTTGCGCCTTCAATTCAAGTTCAGCTATGCACCAACTAGCCCGACAGCAAACGTTATTAAGTTACAGAGAGCTGTATCGAAGGTAACGTGAGAAGCAATCGATTACGCTAAGGAATTTTCTAATTACGTTTCCGAAAGTGTGACTGTATCTTAATCGGTTACTTTTATTCAGTAGCGTGTACGTCTGGCTACGTAGGTGACGCGATTGCTTTTTACTTCATTTTCTATAAAAAAACGTTCACTGGTTTACAAGGAAGTTGTGATGTTTCTTTCGCGGATAAAATTATCGCCCGCACTACAGTGAAGATGGACAAACAGCATCGTTCTTCGCCAGCAACACACACACACAGCTTCCTTGTCGTATAAAGATTATAAACTCTTCATTACATGGTAGCTTGATAACTGCCACCCCTGCGCCTGAAGCAAGCGTGGCAGTGCTGCATTCAGCGGTGTGCCTGGTCCCAAAATCATTAGCCGTGCAATAACGCTTCATAATTCGTAAGCATTCAATTAGGTGGCCCAGGACACGCGGACATGTGGAACCCCCCCCCCCCCCCCCCCACCCCCTGCACGCGTGCCAAGGGCCTGTTTAAATCTCTAGGCTGCACCGGCCTCGCAGATGACGTCTCATCAATGGAAGCCGGGTGGGAACCGCCGAGTCCTGGCAAACCGAGGTTCATTAATACAGCCTTAAGTAATTTGACACCCTCATACGCACGATGCCACGTTGGGGACTCGGCTGATATGCCGCGAGCGCTTTTGTGCCTGTCCCAGCTCCATTCACTCGGTACTGCAGTGTAAGAGGCTCAAAAGCACGATGGAAGTACTACGCACATACGCAGGATATTACGGAAAAAAATCACCGACGCTCGAAATAGTATAACCATTCAGCGCGCATGAAAGCAACAAAGAAAGCGATTCCGAATCCACGAACTAATAAAAAGAAACTATGTTATGTGATAGATTTTAATTACTCAACTATTCGAAGCTTCGCTGGGCGCGAAAAGCGCGGGAAAAGCGTGCATGAGTCCGCAACAGCAGCCGCCCTAATGTTAATGAAAGAGAGAAACTAATGAAGAAAAAAATTTAAAGTTGAATATTCAACGGGAACCAAGCGCGCGACCTCCAGCTCACAAGCTCAATACTGTAAACACATTGAGCCATAAAGTGTTTTATCCCGTTACAATGGGACATCGTACAATACCAAGTTGACGGCGACAGTACACCCGGGACATCGGTCGCCATCGGAGCTGGCTTTGTAACATTGCATTAGAAAATTCCCGTATTTTTAGCTGTGTTTTAAATCTCGGTATGAAAGTTTTAAGCTTCGCCTCTAAAAGAGTGAGCGCTACATGGGCGCCGTTCGCATCGCCCACTCGCTATAGAATAACGTTTTCTCGTCATTCAAATTACAGTGTGTGAAGGTGTTAAGTCATAGCTGACGATTTTAACGCGACAGCGTTAAGGAGCTATTGTCTCAGAACATTCGGTGTCGACGTCGGCGTCCACGGCGGAAATTATCGTCTCTAGCTACCGTCGTGTCCCCCGAAGCACCCGAACACGCAAGTCCTCTGCGACGGCGCAGATCGGGCCTCGCCACGGTGGTCTATAGTGAATGTGGCGCTCGGCTGCTGATCCGAAGGTCGCGGGATCGAACCCCGGCAGTGGCGGCTGCACTTCGATGGAGGCGACATGTTGAGGCCGGTGTACACTGTGAGATGTCAGTGCACGTTGCAATTTCCCGAGCCCTCCACTACGGCGTCTCTTAATCATAGCTGGTTTTGGGACGTAAAACCCCACAAAACAATCAAATATGTGACGCATGTATACTCTGTGTACACGCAACACATACGTGGAACGTTCCTATACCAATGCGTCAAGGATCAAGGCCGGCCCGACCCGAAGGCTGAACCTTCATTCCCGGGACCGCAGCGAGAGCTGCTTTACCCGGTCCGGCCCGAGGGCTGAGCCGGCTCCGGATTTTCAGTTAGGTCCGAGCCCATGCGTTGCGTCCGCTGCCGGATCTTAATCGCTGCCCATGGTATATGGCGGTAATCTGATATGCAGATGGTGTGCGGCGGTACATGGCAGTGCATATGCAGCCCCATCGCTCTGGTCCTCGCAATAAACAAGGCAGAAGCAGTAACAAATTGCTCAGTAGGTTTCAGAAAAGTGTAAGTCGCAGCAGAACGTTGTCCTTCACGTCCGTTTGTGGCCGACCGCCGAGCAGTGCTCTGCTACAACTCCTCCCCTTTGCCGCTTTGCCAAAGGGAAGGGGTTGTATAGACACGTCAACCTGTCCAAGGCCAGCTTTCATTATACAATCCCCCCATGTGTATGTGTATGCATGTACAGAATGGAAAATAAAGCCATTTCAATTTCAATTTCAGCTACACGTGCACGTCTATACTCCTCCAACGTTGATGGCTAAGTTTTAAAGATCACAGCGAGTGTATTGCGCCTATAATGTGCACAATCATAAGGAAAGCACCTATAAGCGGAACGTACGGAGTGCGATAGATTTGGGTATCACCCTGTTAATGAAGTGTTTTTCACAATAAGCTCTCCACCGACGTCTTGCTGGCGATAATTTTGCCTGACCAAACCGCTGCTAAGGAGCTCAGCTATTCTTCACTCAGCAGTCGCATCCCTTCGGAAGATGCCGGCGAAGTTGAACTGTGCGCTATCACAGGGTCAGTAAGGTGACGAACGATTTTTTCTCGTATTCGAAAATCACCTTTTGCACATTACCAGAGGCACCACTCTCGCGCGGAGAAGGCGCTTAGTAAGCTAGAAAATGCACAAACAGAAAATAAAATTAGTGGCGACGCCTCCTCGGAGGTTCCCGCACTAGTACGCGTGACGTCATGCATTTCTTACGGCGTCTACGGAGGCCCACATAATTATTTATAGGCACATAGATATACATTGCGTTCTAGGGAACCCAGGTACTAAACTTGGCGTGTTTCAAGCAGCTTTACTGCACCAGTCTGGCGAGAGCATGAAAAAAAAAAATTTAATGCGGTTCGTGACTTCATCTCCTCAATGTTTCGGCACGTAGTTCAAAGCTGAAACTCTGACCTTGATTTTCTCTTCTGATATTAAACATATCGATTGGCCCAATTAACAATTAAAGTATATATATATATATATATATATATATATATATATATATATATATATATATATATATATATTATATATAATATATATATATATATATATATATAAAGGCTATGAGCCCCCTCCCCCATTTATTTTTTTTATACATGTACTTAGAGTGCCTTCTCGGGGCAGTGTTTTAGAGGGGTTTACAAAGCGAAAGTACACACAAGTCAACAAAGATAACATATTGCGCAGTACAAAACAAGAAGAGGAAACAAATCAAGCACAGCATACAATATATGGCACAAATACATGAGCTGGACATTTTCGCTTTGCAAAATGAAAAAGCGCTGATAATAGGCGGAAAAAGAAAAGAAAAAGCGACATTAGGTAAAACATACTCTTTTAAAACTGAAGGGAACAGTGTGTGAGGGGCGGTAACAATATTAGTCGGAAGACCATTCCATTCGTGTATAGTTTTTGAAAAGCATGTATTTGCAAAAGTGGTTGTCCGGCACATATATTCGCGTACTTGAAATAATGGTCCCATCGTGATGAAATGTAGCTTCGTGGTTTTAGGTATTTATTTTTAACGATGTCGGTTTTGTCATATGTTGTAGAAAAGACACAGTCTGAGATATTTAGGCCTTGTTAACAGTATAACGTCCATCCAAGTGAACTGACAATTTCGCTCGATCTTCTGGTGAAGTTGTAATCAGCCGTCATAAACTGGGCAGCACGTTTCTGGATGCGCTCCAACGCATCAATATTTACTTTAGTTGCCGGTACCACGCAGTGCGAACATACTCTAAAACTGGGCGTACGTTAACGTGCGTAAAGAGATTGTTTAAGAGCAGAAGGTGCTGTTCTGAAACTCCGTTGCAGAAAGTTTAACACACATGGCTTTTGCCGATACTCTGCAAAAATGATAATCCCATGACAATGTGCTGTTGGTGACAACTCCAAGATACTTATATTCATTTACAACGCATAGTGGTAACTGTTCCATGCAGTAATCTGTAAGTAGGGGCTGCTTTTTGTTTCTTTCTCTCTTTTTTTTTTTGTAAACCTAACGACACTGCACTTTGATACATCCAGCTTCATTTCCCATGTACTGCATCATTCTGTTACTGAGTCGATGTCCGGTGTGCACTTGATTTCGCGATATATGCAGCAGTCATCTGCGTACAACCTAACGTGACTGTCCACGCATTGAGCAAGGTCGTTGATATAAATCAAAAAGAGAAGCGGGCCCAGAAAGGTGCCCTGTGGAACTCCCGAAATGACGTCTACATGTGACGATGACGCGCCATCGAGAATGGTGTATTGTTTTTTGCCTGATAGATAAGCTTGTAACCATGCAAGTGTGTTAGCAGATATGTTAAGAAACGATAATTTCAGTAAAAGGAGCTACTGAGAGACAGTGTCGAAAGCCTTGCTGAAATCTAGGAAAATTCAATACATATGGCTACCAGAAGTTAACGTTGCGGCGATGTAATGCGTAAATTCTATTAGTTGCGTGTCGCAGGAAAATCCTTTGCGAAAACCATGCTGTGTCGGACAGAAAAAAAAATGTTAGACTGAAGGTGCTTTAATAAATTTTTTTTGTATATAACATGCTCAATAGTTTTACAGGACACGCATGTTGAATAAGTAGGCGGATAATTACAAGCGCTCGCCTTGTAACCACTTTTGTAAATGGGAATGACATTTCCTTGTTTCTAATGATTAGGCACTGCACCTTGCAATAAAGATTTTCTGAACACAGAAACGGGCTGACGGCAACGGCAATGTTTCTTTTTAAATGAAGTTTGAAATCTGACCCATGGCCCTGATGCTGAGTTTGCAGCAAGGTTTCTTAAAAGAGATGCAAAACCATGTTCTGAGGTTTCAAACTGTGCCATTTTCGATAACGCCACTGTATTGCAAGTTGTAGTTTGAACATATGACGACACCAAAAACACTGATTGAAAGCAGGGTTAAAACATTCTGCTTTACTTCTATTATCCGTTAGGTATTTAGTACCATTGTTTATATGCGGAGTACCACCAGGGGAGTTTCGGGTTTATTGTCACCTTATCATTTATATCACTTAAGTATGCTCCCTCTGCTTCCCGCGGATTTTTGGTTATTTTATTAGCAAGTTGTTCCATCTGTTTGTATGTTTCAGCATCTGACGTTTGGTAATATCTGCGATAGAGACGATCTCTTCTGTTTATAAGCGCTCCAAGATCCTCATTCAGCCATGGTTTATCGTTTCGGTGTTTGGCAGATATGACTCGCGACGGTATAAAAGTTTGAGTTAGTGATTCCCAGTTTGTCTTCAGCACATTCCACAAGTTATTGACGTCAGAACACAAGCATAGCTCTTGAAACTCAGAGAATACGAGTCTAGTTTCCTTGAAATGGAACAGCTAGTCCCCCTTTTCATATAAAAGCACTTTACGTGGCACCGAAGCTCGTTGTTGTGCTACAGCGAAGTACATTTTAAGAAGGACAACGTCATGATCATTGTAACAACCGAGGAAGCAAGCCTTTGATCGTTGCAAGAAAAAAGAAAAAGAACAGAAAGAAAAACAGGTCTAACACGTTTGCACTAATACTGCACACCCTCGTAGGGCTATAACAAGCTGATAACTGAACATTCACGATTTCTTGGATAGTTCTATGTAGCAGTGACTCACTGTGTACTATCGGTTTGAGTGAGGTCCATGCACCCTCAGGAAGGTTAAGATCACCGGCAACCATTACGTATGCTGCGCCTATAGTTACAATAAATTACTTAAACTGAATAAAGGTTGCGGTGCTGCATTGCCAGGAGGCCTGTAGAACGAACCGACAGCCACAGTTGAGCCAGCACTCAGCATAATCTTATACCAAACAGCTTCACACAAATCACTGTCAGCGTGGATTCGGACGCTACTGAGACTGTTATATAGGCCAGTAGATAAACATCACCGCCATGAGTCGTGCGGTCTTTACGATACACCGGATAGGTCGACGGAAACAATTCATGATCCGCGATGGTCTTTATGGGGCCAAGATTCTGTGCCAAAAACTACGTGGGGCTTAGACATGTCCAATAAAGAAAGAATTCTGTTTTCCTGTTTTTTAAACTGCGACAGTCGATTACAATGCATGTTAGTTCACTTTTTATTAATTCTTTTGTCGGCAGAACGGCATGTTGAGGTGATTGCTACCTAGAACTAGACACAATGCTGTCTGCAGCACTGTCATACAAGAATATTTGGCCATTTACGAATAATTTATTGAACAAAGCCTAAAGTCACCTCCCCTCCATTTAGCTTATTTTACCAGTGTTTGCCTCTCTGGCCTGATTTTTGTTGAATAGTCTTCACTGATTCCAAAGTCGGTTTCCTTTAGCTTGCCGGAATCTTTCAATAGGCGTTCCTTCTATTTAAAAGATAGGAATTTCACTATGACGGGCCTTTTTTTTCGCCGTCGCATATCGGCCTAGTCTGTGAGTTCGTTCTATTGCTTCAGGGGCAATTTGGATCTTTAGGTTACTAGAACGGAAGGAAGTAAATTTATCCTCCGATAGTGCTCACGTTTCGTTCTCATTATCCGGAAAGCCATATAATATAAGGTTATTTCTGCGAGATCTACTTCCGAAGTCATCCTGACAATCCCGCATTGCCTTGCATGCCTGCGCAAGCATTTCTGATTGAGCTGCAAATTTTTCAAATTACTTTTTTGAATGAAGGATGAAGAGAGGACGATGTTAAGTCCTGATTTTGAAAATTTAGCAGGCGTTCATTTTTACTTCGCTAAATAAACAATGAGGCGCAGCAACTTCTTTAAAATAGTGTGAATGCTTTTTTTATTTTCAAGGTCCCTGATCACAGAGGCGCAAAATGTCAAAACTCGCGTTGAGAAGCACGAGCGGAGACACTCAGTCGGCAGTCTACCACTACGGCCTCAAGGCACCGCGTAGGGACGTCCCACAATAGCGTGGCTTCTGCATGCAAGTATCTCTGTGGATGCATTGTATGCACGGTGGCCTCAAGCGATGAAAGCATATTTCAATATTTAAACGAACGGTATTTTAAAGCAACCACACGCATTTGAGCAATTAGACTGAAGGAATTTTAGGTGAACGACTACTGGAGTGACTGAGCACGAGAACGAACGGTCGCGTAGGAGCAGAGACCAACACGAGCACTGTTCACATACAGGGAGGACACACGCCACACACGCCCGAACATTAAAACCCATCCTATATTACGCATGCCTGCATGGAATCCATACAAGAGCACATATATGGCCTGCAACCAGACATTTCATAGCAGCGCTTGTGTACCCTCACGATGGCCTATTTTGCGCAAATTGAACTTTACCATATATGAATACCACTGGAACACCAGGTGGGTCACTAGTTCTACTTTCTCGTGAGAAGGGTGCGTGCGCTCTGTTCATTATCCGTTGAGTACAGCTCAAAGGAGCGTATACGTACGCTGTCCGACACATTGCGTGTTCACCAGCATCTTATGTTTACTTGAGCTGCTATACAACCTATTCTGCCCTCATACAGAACGTTCTAGTTCCATGAATATTTTAAAAGAGAAACTACGCAGGCGAGGCCGGGTAAAACAGCAAAAGCCCCGCACTGGGTGCCCTTCAGCGGTGCAAGCAGGAATACACCTGCTCGTTCTTCTTTTTGTCTTTTTTCAATAAACGTCATTCCGCCTCCACAATTCCAAGCATCGCAACCGTTCGCAAAAGTTAGTCACCCAAGCGGCGCATTTCGAAGCGCTCGCAAAAGAAGATGCGCGAAAATTCGGGCCATTTTTTTTTTTCTTGTTGGTACGCTAAAGGTCATGAGCTGTCTTGGACTGCGTCCATTTGCTCCTTTCACTTCTCGCGGCGGCGCGGGAAGGGAGAAAAAAAAAATCGCCGGGTGCCTTGTCCCCCGGGGCCCCGCTCGGGGCGCCTTTCTAATTGGCGGGCCCCTAATGCCCCCCTGGGGAAATGGCTCGCGCGCCGCTATCCTCACTTTTTCTTGATGCAATCTAATTGACTTTTGACAGTTTTTCCGGTACCGTCCCGGTAACGACTGCTGGGGGACTGCGGCGCCGCTGGCGCGCCATTAATAATGCGCCCCGCCAGTGACAGCGCGGGCCGCGCGCGAGCCAAAAAACAGTGGACCCCGGGGCACGGCCTCCTCCTCGGCCACTAATGGCCGCCGCCGCCGATTAGCGTCTTGGCCTTCATTTGTTTTGCCACTGAGAAATGGATCCTCCCGAGGCTGCTGCTGCTTCTGCTAATGCCAGCAGGGCCCGGAGGCGACCGCAGTGCAGATCCTGCGGTGCGCCACACTGCGTCTTCTTGGTGGCGACGATCTCGGGCTGCGGTGCGCTGCTCATGGCCGACATCCTCGGAAAAGCCGCATTCTGTGCTACTCCCGCGACAATATCCACCTTCCGCACTGGGGAGAGACCGAAAGGTCCACAGAACATAAAACACGGGTACTGAACAAAGCGCACACCATTTGAACACGTTGGTTCTTGTCCATGAAAGTGCGCGATCAGTTTGGTCCAAAAGTGGCCGAACGAGAAAGTTCGCGGCAGTTCGTTGCCGTACACAATAGTGGCACGGGCATGTCGGCGCTGGCCGTTGGAACGCATGGAATCAATAGGCATTCTAAAAAGCCGTAGGAGGCAATCGGTGCTGCAGCGGCTTAGTTTCAGCGTTCCGAAAGTATACACTACACAGCCGACGTGCTCTCAAGGCATCGGCGGTTCATTCACGGCCAGCGCGGATTGTTAAAGCGAAGTGCGGTCTTTCTGCGAAAACGGCAAAGTCTAGTGAACGGCGCCCTGCTTCACCTGCAGCAAAACCATGGCCATTCTCCTGCCTCTTGTGGGCGAGCAAACATGTCTAAAGTATTCCAGCCTCGTATAGCTGTAAGCATATCGTCCCGCCCTGGCGCGTACGGTCCGAGAGGAAGAGAGTGTAAGCATCCCGTTACAAGCGGCGACGCTTCTCTAGAGCACCGTCGGGACGGCACTTAATGCAAGCAAGACAACTCGAGGGTTGACATCGCCTGAGGAGAAACGATGGTAAGCCTGCAAGTCCGTTCGCTGCTTTGTACTATCACCGGCGCCTTCCCAGTGAAACCATGCCCGTGCTCCATATAGTTTGACATAAGCACCTTAGTGAGTGCTTTTTTTTTTTGTTCTTTTTTTGTTCTACTGCTGGCTCCCTTAGCGGTGAGCGAGCGGGGCTTAATGGCGACTGAATGAATCGAACAGCCTTTCCAAAGACATTGTGCCCACAGTCAGCTCAGCGTCTTCCATTCCTTCACAACTTTCATTATCTGCGATGACCTAGCGATGTGCCATAACATATATCAAGCGATGAGGTTTCGGTTGCGTTTGTTGAAAGTTGTTCTCATGTTCGCCCGGCACTTTTGCTATTAGAAATGTGCCAAGATATTCTCAGAAACATAAGATTAGCACAACTATAACGCGGTAGTAAATCACCGGAGTTGCCCTAGATAAACGTAGCACATGGCGTAACCGACACCCTAACCTCCATCATTTCCGATGGAAGTGTCCGGTTTATATGTGCTTAAGTGTTTGGGATAAAGGCACACAGCTTCAGTGTTTGCCGCCTATTTCACGTGGCGTCCTGGTGATTCACACTGACACTGAACAACGACCACGCAACCAGCTATAGAAAACTTGCACGAAAAAAACCCTCAACTCATTGTCTGTTTACTGAATAATATGCAGACTTTTTTTTCTTATTTTTACATCTGGAGCACTCTTTTATTCATAAGACAAAGTGCGGGAAACGAAAAGTTTCCGAGAAACGTACTTACTGAACCATGCTGCGTTGTGCCGTACACCGCGGCTGAAGTTCTTGCCTGCGCTGGCGGGTGCTGAATAGCGCAAATGTCAGAGCCAGTTCTGCATAGCTATTACGTCAGCCTTGCTCCCGTCTGCACCATTCCTTTTGGCAGTATAGCCGCTAAATCGGAAATGCGAAGTGTCAAAACAAACGAAAAAGAAAACACGCGCATATTCGTTGTTTCCAGGCGTCGCAAAGAGAAGGGATGAAAAGCACGAAGAGGAATGAGCCGGGCCAGCCTTGTGATGTGAGAGTATCGAAGGGCTGTCTGCCGCGCGATGTGAAGACCTCTAGGCTCCCCAGCTCCCTGAGGGCTCGGGGAAGGCAAATCGAATCGCCCAGTGGGGATCTCACAAACCTCGGGTCGAGCAGCTCTTCTTCTTCCCCGCACTTAGTTCCCCTTCTTTCCTGACGTAATATTTTTCAAGTATGACACCCTTTCAACACCGAGCACAAAACGTAGCCGAAAGTGGGCTGCAACAGAATGAAAAGTCATCGTGCGCCTCAGATGCCGAGTTGGAGCAACTTTTCTTTCCAGGCTGAGCATAAAAGCTATACCATAAAACCGAGGTGTCAAGTGACTGTATTTACGGGGACTTTTGACATGTGCGGTGCGAAGCGAAAAGAAAAAAAAATCGAGAGCCACTATTCACATAAAAATGTAAAGAAAAAAAATGTATGAAATTAGGCGCACGATTTTCGAGCTGGATGTAATGGGATCCGGCGTTGCTTCGTTCATTACTGCGTGCACTCCCGAAAATGTCATTCGTGGTTTGCTCAAAAGCATGCAAGAGAGCACTATAATCTGGAAAACACTACAGTGACTCTATCCACGTGGGCACGTGAGGCAGATACCTGTTACGTCATACGCGGCACTGTTGTGTGTACCTGCGGTATAGGCACTTGCTTTCACCATGACATCACAGATTAATTAGGCTTCGGCAGCTTTTGTGCCGTATGGAAGAAAAGGAAAAGCAAATGCGTGAATTCCTTCGTATGCAAGCCATAGTTGACGCTAACAGCTAAAGAGTGACCAGTAGTATACACCCAATGAAATACACTGTAGAACTATTCATTTTGCTGAACACAACAGCATCATTTGCGTTGGCACATTCATGAAATCCGCTGTCATATACGCTATACGCGGTTCCAATTCTTTCGTGAATTCAGACCTGCTAGTCTGTTCTGTGGCGAAGCTCCTACGTGAACATCCTAACTTGATATTTATTCAGATCGACAAGTGCGTCGTATCGGAACCATTCCAAATGACGTGTTTCTTTCTTCTTTCTTAATTTTATATACGTATAAGCGTCTTGGGCTTCGACATCTGTTCGCGTAATTATGTTCGACACATGCAGCGAGCGTTAGTTACACTGCATACGGGCAGCGTCAATCTGCAATTCCGGGATATTACATATTCCGGAGGAAAAGTGCGGCGCAAGGAAACTTATTCGGCGTCATGCAAACGGCAGCACAATCGCTCAAGTTGAATTTTAAAATGTTGTTTACGTACTGTGTGGCTGCAGAAACAATGTATAGTATTTTGCACAAGCGTTCACATAACCTTTTCAGAAAGCGCAGAAAGCGTCGTAGTAGTCATTATTGCGTTGCATGCAATAGCTCATATTTATATAGAAAAATACCTACCACGCGAACGTCTAGTGACAAGTAACAAGGGGCCGAAACATAAATAGTATATGAAAGTATAGCCGCACATGAATTACTAGACTTTATTATATCACCAAACGAGAACCTGTGCGCCTCTTATGTGACGTCATAATAGAGCAAATTTAAGAGCTCCCTTCAAAGATATCTGGAATGTATTCGTCATACCTCCCATTGTTGCAGACGTACTCAACAACCCAAAATTTCTTTGTGGTCTCACACCGCAAAGGGGCGGATGATAGAATAACCATCACATCAGGCTCATTGTGAGGCGCGTGTGCTTGAAGAGCTCGATCAGAGTTCTCTTTATTACGAGGAAGATATTAAAGACAATTACGCATCAGTTAGTCTCACGAAAACACAAGATAATGCAAACGGAAAGCATAATTATTGGCCACACCTTCTTTCCTAAAGGCAGTGAAATCGACGGCCTTCGTGAATAGCAAACATTCAAAGTCCTGAAACGTTCTTGCTCTCTCTCTCTCTCTCTCTCTCTCTCTCTCTCTCTCTCTCTCTCTCTCTCTCTCTCTCTCTCTCTCTCTCTCTCTCTCTCTCTCTTTTTTTTTTTTAAACAACGCGTTCGAAAACGACAGCAATCATTTACGCCTAAAAAACGCGCCCTGTGAGATACATGGCTATGCGCTCGATTCTCACCTCGTGTTTCAGGCTTTCTACACACAAGGTCAAGTCCTACACAGAAGGTCAACTCGCATGGTCACGAAACATTGAATGAAAAGCCGTCGAGGACAAAGAGTGCTAGGCTTCGACATACACGGAGGTTTATCGAAGTTGCGAGCGAAGCGCGACAGGGTGACAAGGGGACCATTATTATAGTGCTACTCATGCATTGTGTCACACTGTCCCCTATAGGGTATTCAGCATCAGAGCTAACAGAACATGCCTGCCACTTCTCAACTTTAGCTTCACGAATCAGGTGCTTCCACGAGGCATTTCTGTAACCCACCTTTACCCAGCACCTCCACCAAGATGTTGCGTTCGCTAAAGAACTGGGAAACTATTTACAGGATACATATTGTGATGGACAAGCAGAGAGCAGCACGGCAGTCAAAGCGTTCCCGTCGTCGTCCTCTTCCTTATTCTTCCAACCGACACTGCCAAGCCTAGGCTCCACTGCAGTTACTGGAGGTTGAGTGTCCTCTCGCGTCATGTAACAATATTAATAAAAAATTTAAATTGGTATAAAATTACCTTTGTTGTAGGCTACTAGAAGAGCCTTATTTAACTGAAAGAATATATATTTTTTCTAGACAACTTCAAACGTAATGCTCAAAAAAGGGCGTGCCTTTCTTACGTATTACAAAAGTATGTCTCCTTATTATATAAACAGTCTGTCCCTTCTTTAAAAAAAAAAAAGCCGCGTGCATGCCACTGGGAAAACGCGCTCTCGAAAAGTTTGTCTGTTCCGACGCCAACCTCCTTCCTTTCGACACCCCCCCCTTCGGATGAAGTTCTATTCAGTGTGGCGCCCACGTGTAATCTGAAGTACTGTGATCCGTAGTTCATGCTAGCTGAACGCCCTGTTCCGTGTATGCGTCTCATTGTCAGTGCAGCGTGCATTACAAAGGGAAGCCAGTTCAGGCACCGTGTCCATACTTCTAAGAGCGGTCACATACCTTAAAGCAAACAGGCGTCGAAGAAAGGAGATGGGAAGCGTACGCGTGGACGGGGGCCGCCCACTGCCGCCGCCGCCTGAGGACATCAATCGTAAAGGGGACGCCTACAGATGAAGGAAACTGTTTCGCCGTCTTGTTGCTGTCCGAGCAATACACGCTACTGAAAAAAAAAGTGACTGATTAAATAGGCTATTACTTCACTGTAAACAGTAACCGATTACAACTACAATTATAGTTTCAAAAAAGGTAATAGGAAAATTACTCAAGAGTAATCGATTACTTCCCACACTCTTTTTTTTTTTTCATACAACATTTTATCAGGTAGCACATAGTTCTGCATTTGGCTAACACAAGTGTCCCCGGTAATGAGTGAAAAGTTCGTCACACGAAGGAAAGAATACGAAGGAGCTACCGTGAGCAGGTGCATACAAATCAATCTGGAAAACCAACGGAGCCACAAATGAACGAATCGGGCAAGCCCAAAAAAAAAAAAAAATGGCCGCATAGCCGCTTGCTTCGCTGCAATTGGCGTCGAAAGACGCTAGTATTCTGCCGCACCTGATATGTGACACCCTCTCTTCTCCCCCATCCAGCCCCTCAAGCTCTTCCCCTCCGCTCTCACTCCTCTCCTAAAAGATGCAATGAAAGTTTTACTGAATTCAATTCAAATTTCCCGCGTTCGCTTTGCTCTCGCGCCATCTATTGGGCAGCGCCGGCGGCCCGAGCAAAGTAGGCGGCTGCGGCGGCGCACAGGTCTACCGCTGTAGTAAATCATCTCTTACAGTTTCCGCCCAGAGGCGCTGCCCTTTCTTTCTCAACACGGATACAGTGTACTAGAAGGGGCAGTGGAACGTTCTGGAAGGATAGCTGGTTCATAGCTTTTCCAAACGTTCTTAAAACTGGTGTCCTGTGTGGTGTCCTGTGTGTTTCTTTCTAGTGTCCCCGTCTTCTCGCGCAGTCAGGCACTCCGGAACTGGAAGGGAGGTGGAGGGGGCGGTCATCCCCCTTACATTTTTCCAGAGGGGGCGCCCCCCCCCACCCCCCACACACACACACTTTCCGACCCATTCACGCTGAAATCAAATTTTTGACAAGGATACTCAAGCTGGTAGTCGTGTATTCCGGTGCTTTCCAAGGCACTGGACCATACAACCACGAGGGTGGCGCGGTCTGCGCAGGTTTTCAGTACTTTCGAATTTCCAACCATTTTCTTATGTCTATATCAATGTGAAATAAGCGAGGATGTAAATATGTAAAATTTAATACGGCTAATACAAATTAAAACACTAACTGACATCACTAAAACTACTAATTGATATTATATAATGTGTATTTTAAGTAAATTGGAATAGACAGATATTGAAAACAAATAAATAATAAACACAGCATACAGAGACGACAATACTCCCCCCCCCCCCCCCCCCCCCATCCCTTGACACACACACTCCCAAGAACGTTCCGGTGTCCCCGCGCGCTGTTTAGAAAAAATGTTGCAGTGGCTTAGCTCGGCTATGCCAGGATATACGTAGCGTTAGCAAAGGTTCAGCTGATTATTTTTAGCTTTCCTGGTTGTCTAGATTGTCTAGGATTAGGTTGATTGTCATGCTTACTGCTGCTCCAATGACACACACGCGGTATACGTATTATGTGGCACATGTATATTTATTTTTGCTCAACGTCACGTTGCTTCTGTATTGCCACAAAGACGGCTCGGTGATCAGTGAAGTAACACGCTGCCGTCTCTATGGCCCCAACACTAATTGCCAGGCAACTACTTCGGGATCCGATGAGTCAAGCTTCTCCGCTCTTCTGCGTTGTTGAGCAGCATTTGCGCTCTCTTTCTCCATGGCTATACCACACTGGCAAACGCCAGTCAGAAGCGCAGCGGCTCCAGCGCAGTGTCAGACGGCGACTGCACAGCGAGCAGTGATGTTCCGTCCTGCGCCGAAGAATTCCCTTTCCGAGGCATGAAAATTCCCGATCTCTGGCATTTTTCCCTGCATGCATCGCTAAAAATCCCCGCATATTTCCCTGCACAAATATATATACATATATGCGTGTTTGACGTGTTTCCGGCTCTCGCTATCGTTCGCTCTTTTCGCGCTTGTGCTCCAGCGCAACTCAAAGCATTGCCTCCGAGAGTGGCTTTTCATACTACGCGGAAGCTACCTTCGAGCGGAGGTGTATGCGATGCGGAAGAAATGCCGTAACATACTCGTTTGTGTACACAGGGCAGCTGTATAAAATGAAAAGTGTGCTATTATTATTGTTTTGTTACTGAAAGCTCCTGGCTTGTCGCAGACATAGTTGCCAGCTTTTGGTGAAAGAATAATGGCTTCCGCTAGCGTGTGCTACGATGGCGGTCGACAGTCACGGAGCTCATGTGCTGTAATTGCATAGCGCATATGTGGATTTCGAGCCTACCGCCCGGAGTAAACAAAAATACGCTCCGTGTAACAGGAACGAATCTTAAAGGCTATGATTTTCCGTGCTACATGCGCCGGGAATGATTGGAGAAACCGAAAACTGCGAGCGCGCCGGCGCCAGTGCGTCTACCACGGCTATGACGTCACTCCTCTGGAATGCTCAGACCGGCGGCGGTGAGTCGCGCGCGGCGGCGGCGGAGTGCGCGAGAGGTGCCGGCTCCGGTGCGCAAGCTGTGTGACATCACTGATCCTTGCGCATGCGCAGCACGGCTTTTGATGTGCCGCGCGAAACGGGCTTGGCTAGGCCAGTGTAGCTAACGCTACAAAAAACGTTTGAAAAAGGGGCAGTGGGACGAACGAAGCGGCTGCACCGCTTCTCAAATGTCACGGCGGCGGGCGATCGTAGCGGCGGTGCTGTCGTCATTAAATAGACGAGCGCTTTCGAGAGCGTCTGCAACAAGCGCGCCCGTGTCTTGTGAAAAGTTCCGTGTTCTCTGCACGTTCATGGCGTGAGCGAGACCTAATTCTCGCCTCAACAGCTGCTACTCACACGGGTGCACGATTGGATATGCACGGACAAAGATTGCACAAGAAATTTTGTGCAAGGCGTTTGTGCACAAGGCGTTTTCGTGCACAAGATTGCACGAAAACGCCAATGGGAAAGGAATTTGCGCAGGACCGATAAACCGCTCACCGAAGAATGTGCAGTTTGCGGGCTTTACTTTGAGCCGAGCTACATTCTACGAGACTGTCTTCATCACGAGATTGGAAGAGGTGCTTACAGGAAGTTTTAGGGGCGAAGCTCCTTAAGGTTTGGGTCTGTCCGTCCGTTGTTCCTAGTAGCGCGTTACCTTCAAAGAAATGAATGATGCTACGTGTGGGAGGCGTGCCCTCGGCGCGTGCCTCCCGGCGCGCGAGCTCTCACTCTTCCATCTGCTGTCTTGTGAGAGAGACAGAGACAGAGAGAGCGAAAGGCGCGCGTTGACTATGGAAACGCTCTTTCTTCGATGAACCCTGTACCAGCTCGCAAAGAAGGAGAACGCGCCCTCACCCGCGAGAGACAAGACGCAGGCAGCGTCTTTTAGCGAGCTTCCTGATTGAAAAAAATTCGCAGATCCCACGTGCAGTGGGAATCAAGGAAACGCGAAACACGCATCAGGAACGCAAAATGGATTTGCATTAATTGTTGCCTCGTTATACCGAGTTTGGTACATATGAAGTTAACGAAACGGCCGCAAGAGCACCATGACTGTGGCATGTAAACCATGCCGCTCATACACGCATATCATGATTCTAACGTTATGACCAGTCATTTACGTTCGGCATGCAGTCGTGTTGTGCCATAGCAATTTTGGTATACATCCCATTAACGAAACGAGTGGCATGTAGATCATGACGCTCATGACATGCATGTCACGATTTTCATGTTATGACCTGTCATATATGATCGTCATGCAGTTATGTTGTGCCAAACCAATTTTCGTATACATCCTATTAACGAAACGGCAGTATAGCGCCAGGACCATGACATGTAAATCATGCCGATCATGATATATAACAAGATAATCATGACAGCACGTCAGGATTTTCATGTTATGACCTGTCATTTATGATAGTCACGCAGTCGTGTTGTGCCATAGCAATTTTCGTATATATTCCATTAACGAAACGGCCGCAAGAGCACCAAGGCTGTGGCATGTAAACCATGCTGCTCATGACACGCGTGTCATGATTCTAATGTTATGACCTGTAATTTACGTTCGTCATGCTGTCGTGTTGTGCCATAGCAATTTTGGTATACATCCCATTAACGAAACGCGTGGCATGTAAATCATGCCGCCCATGACATGCATGTCATGCTTTTCATGTTATGACCTGTCATTTGTGTTCGTCGTGCTGTCATGTTGTTGCATAGCAATTTTCCTATACATCCCACTTACGAAACGGCCAAGAGAGCACCAAGACCGTGGCATGCAAATCATGTCGCTCATGACATTCATGTCATGATTTTCATGTTATGACCTGTCATTTACGTTCGCGATGCAGTCATGTTGTGGCATGCCAATTTTCGTATACATCCCGTTAAAGAAACGCGTGGCATGTAAATTATGTCGCTCATGACAAGCATATCATGATTTTCATGTTGTGACCTGTCAGTCACGTTCGTCATGCAGTCATGTTGTGGCATACCAATTTTCGTATACATCCCATTAACGAAACGGCCAGGAGAGCACCGTGACCGTCGCATGCAAATCATGTCACTCATGACATGCATGTCGTGATTTTCGTGTTATGACCTGTCATTTATGATTGTCATGCAATCATGTTGTGGCATGCCAATTTCCGTATACGTCCCATTAACGAAACGCGTGGCATGTAAATCATGTCGCTCATGACATGCATGTCAAGATTTTCATGTTATGACCTGTCATTTATGTTCGCCATGCAGTCATATTGTGGCATACCAATTTTTGTATACATCCCATTAACGATACGGCCAGGAGAGCACCAAGACCGTGGCATGCAAATCATGCCGCTCATGACATGCATGTCACGCTTTTCATGTTATAATCTGTCACTTATGTCCGTCATGCAGTCATGTTGTGGCATACCAATTTTCGTGTACATCCCATTAACGAAACGACCAGGAGAGCACCAAGACCGCGACATGTAAATCATGCCACTCATGACATTCCTGTCATGATTTTTATGTTATGACTTGTCATTTATGTTCGTCATGTAGTCATGTTGTGGCATACCAATTTTCGTAAACATCCCATTAGCGAAACGGCCAGGAGAGCACAATATCGTAGGCGGCTAGATAGATAGATAGATAGATAGATAGATAGATAGATAGATAGATAGATAGATAGATAGATAGATAGATAGATAGATAGATAGATAGATACGCTCAAACTCGCCGAAGTTCGCTAAGAAATGCCTCGCATTTAAAATACCGACTGCTCGCGCTGGAGAACCGTTCACTGGCCACCCATATATATATATATATAGGTACTGGATCTTGACTTGCAATGAAGTGCCGGTGGGAGATTTCACTTGTGCGTAGTTGAACCATAAGGATTCGTAGCGTGCGCGTTAACTAAATTAATCCGGAACTCGGCACGATCTACGATGAACCTCCGGAGCTTCGCCCACTCATCATCATTCACTCCGTGGATATTGTGTGTATTTTTCTGCGCGATAAATCTACCGTGAAAGTGTCCTGTATATTATGCGCCCATAATCCATAAGAAAGGCGACGTGAAAGACTTCAAAAATTACAAGCCGATTAGCACTTTCAGTCGCCTATAAGGTATACTTATATCAAAGTAGTCGCTCACAGAATTCGTGGAACCTCAGATTTCAGTCAACCTAACGAACAAGCAGGGTTTCGTAAACGCTATTCAACCATTGACCATATTCATACTATCAATCAGGTGACAGAGGAATGCGCGGAGTATGACCAACACCTATATGTAGCCTTCATAGATCATGAGAAAGCATTTGACTCGGTCGAAACCTCAACAGCCACGCAAGTACTGCAAAATCAAGGTGTAGACGAGCATTACATAAGAATACTGAAAGATATCTACAATGGCTCCACAGCCATCATAGTCATCCATAAGGAGAGCATTAAAATACCTATAAGGGAGGAAGGGGACACATTATCTCCAATGTTATTCTCTCTAATGCCTACCCAAGCACGTAGCGAAAGGCGTCCAGCGCTCAGATCGCCACTGTCAAACGCATAAAAAGCTGGCCCAGCTCACTGTATGGTCGGATGACGTCGTAAAATTCATTTTTGCTGGCGCCGTGCGCACTGTGTTTAGATTAAAACGGGGATCATTAGAAGATGCAGCTACGCCAGTTTAAGTGTCGACACATCATTCTCTCTCTCTCTCTCTCTCTTGTTATTTAAAATTATCGGTGAACTTAAGAGAAAATGTAACCGCCGTAGACCTGCCACAGGACCGTCGATGCCATTTGGAAGCAGCGGTGTTACACAACATGGTTAAAAAGAAACGCCGGAGTTCCGCTTTCAGCAAAAGTGCTCGACGCATTTATATATACTCACAAGAAGGCCCGCTTGCATTACTCTTTCCTGCGTTGCTGAAGAAAGGTAATGCGAAACGTTTTTTTAGCTCTTTGAAATACACATTTCTACTCCCTTAATGTGGCAAAACTCACTGAGTCAACCAGACTACAGACAAATTTCACGTGAGCGCCGCCATGTTGCCTATAGCGGGAGGCGCCGTCCCTGATCTGGCAACCTACTGGTGTGTGCGAACTCTCAGTTCTGCATGGCCGGTATACGGACGGCTGCTAGTAGTATAGTTCGTGATACATAAATTGGTTACAGATCGTACAGAGAGGAGGGTCCCGAAGTCTAAATGCGCCCGATATTTGTCGTTCTGGCGCGCTCGATTTTATCTTAATTGAGGCTATCTGTATAGGAAATGAGTTTGTGAGATGTACTCAAAATGTTTAAGTATTTCATGGTTAAAGATACGGCGCCGTAACTAGTCCCAAATGATCCCAAATTAGTCTCAAACACCGTATCTCTGTTTGAAAAATGCGTAAACTTTGCAGCAATTTTCTTGCCGAGCTATGCACTTTTCTAGTTATTCTTTTCCTTGAGCTGTAATTTTTCGTTCGTCTCTTTTATATTTTCTTTACGCCTTCGCATCGGCCGCCGCTCATCCTGCGGTGCGCAGGTAAGCTATGTGTCCGTATCGCGGACGGTTTCTGTTTGTCACTCTCAAACTGATGTTTTTTTCTGGTTTCTAAACTATCAAAGAGTGACCGATTGTTATACTCGATCGCTTATTCCTCGCTTGTTTGTTACTCCTTTATACGTCTGTGCACAGGCGCGAACCGATACGTGTACAAATGATGCTAATGCTAACGCAGCTTCGTGCTGTGTGTGTGCGTGTGGTTGTCGGTGGCGATAAGAAGAGTGCTGGAGTTTCTGCTGCCGGTCAGGGAGCTAGGTAGCGAAGCCGATGTTACGAGGTGCCCGCCCCAGTCTCGGAGACGTGGCGTTAACTCCCTGAACGCGATGTGACGCCATCGCAAAATTCACCCTGCAGTACGGGAAGCTGAGCTGCAAATTTTCAGTTCCACGCACTGAACGACCGTACGAGTGCGTTTTTCGTTTTGTTTACGGCGACGGTCATTAACTATACCGTGATTGTCAGGGAACATGGTGGTACAGAGTTTGATTAGGCGGTAACAAATTAGTGCACAGCGCACAAAGCGACGAAGACCTTTTATTTATTTTTTCTTTAATGTTCGGCCTTCATATTGCCGATCACCTACGACACACCCAACTGTTTCACGGAAATGGTATCCTGACAAGGATGCCCCGCGTCCTCTACATGCAGCGCTCATTATTCAATTTTCGGTTTCCGGTTTTACAGGACCGGTGCGGAGCAATAATTTCACATAACGCGCCGGCTATCCCTGCTGCAAAGTGAGGGATTTCTCATCCAGTGAATACGGCTTCGTGAGCTCCACCGATGGTCGTGCCGAGTTGCGAGCTACGACCAAGACTCATCGATAGACACATCGTACTAAGTGTAACAATATAGGGAACCGAAAACGATAGTGGTAATTAACATACGCGCATATGTTCTCGAGCGGCGGTACGGGCAGGACTGCACTTGCGCGCTAACATTCGTTTTATCGCCTATCCGGCCCTACCTGATTGCCATTTGCCTGCACGAGTACCGGCTGTTTTGGAAATTTCATGGCACTTGAAGATTTGTAACCAGCAGCTGCCTGCAACGTAACAACAACGATCAACAAGACAAGCGGAGTCCACAGCGGCGCGCGTCTAGACGCGCGTCGCACACTTCCTGTGCGACCACACTCATTTTGCTGCCGTTGTAAGCGCAAACAAAACAGCACAGTGGTTCCCCGTTATCGTTCTTCGAGCTAAAATCGCGATAGAAGACACAAAAACCTGCAAGTCAGCTTCCAACACCCGTAAATTCTTCAACAACGCCACACATCCAAGCATCGGCGCACGCCAACCAGTCTCACACATGCACACTAGCATACATACCAGGAGAGGAGGAAGGCGCGGACGCGCGGATTACCAGACCGCTCCTCCTCGTTCCGTGAAAACGTTCGTTGACCGTACAGATCGCTTTAGATCGTTCGCACTTGGCTGCCGATTTAATATTTAAAGAGGAAAAGGCGCAGATGCGGAAGGTCGGATCGACTTATGAAATTCGCGAAAGCTGTAGCCGTGCTTTCGCTGTTACAGTGAGTTAAGGTATGTCATCTTTTCACACAAACATTGCATTCAGCTGCATCAATATGTTCATCACCCACGTTGAGTGCGTAAAGTTTTTGTGTGCCGGCAGTTCTCTCGATCCTTATGTCTTTTTACTGCAAAGCCGCGTATGAGGTTCTAAACATTAACTGACGCGTGCGTCAACGGAAAATATGGCCCGTTTCGCGGTATCCGAGAGCTGACTTCACTCACATATGCCGTAATTTCCCAAATAAAGCAACTCCCCTCTTTGAGGTCCCTGAGTGGCACGAACGATGGGAGCCTGCTCTGCGCAGATGAACAACTCCCGATCGTGTGCTGGGCCATGGGGACGCCGAAGCAAAATTACTTTCGGCGACCCTGAGGGCCCACCGTCTCCCTTTTTTCCCCTGTCCCTCCCTCACCTCGCCCGGCTCTTGGACACTATAATAAAGTTGCCTCCTCCTTGTCTTTTCCTCCGTAGAAATTACGGTCGCACAAGTAGTGTCACCCATTATTACGGCCGTGGCGCATACATAATTTTGAATGTGCTATGTACATAGCTATGTGATATATGATTCGCGTATCCGCGGGCCGTTCCCGGGCGCTGTATACGGGGTGTGGAGCAGTGGCTGACACCCAAAAAAGTATGTGAATATAGTGGACGAAGTAAGAATTAAGGTGTATCAATGGTGCATTACATGGTCTAAAGGTGAGTTGATTTTAATCAAATGTGAATCAAGCGAATCGAATATTTATTAAAGTGATTTAAACCTGTCCTAAGGTGTAACGTATTCGTACTCCATTCGTATACTGTATTGCGGTATGCTTTTACAAGAAAAGTTAGGGCCCTTTGTGAAGAGAAAAAGACCAGCGATGTTACGTGGTCTGTTCGTTGACGGTGGCAAACCGAGGTGCACTTCCCGCGCACCGGCTCCTCCTCCATGACTTCGGAGGAAACTTGATCACTGCCACACAGCCATCGCGTCACTTCGCGTTGCTGCGCGCCCCGCACGCCGCCGACTGCGGCCAAGTCTCCGACGAGCCACATGAGGGTTGCACACTGCACACGCGGCCCCGAAGGGGTTCTCGATAAACTCTTGCCAGGAACTCAAGGTAACACCGCTGAAACGTTCCGATGGCGGAGCGTCGCGCTTGCGTTTGGCTTCTCTTGTCCGATCCTCGAGCACTGGCTCGACGCCGATCGCCGACCCGCCCCTCGTGCTCCCGCTGTTCCTCTTTAGAAAGTCTCGCATCCGACCTGTGGTGAGTCCAAAAACAACTAAACGCGTCATTAGCGCGATCTCTTACGTCACGATACAACGACCAAACGCGATTGGTGCACGAAACGTATTGTAGAGATACGTCGCTTTATTAACGGCGGCTACGCCAATCGCAGTGCGCGTACTAGCGCTGACGAGCTCACGGGGTCGCCAGGGTGGCTAGGTCATGTAATGAAGAAGGTCGATGCATCCATGCAAGATGCAAAACGCGAGGTCCTGCGAGAAGTGCAGTATAATAAGCATTTTTCTTAAAGGGGCCCTGAAACGCATTTTACGCACATTGATTTTATTGCACATCTGCTTTGTGTGGGACTTGACGATGACCGAAACACCAGTGAAAGCGGCGAAATTGAACCGTAATATATTTTAATTTGTACCTGGGGGGCTATCGGAGATCGGGTGTTCGCTCGAGAACGCTTTCCGAACACTGACGTCAAAAAGTGGGTGGTCCGCGATAGCTTTGAGCAATGCTTTGAGAATGGGAGGAGCGCGGCCGGCGCGGCCAATGGGGAAGCGGCGCGCTCCTCGGATGATGACGTACTCCGTTTGTCGTCTGCTTCTGAAAGCCAAAATGTTTCTCCTGAGAAATTAAGAAATCTGCTCCTTTTAAAAACGGTGCTTTCTTCTTCTCAGATGTAAACACGCTCTTAAGCATCAATATCGTTCTCTGCAGGTTCGCTAAGCGGTGTCGCGGGCGCGAAAAACAAGAAGCGTGCGCGTAAGTGGCGTCATATCTAAATTTCGTGTCGTCGTCTGCTGCTGCCATGTCCTCGCACAAAAACGTGCATCTCGGCCCGCGGGTGCTCAGAGGCAGAGGGAGCTCCTTCTCGCATTTTTGGAGGTGCACCCCAACTGTGAAAGCCCGACAAACTCTTCACTACCGACAGCGCGCTGGAAACTTCCAGGAGCAATTAAAGAACATCAGCATGCGCAGCTCTTTTCTCTCCGTCGAAATTCCACGGGCACTTTGGCACCCGATTTCCGATCTCTTGACCATTCCCTCGCCTGGAGCGTGGGACACCGTTCACCGCGACTCAAGCCTGGAGAAACAACTCCAGGCTATCAGACGAGCCGAGGAGGTGGCGGCGAGGATTTTTTTTTTTTCCCTAAAATAAAGTTGTTCTCTCTCTCGGGATCAAGTTCGGCGCACAGCCAACGTATTGTTCGCTTCGACAGACGAAATTGAGGCCGGAATTCACTTCCTGTCAAATCCTCAAATACATCGCGAACCTCCAGCTGCTCCGCGTCCTATTTCAGCGACGACAATGCGAGGACTCAGCGCCCAAGTGGACCGCCATTTCCCTCTGTGACGCAACATTGCGCAGCCGCAGCCGCCGTTTCAATCCAAGCGGAGCCGCTGCCGCGGCCGGTGTTCGCAAAGTGTTCGTAAATAGTTCGCAAACCGTTCGCTGAGCGAGCGGCCTCGGGAATCGTTCTCCGCGTAGCAGACGACACGCTCGGTTTGAAAATGATTGACAGGGAATTGACGTCAATTTGACGACACCGAAATCTCGGGGCCCCGGAAGATTCGACGTTCCACAAGTCGCTACAGGTGGCGAAAAAAACCAGCCGCGGCGCGTTCCATCAAGTTGCGCGTATAGTGGAACTACTAACCTAGCCCCATATTTTAGTTTGAAATTTTCCTGCTAGGGGCTCTCAATAAGGCCAGAAGGCGTAGGCGTCAAAAACAAAACAAACATGTTGCATCTAAACAATAATGATGATAGTACATGCAGTGCCATCTCTTGATCGTGTATCTTAGTTTAGGACGCCACCGCTACTTTTATTTTTCGTTGCACTGTCAACGGTACAGTTTCTCTTCTCTAATGTGGTTATAGGTAGGTGTCCCGTGGGCACGCCCCGCGGATGACGACAGCGGAGCGGCGCTGGCCAATCGCGTGCGGCGATTCCGAACGCTCTCCCTAAAATGCCATCTCCGATAGCCCCCCTGAAATCGGTTTCCGCGCTGACTGCAGCGCCATACATCAGCAGTTTCTCCGAGCGGATATGACATCACCATGCTGCTTTGCTGCAGGTTCTGATTGGCCGGGAACAGTAGGGAATAAAAATATAGATCGCACATATCTACAATGCACCGAATATAAGAAATTCCAAATTCAGAACGTGTTTTATGCTTGCTAAAGGTACAAATTTGGGCATTACAACTTCATTTTGCTTGTAACTGACACAAGGATCGCTGTGCGGCCCACGTGGTGGTTGTGGTAGGAAGGCCACAGAGGGCAGCACGGTTCCGGTTCTGCAACATGTAAGCCGCGTTTTGATTGGAAGCAGCATGCACGCCTTGGGATGCCGATATCTGTCGTCTGCTTTTGTTTTGAATTTGTAAGTTGAATAACTTGCGTTTGCCTGCATCGATCTCGAAAATTCTTTTTGCATGTACCTCAGAACAATACAACGAACCCGTTTCGATGCAAAACTCAGCGAGTAAAATATGGTTTCAGGGCCCCTTTAAATCCTATGTTTTAAAACGCCGCCAACCCGGTTTTTCATATGACGCTGCCAGATGTCGCGACGTACTTGAAATTTATGCCTACACGACGATCTCCTGGAACCTAGTCTGTAACAGCTTCTTTGTAAAAGAATCGAAACAGTAGGCACCTAACGTGTTTGGAACAATGTGTAAGGAGTGCGGTAAATGTACAAGCATGATTTCTCAATCAAGAAGGCGGCTGCAGTCATCTTGTAGTTGGCGTGTCCGCTCTGTACAAATTGGCTGCGGAGCAGGGTAAACAAGGCGAGGTGCTGCCATTAAAAATGGCTGCTGGACGAAAAGAACATCGACGTGGTGCACACAATCGCACATGATTTCTGCAAGAAGAGATTCCAATGGTGCAACCCCACCCTACGCTTGAAAGGTAATTCTACTGAAATAGTCGCATTTGTCCGTATACCTGCGCAATGACAATGCTGCGGAAGATCGCTGCCCGGTTTAAGATGCGTTTTCGCAGTGGCTCCTAATTGAAGTAAAAATCATCACCCAGTGGCAACGCAAGCATGTCCACTAAATAAATGAGCTACGACGCCTGATCGGCGGCGAGGAAAACTGTTCAGGCACCCAGCAACAGCACACGTGCACGTTGTGCCTGATTCAGCGGTTTGGTTCTTCGTCGTTCATTGTCGCGACCACGTGGCAATTATAGTGCCACTACTAGTTTTTGAAGAAAACCAAGGAGGAAGCTACAGCTAAGCTTCATCGAATTGCAACCATGTAGGCATCCACATTTGACAAAGGATTACTTCTAGAAAGCCGGCGCAACATGCCGCGCCTATCGTGCGGTGTTAGAAACCTTCAATTCGAGCGCCTACAGCAGGCTCACGTACTCAAAAATTTCGGCTATTAGAGCGAAGCTTTCATTGACTCTTCCGTGAGCACCGGAAATGCGCTTCTGGAATGCTGACTCACGCAGGGGAACTATTGCGCCCACCACAGAACAATGGTGCACGAGATACATAGTAAACGCTGTGGAGTTTATATTCGCAGTTGTGTCGATAAGAACAACGGGAACTGCAACGCCACGCCACCCAGACGAATTGTATGTTCTCGAGTTCGGTGGTTAACATCGATGTGGTGAATACGCACGCAAAATGGACCCAGCGTTGCATACTAGATTGCTACTAGTTGAAACTGAAGACGCTGTAGAGACGAAACACCGTTGCTGCGTTGACCGTACGTTTGCAAGCAGGCCGTGTCACGTAACGATGGCAGAGCCTTTGGCCGTCTACCACAGTGATCACAAGGCAATAGTGTGCAAGTGTATCATGAGCATTATAAAATATCCAGAAGAGAATACCTCCTTGAACCCTTCAGACACTCCTCAAGAACTAACCACAACAAGACAATACGGCTGCCTAAAAGTCACAACAAGATTCATCAAAACTCTCTTTTTCCATCATCAATAGCATACTGGAATGGTCTACCATCATCTGCAGTGAACTGTGAAACGGTGGGATCTTTTGCTCAAGAAATCGGCGATATTTTTTCTTCTAATTAGTACGTTACATTTTTGTATTGTGCTCGCATGTTATCTAAAAACTGTGTCTTTGAAACTGTTGTTTACATGTCACCCAACATTGAACTGCCTCTTTGGAATGTATTCGTCACTTTCGACACAATTGTAAAATTGTAACCATTTATGTACTATACCACTCCTGCTGGGACCGAGAAGGTCTGCAGTATATTGAAATAAATAAAAATAAAAATTGTCGTCCGTGAAAGCAGGGGCGTAGCCAAGGGGGAGGGGACTTTCGGTTTTAAAACACCCCCTTTTCGACGGTTTTCCACCCATGATATGATAGTTACACACGGCATCGTATAACGACACCCCCCCCCTTGACTTTGGTTCAGTTTGCATAGGACAAAGGTTCGCGTTCAGCAATCTTTCTTTAAGAAAGGGGCTTTGATCTCTTCCGAAAAAAAAAATGCTGTTTCGCTTGAAGGAGGCGCAGCAATCGAAGCGACAGTGGCACATTAAAATACTGAGACCATGCATAGTAGTGTCAGGGCCTATGAGATTCCACTTCGTGCTCCTGAACTGCGGGATTTGGTCGGCGAGCAGCCGCCTTTGCTCTGCACCGTGCCTGTCAAGCGCAACACTATGTTGTTTCAGCATCTGGACACGTATGCAAGAGCGCTTTTTCCTCAGCGTGTCTAGCATTTCGGTGTGAAGCTCTTCGGCCGGCGTTCTAACGATACGCGCGGGATACATGGGGTGAATCACGCAAGCAATTAACGCGCTGTTTCGCTGAAGAAACGCCGTTGCCGACAAAGCGCTAACTAAGCGGCGATAACTCTTCGTCATGAGTAATATGCAAAGCAAGCCTCTGCAGCACTAATGGAGCTCAGACGCACTGCCATGTTGTCAACCGCAAATAATGCCTATGAATAGCTTATTGCTTGCTTGTAAAAGGTAAGGTGCTCCTGCATCAACAACTTTACGTGCACTAAAGGTTTACCAGTTCTCGAGCATGGAGAGTGTCAATGGTTATCATTTGTCATAAGAATTTCTGTTATATTGTCACGGCCTTATATCTCTGCTCGTTCCAATATTTTCTGCACAGAACAGGCTGCTCTGCAGCGATTTAGGGCACAGACGATTTTTTCCTTTCGTATTGTGCTGAATGATGCACGTATTGGTAGCTTTCTTTTTTTAACACGAAAATATTTTATGCCTGGGTCCATCAAGAAATCAGTCCCGTACTTACGTAACAGAAGTCGATCTCTGAAAAAATTAACTTGCCATTTAATTAACGGATGTACCTTATATGCTCACTATAGGGCTTTTCAAGTTGCATTTAATTGTCGTCCGGTTAAAGCGAAGGTGTTTAGTATAGTGAAGAGTAGTATTTAAGAAGCAAAATTACTCTTAAATTGACATCGTCTCCCTTTTACCGCAATCTTGGTTCGCTTAGATTTGCTGCGATGGTACCGCCATCTAGAAACGATAGATAGAGCGAAGCAGATTGTCGTGCTCATTCACGCCGGTAGTTAGCGCTTCGGTAGTCTTCGCGCCTCGAACGTCACGGAACTTGGGGCGTGGCGGCGTCGTGACGGTGCGTTCCTCAGGCAAAGTAAGAACGCGGCCGCTACAAAATTTGTCTTGCGTAGCCAGGTGTGTTGAGTTGCGACGCCCACTGCTCCAGGAACGCAAGCACGGTCGTCGAGAAGCAAATTATTAAAGACGATAGCCTTTCTTGGGATACCTGAACGCAGAAATTTTGGTCTGTCTTTCTGTTTGTCTGTCTGTCACACGATTCAACCACCCGGCCAAATTTTAAGCACTTGCTTAACGCCCAGCCATCTTGAACTCGTAGCTGCGTTCATACTTGTGAACGTTGTCGATCAAAAAGCAAATATTACACATATATGAGGCGCAACATCAATACGTAAGTATTAGGTGGTGTGTTCCTTTACTAGAAAATACATAGATACGTAATTCTAAAGACCCTATAGTGTTTCTTAGGCTGCACTGAAAATGCGACGCTATGCATGAAAAAGGCCTCTACCGACGATTTGGTGCTGCCACCTGGCAGTTGCCCAGGGATTCTACGCAAGCTCATGTTTCCCGACGGCGCTGCCAGATGGTGTCCATATCTCACGCAGCGTGGTACGGCCGCCAGAAGACTATCATCTTTCGACGACATTTGTAGCGAAGCACGCAGATACACGGCCAATTTTATGGCATTCGTTTCAGTGGGCTGTGTTTTCACAAAACCGTCCACCGACAACCCGTTCGGTTTCGCTTGCAATCTGTCAGCGGGCGCTCCTTGTTTATGACAGGTTTGCGGAGAGCTATGGGGGCGTGCAATTCAGTGTTTCCGAAGGAATGTGAGTCGTTCGAGAACTTTTCCTCGTATGCAACTGTTGAGAATCCCTGTGCCGTGTCGAGGTGCCACTGATGTCTACACGTAATGCGTCCTCATGTTCACAGTACCCACGCCACCTCCCGCCCCTGGATTCGCCAAATTGACTCTTATGCATTCCACAACTTCGCGAAGACAGGTTTCACTTTCGCGTTATACCGATTCCTATGACAGGGGGATCAACCACATTTTTTTCTTTGTTTTTTTTTCTAGCCCATGCTGCCACTGTTTTTTTTTTTTTTTAATATGTTTGTGCAGTCGAGATCACTTGTACTTTGGCGTTCGTCCTGTGCGTACTCTTACTTTGTCTCGTCCTTGCAAGCGTCGATTTAACCGCGTCCCATCAAGCCAGTAGTAACCAACACCACCACCTTAGTATCTGAACAACTATTCCTCACATGTACTCTTCTCGCCTGTCCATAGTTGCACCATCTTCTTTTCGACCTGCCCCACCGTAAACACCTTTCAAAGGTTACTCGCTAGCCGAGAAACAATAACAGCACTCGATGCTTGGCTCCACGAAAATCCCCTGCTGGGCAACATCGCGTGAACAAACACGAAGCCGCGTGAACGACAGCGCAGCTTCTTGAAAGACGCGCCTCACAGGGCAGCAACTCAATAAGAGAGAGAGCGACCGCAGAACCGTGTGAGGTGGCGTGACGGGGGACGGGCACCGCAACAGCGATTGGCCGGCGGTGGGCCGCGTTTCCGATCGGCTGCGCCGGCAGACCCCCCCCCCTTCCCCCCCATCGCATTAGCGCGCGCGGCGGCCGCTGTGCCCTTGATTTCCCCCGGGTGCGTGTGTGCGCGCGCGGGACCGAGGGTTCGCAACCTCGACTGGCGTTGGCAAGCGCCGCCTCTATCTTGCCGCCGCGCGCTCACAAGTCAATAATGCAGCCACTGCTCCGTAATTAGCAACAGTGCCGACAAAGAGCCAACTTGTAGACAGGCACAAAATTGCTTCCACTTGCTTCTCTAATTGAGACCGTTAACAGGCATCAAGCTGTGCCTAAAACGCTCACGCTTGTCGCACGCCAGTGGTCAGCGTCCAGCGCTACGGCGCGGTTTGCCCACCACCGTCCACATCTCCCTGAAGGGCTCAAGCGACACAAACCACTCGTTCTTGAAGCCATACTTGTAGCAGTTTTGTCAAAGGTCGTGGATTAAAAGGAAGAAAAAACAAGAAAAGTTCAAGGCCGTTGCAGGAGATTCGACTATTGTAACGCGTTATAAATATACGTACGCAAGCCGTGCGGCTGAACACATTCACTGCATGATGACCTAAATGACATTGCGGCGAAGTTTGGCTTACTCACAGGTCGCCGCCTCTTTGAGACTGATCTGATACTTTCCGATGAGTAGAAGACTTCGTCTCAAACTCGGGCGCTCCAGTACGGTGAAAGAGTACGCATCATATTGCAGGAACAGCCACAGTAATGGTCTTAACCACTCGCATGCATGAATAAGTGAGCTAAGTAGACTGTGTGTGTTTGCCTGTTTGTTTCAAAAACATAGAAAGTTAGATTCCAATAGAGCCGGCAATACCAAAATCATGAAATCAATACACACCTAACAAATATTTAAAAGAATGGAAAAGAATAATATAAAGTATTGCATCCACACACGATTGCAAGTGTACAAAGTATCCGCGGACCAAGTCCGAAACATGTCGCTCACACTACTGCGTGTAGAGCACTTCCAAAGATTTTTATCCGCTTGAAGACAAGATGAAATCAAAAGCGTTGAAGGCAAAATGGTAAGGACGCTTCTAGATTCTAGTAGTGAAGCTCACCTCATGGCGCTATGGTAGCAGTTCATCTTCATGCCCAATAATGAATAAGTTTGAAAAATTCCTTCAGTAAAACACTCCCCGGACGGCATCTTACGGCTGGATACATTTCATGTGACTATACAGTACTTGCTGGCCTCGTAAGCGTCCATGCGTGGAAGCGTTCGAACGTCAAGCGCTTGACTCATGCGCTGCCACGTTGGTCTATAGTGGCTATGACACTCGGCTGCTGATCCGAAGATCGCGGGATCTAATCCGGCGGCGGCGGCCGCATTTGGGTGGAGGTCCTTGTGCTGTCTGGTGTCAGCGCACGTTAAAGAACCCAAGATAGTCGAAATTTCGCCACTTTGGCGTCTTTCATCGCGGTTTTGGGTAGTAAAACCCCAGAAAATTATTATTAAACCCTTAAAGCATTGCCAGGAGAGCTGCTTCGTATATAAAAGTCCACAGCCGGTCGCACCAAACCTCTCTAAAGTGAATGCACACCGAATTTTTGTTAACTTCCGACACGGTACCTCTCATGTCGTCTCGTTTTTAGCCCGACTTAAATTTGCAAGAGATCCAGTGCACCAAACATACGTGCTCACGCAGAAAGATCGAGCTCAGTCAGCTGGTCCCCTACCTCGATCTCATCGGAAAACTGAGAGGACCGCAAGCACCTTCTCAAATTTAATTAACTTTTAGGGTTTCACCCGACAAAACAATGGTATGTTAAGGGTACACCGTTGTGTGGAATAGTGTTGAACACCTGGAGTTCATGATGTGCACCTAACTATACGGACGAACTTCAGTTTGGACAACACACAACGTCATAGACGCTAATCCATCGTGGCGGATCGTACTCAACTCTCATGCGCGCAGTGCCAGTCAGCGATGTCCGTTTCAGCTAGAACGCCTTTCTTTAGAGTGACTGGAGCAGCATGCAACCGCAGGCAGTTCTGAAGAGCACTACAGGCTCTTCAGAACTGCACTTCATGAGAGGCTGAGAAAGCCACTGAGTACGTGGGAAGAAGATGATGCTCGAACGACGCTTCTGCCTCTCCAGTCACCTATGCACATCGACGGTGACAAACTGTGCTCGAACCAGCGTCCCTGTTTTGCCCTCGTTGCGAGTTCGTTGAGCAACTGCGGGGTAGCTTAGCAGGTTGCGCTGCTAAGCTTCCCAGCGATGGTGGTGAAATAAATAACACCTTCGTCAAACAACACCGGGTGGTCAAAGTTATTCCAGAATATTCCCCGCTGTGGTGCGCCTTACTCTTATCGGAGCTTTCGAATGTAAAACCCCAGCATTTCTTGTTTTTCACAAACGCCCCTATGCTACACTAACGTTTGGACTACACAGCGGTCACTGTGCACTCTTTAAAAAACAGGAAGTAGAAAAGCTAATAACGGGACCGGTTGACACCATTACTCTTTTTTTTTTTTTTTTGGCGTTCACTACCTTAGAAGTATGCGAGGAGTCGTAGATGTCAGGGGTAGTAACTCTCACTACATGCGTACGTAACATGTTAATAAACGCTATAGTATACTACCTCCACTGGCAGTAGTATATTATGCTGTAATTGTGATGGACGCGTACGCAGAATTTAGACAAACTATAATTGATTTGATTATGTTGGAATAAGAGTCCCATGCAACTTCGTTGCATACGTACATGCGGAAACGGAAAAATACTAGAATCTCGATCCAAAACATTGCTTACTTATCCGAATCCACTTCTGCTCACCTTCACAACGTGAACATCCTTAAATATGGCCATAAATAGCGTTAACGTTCCTGTTAGGGCATATGTCGCGTAGAAGCTTTGATCTTCTGTGTACGGTAGCGTGGTCGTTTCTGGTTCGAGCACGTTTCTATATAAGCTGGTCACCTAACATTTCCATGTGCAGCGTATTCACAGGGCTACTCACATGAAGCAATTAGCGATCGTTAATTGGTGTAACACGATGCACTTAGCACCAATCAGCGTCACCGGACAATGCTTTACTGCTAATTTTTATTTGATATTATTCTTTTGCAGTACAGTCGACTTGATGTGGCAATGTAAACAGCAAATATAAACAGAGTCAAAATAAGCCCGTTAAGAGACTGCCATGGTATAGTAAAGTTTCTGACTTTGGTTACTACCTTTACCTATAGGCAGTAACTGCAGGTAGTAAATGACATGGTAGTAACGCTATTACCTTGTCATTTACTAGCTGCAGTTACTACTTATGTCGTAAATGTTGTGACAAGCATTTACTACCTCAAAGTTAGTAAGTAGCACTACCTCTTTTTTTTTTAAAGAGTATGCAGTACTCCAAAATATTACACTTTCACCGAGGAATGAATTCTTTATGGGCAGAAGGAGAGATAGGTAAGTCATTAATGCAGATTAGAAAGAGCTAGAAGGCCAAGTACTGACCACTGTGGTGCCGCCCCGGAAATAGGACTCGGGGAAGAGTCGGTGTTATTAAAGGGCCCCGCCGAGGGCGACCATTTATTATGTGTAGTGGCAGCTGTGCACCGGCCTTCAAAGAACACGAAGCCACAAACATTTTTCAGAATGATGGCGTAATAGCGGAGTTTCCGGCGTTTTATAATCGACAAAACAACACTGATGTTCCATAGTAGATAGCAGAGTTCCTAATGCAAAGAGGTAAGGCTTGCAAGCAGGCACGAAAGAGCAATAGACGACGGCTATCAAATGAGGCGAAGCACTGGGGCGAAAAAGAAAGACGACTCAAAACTTGTCTCTGCGCAAGCTCAGGAATGGTAGCGCCACCTATAAATTATTCTTGTGCCCGTGTTTGCACGCCTTACCTTTTCGCATTATATAACCTTACCAACTAGCTCAGCTTTCTGTCATTCTAAGCTTAAGCTTTTGATTAAAATAAATATATACTATATATATACCATTTCCTGTATGTTCTCTGCAGGGAAACGGCCGTCAGGCTGTAGACGGGGACTGCCCACTCGACGACCCTGGCCTGGACGGCCGAGTCTGAGCTGGCCAACATGGCCTCCCTCTGCTCGAGAACGGGATCACGAGTAATATCTCCCGGCGGTGGACTTATGCTACATTCTCACAATATGTCATCACAGGTGGCCATTTCTTGACACCATTTACGTTGTGACCTTATCTCGTCCGGGTATACGTAAGGATATATAGAAAAAGATCTCGTCTGCAATTCTATCCAGACACATTCCTGCGCTTCGGTTAGTTGCTTCACCGGTGATTTGTGATGCCATGAAAGGACACCAGCCCATCTTTTGTGGATTTCCCTAGCCGGAACGGTCGAAACAGCTGCTCGGCTGACAACCTCCAGCATTTATGTGAGCCGCCTCGTTCCAGGGCTTCCGGGGTGTGCCGGTACCCAGACCATGCACGGGGTCGCGCTGGCCCCAAAACTCGCACCCGGCCCGCGGGCCTGGTCGGGCCGAGTAAGCAACCGTAGTACTGGTCTCGGGTGGGACCCGGGCTTATGAGGTTCGGGCCTGGTCAGACCCGAAATATAGGCCCGGGTACAATACACGCTCGTAAATACGCGCGGATGTGCTATGTGTAGGTACGGTATGCAGGGAATGTAAGATACCCTGGCTTGCATAATTTTGAGTCGGACGCATTTCTGAACCGCTTCGAAAGAAATGGCAGACGCACAGCTACGGCGCCCTGCCGAGATTAGCGTATATAACTGGCGCCCATCAGACTCTTCAGGAATATCCTTAGCGCGCATTCTTGCAGTCGCCTGTTTGCCGCGCCTGTTGCAACTATCGGGGTGGTATAGAGTGGTCAGTAATCGGCAGGCCATAAATTACTCATGAGCTGTTTTTCTTGCAATTTAGACTGAAGGATAAGAGTGTTAAAACCCGCGATTAGTACAGCGCGCCGATGTGAATAGGAAGGACAGGGTGAGATCAAGAGATCTGACTTCCAACATTTAAGACGCGTCGCTTGTCAAAGGCACGCCTATCTATGCAAATGCTACCAATTTTTAGCTGTGCCGTAGCATATCTAGCAATTAGGAAGCAAGAATTGACATTTAACTCAATAGCATAGAAAGTTGCGCTAGTTCGCATATATACATTGTAGCAGCGCAAAAGACGGAGACAGGTTCTGGAAGTGACACGCGTCATTATGAGCGACTTCACATCACACGTGCGTATGTACGCGCAGTCGGTATGAACGTACAGTCTCCCCAATATCAGAGCAGGGAAGCCGCGAGGAGAAGGGCAAACAGCGTTCAGTTCTTTCCGCGGCGCCCCGCCACGGTGGTCTAGTGGTTATGGTACTCGACTGCAGATCCGGAGGTCGCGGGATCGAATCTCGGCCGCGGCGGCTGCATTTCTATGGAGGCGAAATGTTGAGGCCCGTGTGATATGCGATGTCAGTGCACGTTAAAGAACCCTTGTGGTCGAAATTTCCGGAGACCTCCACTATACGGCGTCTCTCAAAATCAGAGCTGGTTTTGGGACGTTCAACCCCACAAATCAATCAGTCCTTCCCGCAGCGCGTATTGACGTGTAACTCTTAGCAGACATAATCGTGAGAGCGCGATATATGCGTTGTGCTTCTCAGCTCAAAATGGCTATACATAATAGGGGCCTTTTAACAGACACAAATTGGCAACGAAGACACAATATTCACGTGATTTCCAATACGTCACATAGCCTTTCCAATAGGACTGACAGCCCTGAAGCACCCAGGGCCCTGCATTTTGCTCAGAAACTCACCAATAATTTTAAATAACCAAATGAGCGATGTGTTCAAACAGAAACCGAAACGTGTAGACGCTTCGTTCAGCGTATGCGATGACCACAACCTCCCCGCCATCAGAAATATGGAGCTGGTGCGAGAAAAATGAAAGTGGCGATGTGATCCAACGATGTATTGAGCTCTTATGAACTTGACAGCGACGATTTGGGGGCTGAAGTATCACCTTTTTGCTTTAGGCTGCCCGCCTGTTAGGGTAGGCGGCGTTGCAGGTAATGACGTCAAAAACACAGGGTGGCTCGCGCGGGAATCGGCTAAAAATTTTCAAAATTCATTTTCAGGAAAACTAAACGACTTGCAACCGCCTGGATTGGCATAAATTATTGCAGCACCGAGGAGAACATATATTGCAAATTTGATTGAGATCAGGGGATAATGAAAAATCGCCGGAGTTGCCCTTTAAAGAAGTCGCATCCTAAATGAATTCCTGTGGGCACGACTGTGCGTAATACTGCTGCTATATGGTCCCCGAGAATTAAGTTGTCTATAGGCGCAAGGCCCTCGCAAGAAAGGGGGGGGGGGGGGGGGCAGAGAAGACAATCGGGACGCCGCACTTGTTGCCTTTTTATGTTATGAGACATCCCACGTATGCAGGGTATCACCACTGGTTTGGCGTCACTACGTTCTTGTCTTCGAAACTTCTTCTTTCCCTTGAATTTCTGCAAAAGCGACTTCTCCATCGGAAATTTTGCGTTTAAGGCGATTGCTTAAAGGTTGGTCGATTATTTATTTTTAGTTAATTACGCCAACTCATCGAAAAAGCTAAAGCCAGTTTCGCGAATGTGAAATCTGAGTAAACAGCTGGGGCAAGGGGTGTCAAGTTCACTATCACTATCGCAGTGGGCTGGGTGCCGCGGATGTGGGTCGAGGTGAAGCGCGGGTCCCTTCTGCGCAACCCTATAGACTTTTATTTCTTCGCATCCTTCCTTCCTCTCTTGCTTTCTTTCTGTGTTGTCCTTCGCGTGATCACTACCATGTAGCAGTGTGAGTACACTGAGTCAAGCGCAAGGGCAGGTGTTCGCTTTTGCCTTCTGCGTAAAAGCTCCGCGGTTGAATGCGAAGTCCCGTAGGGACAGCAATCAATGATAGCGTCGCTGCTACTCTGTCGTCTGTGGTCAATTACACGTGGGGCACACAAACAACGACAATTTCACGGTCGTCGTCGACTGACAGCGATTTCGGCGATCTTTAATAGACTGTGCTCATACGTCATCGTAGTTTTCATTGTGCTGGGGCTGGCTTGCAGTGCTGGGCGACGAAAACTTTAAAAACAAACTAAAATATTTTGTACCTGTTTCCTGGCTTCCGTGTGTGGAGGGCGTAACAAATACATGGCTAGAAAACGAAAAAAATATGTATATTTTGCGTCGCCTCAAAATCGTGTCAGCACTCCTTTAAACCCTCATTTTGATTGATTTCTGGGGTTTAGCGTCCCAAAGCCACGATATGATAATGAGAGACGCCGTAGTGGAGGGCTCCGGTAATTCCGACCACCTGGGTTCTTTAACGTGCACTGACATCGCACAGTACACGGGCCTCAACATTTCGCCTCCATCGAAATGCAGCCGCCGCAGCCGGGATTCGATCCCGCGATCCTCGGATCAGCAGCCGAGTACCATAGCCACTATATACACCGACGTGGTGGGGCCACCTAAGCCCTGGCGCACTACATAACTGGAACACCCATGCATACTTGCCCATGCGCTATAGCGCATGAGCCAGGTTTTGTGAGACTGAGCCCGATCAACAAAGAGCAAGTGTGGCCCAACTTCATACGTGTTTTTCAGCAGTTGGCATCGTTAATAATTGGCTCAAATAGTCTCCCAAGAAAAAGCCGAGCGTAAAACGTTTCTGCGGATACGGGTCCCGATCGCTCCGAGCGGTTCGTAAGAGAAATTGACGCGTAGCGAAAAAGTCAAGGCAACCATCAAGTAACAAATAATTGATTCATAAAGCTCCGTTAATTCTGTCTAGTTCACAAAGATTTTCGCTTGCAGCTTCCATCTGTTGTCGCGATTAAGCCCTTGTTTCGTGGAACCGTTTCTCGCCTTCAGTCGTCTTTTTCCGCGCCGGCATATTCCGGTATTACAGCAGTATCTACTAAAGCTTTCACATCGAACCGAGCGCGACAGTACGCTAAAAAAAAAAAAGTGCGCGAAAAGACGTTTCTGCGGACAAGGTGTTTTTCGCGACCGCTGCGCCAATACTTGTTTCCTATCATCAGACCGGAAGACGCAGGGAGATTGGAGTGAAAAGTTAATACTATTTTCGGGGCCGCCGAGGGAGGAGCAGGAAAGTGATTGCGAGCTCTGCTGCGGCGATGTCACGAAAGCCAAACACCAGGGACTCAATTTCTCGGCAGGAGGCAAAAGAGAGGGCGACATCCAAGGCGACGTGACCAGGTGCAGTAAGCAACGTGGTCGTCAATCCAGCGGACCATTGCAGTCAATAACGCTGTCACCGGAAGCGCCTGTGTGCGCTGGCTCCGCTCGACTCAGCGGCCGGCAATTAAGAGGCTCCCTGGCGGATATATTGGCGACGCAACCGGTGCCCGCTGGGGGCAGTCTCCCCACGCGCCGGCGGCCCCGTAATAAAAAGCCCCGGCGGGTGCGCCGCGCCAAATGCGCATACCGTGAGTGTGGAACATTGCCAAGCGGGCAATGCACGCGAGTTTGTTCCTCGGAGCTGAGCGAGTGAAAAGGCTTCGTGGCGCTAGTTTCACCGACAACGCAGGAAATGGTAGGCGCAACATTAATGAGAGGGAGCGCAATGGATCAGCGAACAAACACGGGTGGCTGATATACTCTATAGTTGACATTACGCGGACACGGATGCATCAACGCAATGCGTGGGGTCGGAGAGAGCAGGGATATGGAAACGTAGCCAGGCGCTCCAGAGCGCTAGGTTGAGACGCAACGGGAACACTCGTTCAATAGGAACACAAAGCCAGATCACTCTACTACATCACTAGCTCTTCTGAAATCATTTACCCAAGAACGCTTCTTAAAGACGTCATAGCAGACGCACGCAGAAAAGAAACGGATGCGACGAATCACAATGTCCGGTGCGAACGATGTTGCCCGGTTTAATTGCTGGCAACACACCTCGGTTCGATCCGTGCTCGCACTTACAGGTGCTAACAAAATTACAGGTGCTAACAAAGCCTCTTTGAGAAATATTGAACGCACCCTGAAGCATCAACGTAACAAGATGTTTCGAATATGGGCCATGTTTCGGCTATATTAACACCTTATATTTTGCGAACGAAGCAAATGGTGACACATAATATCAAGTCCATATTTTTCCCTATGTAATTCAAGTCAATTTTATTTCCTATCTTACAGCACAGATGGAGGGGTTGTAGGTAAAAGCTACTCAAGGACAGCTTAACGAAGCTACATACAAGTTCAGCAGAGAGGCAATAGTAAAAATTATACAACTGAAAATACATATTTACGCAAGAATGAGCAAAGAATACACGAATCAACAATATGCACATATATGTAAACTTAAGTCATGTTATTTACGTACTTAGTGTTAAGTTCTTCACGGGAACAAGAACACGAGACAAAAGAGTACAATGAAGGCCTCTATTTCCAAGGTTAAGTCGAGGTGTCGGTACCATCCATTCCTCGCCATGTCTCGTTGGATAGCCCGCTGCTCTGTTCCTTAGTTCTGCTAAATTCCTTAGGTTAATTATATTATTTCTGATTTCCAATTTAAAGAGGACACTAAGGCGATATTTATAAAATTTCATAACTCTAGAGTTACTAAATAAAGCTGCACGTGGATGTTGGTGTGATGAGTTATACACGCGTCTGAGATACCTTTCCTCGATTAAGTGAATGCGTTCAAGGCTAGTGAACGTTGTAGTGGCCCAAACTAACTGCCACTAATTTAAATGTGAGTTGAAAATTGAGTTGTACATGAGCGTACTGCTTTGTTTGGGAAGGATATATATTAAACGGACTATAGCACCAGTAGTTTGAGCTATTTTGTTTCACACGTGGCTTATATGATAGGCCCATGGATGCTTGAGGAAAATGTAACCCTTAAACATTTGAACTGTCTCATTATTTCCACACGGTGGGATTTTAAGATAATATCTTCTTGTGGTGGGATCACTATATTTCGGCCGAAAAATAACAATCTTGCCCTCGTTGATTTTCACTGAATTAGCTGTGTACCAAAGTTCGAGAGCTTTCGTTGCGGCGTTACATTGGTCGATAAGTTTATGAATGTTATTTCCGGCAAAAGATAGACTTCTATGGTCCGTATAGATGACAAACTTTGCGTTAGAGTTGGTTTGATTGATTGATTTGTGGGGTTTTACGTCCCAAAACCATCTCTGATTATGAGAGACGCCGTAGTGGAGGGCTCCGGAAATTTCGACCACTTGGGGTTCTTTAACGTGCACTGACATCGCACAGCACACGGGCCTCAACATTTCGCCTCCATCGAAATGCAGCCGCCGCGGCCGGGATTCGATCCCGCGACCCTCGGATCAGCAGCCGAGTACCATAGCCACTAGACCAACGTGGTGGGGCGCGTTAGAGTTGGTGTTCACTATATCTTATGCATAAATGTTGAAGAGTAAAGCTTATAGACGTTTTGGTTCAGACTGTATGCCATTAATTAATACTACTTGTCGCCTGAATAAGGGCATAAGAAGCATTCGTGAGAACTGAGAACGGGGCATTATTATTATTATTATTATTGTTATTATTATTATTATTATTATTATTATTATTATTATTATTATTATTATTATTATTATTATTATTATTATTATTATTATTATTATTATTTAGGTCATTGCCTGTGTAATAATCAAACGGTCGGTGCATCACATTCTGCCCTCCCTCTTGTTCGTCCTGAAAAATTTCACCCATCACTTAAGATAACGCTATCTGCGTCGGCCGATGGACAGGCGTCCTCCACCAACATAACAAGTCCCCTATATATTTGCGTTCAAGAGTGGTGATTACACCGGCCTCTATCATTATCTGTGCACCACTGACTGGTCCATAGTTACCAACAAAACCGCCGTTGATGATCAAGTTGATCGGTTTACGAAGCTAGTTTCGGAAAGCATGTGCCATTGCATTCCACTGTATATACATACCGAATCAGCGTAACTATCCCCATTGGCTCTCATCTGAATTGATATGCGCACTAAAACACAAAGATCGTGCACATAGGAAGTCTAAAATCTCGCTGTCTACGGAGTGGAAGCATGAATTCAGCTACTTTTTAAGTCTTTGCAAACGCCTTTACAAACGCGATCACATTTCATACATGAATTTCTCAGAAAAAACACCTCTGACCGGCCGGCGGAGTTCTGGAAATATATACACAAACGCAATGGCAGACGGAGAAGACTACGTGAGACTACTGGAATCAAGCGGGACAGAAGTTGAATCAGTCGCTGGCTGTTTCGCACCACCTTCCTCATCCTTATACCAAGCCTCACGATCAAACACTTGTACCACTGAGCTGTGCAACGCAGTTCCTACAACTATTACTGTCTCACTTGAAGAGTTCATCAGTGAATGTCTCAGGTGACTGAAGGATTGAAGCCATGCTTATCCAGTGGCCCCGATGGTATCCCCTCCGCCATTCTAAAAGCTTATGCACTATATTTGTCCATGTACTAACATCTATATTTAATAAATGTCTGAACACTTCCACCTTCCCTAGGATATGGAAAACTGCTCGTGTTTTTCAATGTAAGTCTGGCTGCAAAACTGTCGTCTCGAATTATCGCCCGATTTCTCTACTCTGCGCACATCAAAGGCTTTTGAGCTTTCCCTTCATAAGATATTGTCATCTAGCGTCAAAAACTCACTGATTCCGAACCAACATGGGTTTGTCTCTGGTCGCTCGACTGTCACAAATCTTGCTACTTTCATGACACATACATCTACTCCGGCACATCAGACAGGGCAGGTTGACACCGTTTACTGTGACCTCAGTAAAGCTTTCGACGTAGTCAGCCACTCACTGCTTTTGGATAAACTTGGTCACTTTGACGTCGACACCCCAGTTGTCCACCTCCATCTATCTTTTTGATAGGTCGTGCAGTGTTGCCATAAATGGACAAACGTCTTTATTATACAAGGCAACCAGTGGGGTACCTCAAGGGTCAGTATTAGGCCCACTCCTCTTTCTAATTTTTGTGAACGACGTCTCTTTCGCCATTCAAAATTCTTATTTCTTTAATCAAAAGAAGAGGCGTGCAGGACACGGACACAAGGAGAGCAGTGAACAACACGAACGCCGACTATCAACTGATGCACAGCACAGAGGCGAAAAAGAAAGAAGACACACAGCTTATCTGCGCATGCTCGGAATGGTAGCGCCACCTGTCATACGGTTACACGTGCCGGTCTTCGCGATAGACAACTCCTAAGGCTTTCTATCTCCTCTCTGTTTAAGCTAATCGACGGCTGACTCACGCATGCACTTCCACTAATACTGATATGCCAGGCCTCAACCAATAAACGCGTATCTTCGTTCTTATGCCTGTACAGGACCTCGGTTTCGTCTAACTCGGGCATGCAGCTACAGATCTGGCAGTGCAAGGATAGATTGGACGGCGTCCCACCTGATAGCGACCTTCTGTGTTCGATTAATCTTTGATTAATACAACGCGCAGTTTGCCCTACATAAAAACGTCCGCAGCTAAAAGGAATCTGTGCGAGAAGACACACAGATAAGCTGTGTGTCTTCTTTCTGCCTCTGTGCTGTGCATCAGTTGTTAGTCGGCCTTCGTGGTGTTCACTGCTCTCCTTGTGTCCGTGTCCTGCACGCCTCTTCTTTTGATTATGGACTGTTACCAACTCGCTCAACTTTCTGTCCTTTTGATCTTATTTCCCTCTTTACGCAGATGCCATCAAGATATTTAAGGAAATTCATACTATATAAGAAAAGTATATCAGTCGTCCAACGCGCCGTGGTACACGATTCACCTTAACCGGCTATCTAACAAAAAAATAAAAAGCAGGCTCTTTCGTGCAGCAAAAAAAAAAAAAAAAGAAGCCGGCATCTGCTGATAAGTGGTCCACCCATACCACCGCATAAAAAACATACGTCAGTGCTTCGACGAAAACTAAGTTTAATTTTTATAACAATACTCTCCCATGATTACTCAAAATCAACCCAAAACAATTTTGGAATGCCGTGAAAAGCAGAGATAATCAAACTCTAACTCTTACTGATGAATCAGGTGAGATAATCCCAAACAGCCATTGCGCTTCTATACTTAACACCGCTTTTCCCCTTCATTTTGCTCCATTCACCCTGACATCTGTCCAGCATTCACTGCGCCTAACTACCTTCCAGTGGAACCCGTCTTACTCGACCCTTCTATTATCCGCTCCATTATTAACAAATTAAAAAAAATTACAGCATATCCACGGAGTGAATGATGATGAGTGGACGAAGTTCGAGAGGTTCATCGTAGATCGTTCCGAGTTCCGGATTAATTTAGTTAACGCGCACGCAACGAATCCTTATGGTTGAACTATGCACAAGTGAAATCTCCCACCGGCACTTCATTGCAAGTCAAGATCCAGTGCATATATATATATATATATATATATATATATATATATATATATATATATATATATATATATATATATATATATATATATATATAACAACTTAATGAGCAAACAGGCAATGAAGCCTAGGAAAGGCTTCATTGCTTTCCTAGGCTTTCCCAGGCTTTCCTAGGCTTCATTGCCTGTTTGCTCATTAAGTTGTTTCTTACAAATAAAGAACGCGCCCTTGACCCCTTCCCTTTCGTTATTTCATAGCTTGGGACTCGTTGCGGCAGACTAGGTGCCTTAGGTAGCATGCGAGGGCTTCTTGAGCAGCAGCCATCTCATCTAAGTTCACGTTCTGCGTGACGCCTCCTGGCAAGAAAGTGTGTTCTACACACGCCGCCTTGGCCATGAGTGGCGCTGGCTAACACTCCCAGGATAATACGTACATAAATACACAATAAAGTGGACGGGGGGACGACCGCCTTTGTAGCTCAGTTGGTAGAGCATCGACGCGACATCCGAAGGTCGTGGGTTCGGGTCCCACCGAAGGCAGGTTTGTCTTTTCGGCCACTTTAATTCCTTTCTACTTTCTCCACAATTACAATACCACAAGTAACTTTCCTACGCTTCATTGCCTGTTTGCTCATTAAGTTGTTTCTTATATATATATATATATATATATATATATATATATATATATATATATATATATATATGTATATATATATATATGGGTATATGGGTGGCCGTTGAACGGTTCTCCAACGCGAGCAGTCGGTATTTCTCATTCAAGAAACTCGCTAGGAGACGCTGCCTGCGCCAACGTTGTCTCTCGCGGGTGAGGGCGCGTTCTCCTTCTTTGTGAGCTGGTAGAGCGTTCATCTAAGAAAGAGCGTTTCCATAGACAACGCGCGCCTTTCGCTCTCTCTCTCTCTCTGTCTCTCTCTCTCTCACAAGACAGCACGCGCCGAGGGCGAGCGCGTGCCGCCCTCGGCGCGCGGGTTACGCCTGACATGGGACAAGGTTAGACTAAGAGGAGCTTCGCCCCTAAAAGGTCCTCCTCGTGCGGTATCGATGGCATTACGTCCAAAATTCTGAAGGCTACTGCTGAATATAGTCCCATTATACTAAACTTTATTTTCACGAAATCTTTGAACAACGGCCCCTTACCCAAAGACTGGAAAACAGGCAAGGTGATTCCACTTCATAAATCTGGTGACACACACAACCCCCATAACTATAGACCTATTTCTCTGACATTAATACCCTGTAAAATATTTGAAGAGGTCATTTTCTCGCATATAGTCAATTTTTTGGAGTCAGATGTTTTTTTTTTTCATAATTTTCAGCACGGGTTCCGTAAGTCTTTCTCACGCTAAACGCAATTACTAACATTCTGCAATGATCTTCATGCATTTCTAGACGCCGTCTGTATAGTAGACCGCATACTTTTAGATTTCGCAAAGGCTTTTTACCGAGTTAACGACCACTTGTTCTTATTAAAACTCAGCCAGCTAAACATTGATCCCTTAGTCTCCAATTGGATTCGCGCGTTTCTATCTAACCGAACGCAGTATATGTGAGCACTAATCATAAGGACTCACATGAAGTACCGGTTGGCTCAGGCGTGCCCCAAGGCTCTGTTTTAGCACCCCTTACTATTTTTAATTTACATCAATGATCTTCCTAACTAGACCGCAAGTTCCACTTGCCTGTTCACCGACGATTGCTTTGTATATCGCAAGGTTGATAGCGATACACTAACACTCCAGAATGATCTAAATAACATTTCAGCATGATGTAAGCTTTGTCTAATGGAACTTAACACGTCTAAATGCAAAACAATGAAATTTCCCGCAATCAGTTAGCCTACCCCACTTGCTTACATAGCAATGCACCTCTTGATCAAGTAATATCTTATAAATATCTCGGTGTACATATTACTAACAATCTTTCATGGAAAAAACACATCGAACATATAACGTCGAAAGGTTACAGCGCTCTTGGTTATCTCAAAAGGAATTTTTTTCAGCTCCACCGAAACTAAAACAACTCTACTTATGTTAGATTTAACCTTGAATACGCATACTCGATACCGGACCCTTTCAAGTCACTCTAATAAACGTAATCGAAAATGTGCAAAATCGAGCGGCCCGATTCTTCCTTAACAATTACCATCCATCGGCTAGCGTCATCAATTTGAAACTAACACTTGGCATTCCCCTCCTGCCGTCTCGAAGGAAGTTAGCTCGTCTTTTCCTGCTTCACAAGATCTGCTATCGTAACCATGAGCTCAAGTCCCAATACATAGCCCCAGCATCTTATATCTCCCCACTTGTCGATCATCCTTTCAAAGTTCATGTAGTACCTTCACAACGCACAGTCACCTACTCGCATTCATTCTTGCCAAGAACGTGTCACGAGTGGAACTGCCTGCCTGCGCCACTAGTCGCTATCAGAGAGACAGACTGTTTCCGCAAAGCACTAACAAACACATGATAAATCTGCATCAATCTGCCTCACTACTGCATTTACGATTTATTGTTGACTTCCGAATGATTGCCAACATTCACTATTGCATTGCGTTTTGCTTTATTACTTTTTACTCATTTTCTTGTCATTCTTGTAGTTCCGATAGATTTATTTATTTTTTTCGTTCATCTTCCTGTATCATTTTTGCATCTGTGTTTATGCATGAAAGTACATCATTCGATTTGTTTGGTTTAGTATACACTGTCATTCACTGTTATTCACTGCCTTATTTTTATCTTGCGTCTTATTTTCGTTAGATGATGTATAAACATATGTTGTTTTGTTAACCATTTGTGCTCTTTTACCTACACTATTACAATTTCTTTCAATATTACAAAACTTTTCCTTTACCTTTCTTTGTATTATACTTACATTTTTGTGTGTATTGTATTGATGCAATGTGGCCCCTCTCCTCTATAGTGCTTCTTGCAAGCCCTGAGGGTATCACTGAATAAATAAATAAATAAATAAATAAATAAATAAATAAATAAATAAATAAATAAATAAATAAATATCAATGACTGTCACGTTCTGCAGTCCGATTTGCTTTCTTTTTCTGAATGGTGCAAGAACAATTACCTCTCATTATATACCAATAAGACAAAATTCATGACCTTCTCTCGCAAAACTGCCTGCGTATCATTTACGTATTCTGTTAATTCTGTAGCGCTATGTAAGGTGTATGAGATAAATGACCTAGAGGTTCTCTTCGACACAACTCGACGCTTTTCTGCTCACACTAAGCGCGTTGCTATGCGAGGTGGTCTTCGATCCCTCGGCTCTGTTTGCAGGCTGTCAAGAGAATTCAACTCTCCGATACCCTTCTTTAAATTGTACAGCGCGATATGTCTATCCTAACTTAAATGTGCTTTTGCGACGTGGAATGGAATCTCTGAATCCAGGAGTAACTCCATCGAGCGGGTCCAGAGAAAATTTCTAAGAATATACAACCATCGCTCTCCTCGAATGCGCTGCAGGACCTTACACAGTGTTGGCTTATTGTCACTGCCATCTCTTCACTACCGCCGAAATCGTGTTGACCTGCTATTTCTTTTTAAACTTTTGCACGGTACTATAACATGCCCTAAACTGCTCCAGTGCATCAATTTTCGAATTCCGCGCGAGATAACTAGAGAGCAAAGGCCTTTTCATGTACCCGTCTACCTATGCCAACACTCGACCAACACTCGACCAAGAGAATACAGAATCTTAATACCTATTTTCTAAACCTTCATATTGTTCAAGATTCCCTGCCATTGTTCCCATCTGAGATGTGCACTGTTATAAAATAATATCACCCATTGTACTTTTTTTTTTCTGGATGTGAACTTTATGTTCCATGATGGCATGCTGCTATCATTGTCTCTCTATTTTTCTTGTAGCTTGTCTTATCATCCCGACTTTTCTTTGTTGTTTTATTGCGTTTTTTTCCCTCTATGTTCTTTTTCTGAATCTGTTTCTTATCCCTCTATAAGTCTAACCTTGTATTTTGCCCTGTAGTGAAGATATCCTTAATTTCTCTTTTGTTTTTTTTTTACATTTTCTTGTACTTGTGCATATTTTCTCGATATCATTGTACAGTCGCGCCATTCCTTCGCGTGCCAGCACCAAGACCTCTCGGTTATTCCAAATTGACTGTTGTTGTTGTTGTTGTTGTTGTTGTTGTTGTTGTTGTTGTTGTTGTTGTTGTTGTTGTTGTTGTTGTTGTTGTTGTTGTTGTTGTTGTTGTTGTTGTTGTTGTTGTTGTTGTTGAAAAAGATTTTTCGACAAGCCTTGGTGATTCAGCTGTTTTTCATTCTCTCTTGTTCCTTGTAGGAAGGCCATATTTCGCACGGATGCTGCCGATATAACATTCTGTATTCGGCAATGATTCCAAGTGTCTCTCTGCAGTACAGAACGCGCCATGGCGCCTCAAAATTACAGGACTGTTCTCCGCGGAGGAAAGGAAAAATGTCGCCCACATATTGGACCTAGCGACCAAAACGACCTAGCGTTTATATTTACAAGTATATTATAAGTATAATAAGCGAGAAAGTATAACAAACTGCCGTATTAAGAAATTTGCCTGCACACGCAACCTGTTAACAGATTACCAATACGGCTTCAAAAAGGGACGTGTACCGAGGCAGCACTTCTATATCAGAAAGAGGAAATATTAAAGAATTTAGAAAATAAGGGGACGACACGGTATATACATTTAAAGTTTAGTAATGTTTGCGATCGGGTAAACCATCCAGTATTCTTCCAACATTACGCACTCCGTAGTACATAGAACTCATGAAACCTTACTTGAGAGCTCGCTATGAATACGTCGAACTAAAGAAATATAAATCTCGCCTTAGGGCTATTGAATTTGGGGTTCCTCAGGATAGTATACTGGGGCCAATTCTTTTTCTTTTTTATATTAATGATAGCGTAAACATCTATGAGCATTGCAAGTATATTATATATGCGGATTATTCTTCGGTGCTTGTTCAAGGAAGAGACAGATTCTGTCATAATTCGCAGGCCTAGCGTAAGCTCAACAGCCTTGTTCTGGATGAGTCGGAAAAAATGTGTTTTTCGGTGCCCCAGGCGTTTTAGGAAAAATCGATGACTATATAACTCTCGGACCATTTTATATAAAAGCAGAAAAGCCTATTAAAACTCTCGGTGTAATTTTTTAGAAACTATGTCGTGGAATGAGCACGTGAACATTATTGCCAAATTAGCAAAGATGCCGGTGAATTGAGCTGGAACCCTCACACTTTTCCTGTTAGCATTAAAAGAATTCTTTTAAAGGGCCCCTAAACAACCCCGAGTCCCAAAATTTGTTTTAAAGATGTAACTGCGCTACTGTGCGATGTGAACATGCTCCCGCAAGAATTTTGCGAATAGGTGCAATAATAGAGAAGTTACACGGGTTTAAGTGGCCACTTGCGTCGGTTTCGTTTTCTCGGTCGGCCTCCCCACCCTTCTCTGCAGAGGAGAGGAAGTTAGGCGCGGCGCGCCGTCGTGACTCCGCCCACTTTTGACACGTGACAGCAATTGACGTCGTTGACGCTTGCACTGCAGTTCCGGTTGCTCCGGCCAGCGCTGCTCCGGCGCTCACGCGGTGGGATGGCCACAGGATCTGACATAGACCTGGTTTCGACCAATCAACGAGCTGCAACTGCGCAAAGTTGTTCGCGGTAGAACGTGACGACACCTAGGATGCGAGCGCGACTGGTCAATCACAGGAAAGAGGCGCGGGAATCGTTTTGAAATACGGCGTCTGTGTGGCGCGCAGCCGCGATCACATTCGCAGAATGTGATCGCCGCGACCTTCTCTATGATTGAGTTAGCTTGTTTGGGCGGCTTAAAAAAAAAGTAGGAGCCTGTTTAGTGGTCCTTTAATGCTAACAGGAAAAGTGTGAGTGTATTCCGCCGTACTAGTGTACAATAATATATATGCGTTCAAGAGGGAAAAATACATGCATTAATGCATGTTTTTTTTTTCACTCTTCAACGCACATATACTATTGTACACTAGTATGGCGAAATACAACAGCCTCAAACTTATAGCAAATAATTTCTGGTCCAGAAAAAAGCACTTGGTTCAATAGAAAACTGCTCATTACTAGAACACACGAAAACGTTATTTCAAAAACATAAAATTATCAAGGGACACAACATATCAAACATAAACTAGTGATAGTGTACAAAAACGTCACATGAGAAAGAATGGAAGTATTCAAAGCAATAGCAAATCTTTGAACAAAAATGCAATTCGTTATCCTTTCAGGAATCATCCACCATTCTACGTTCCCTTCTCGCGCACGCATTATGAGAGTGAAAAACGAGATTATGTACACTAAACCACGATGATGAACTATATGAAAGAAAGGTTGATGTTCTAACGATGAGTAACAAAGCTTACTATACAACTGTTTACGTAAATGTATTGGAACAATTCATGTTTGTATATGTGCAGTCGCCGGATTCTCTGAAGTAGTCCTACATTAGAAAAGGCATTGCTTTTTGTTTCACAACAATACCACTGATTCCACAACTAATTTTTGTAAGAGCAATGCATATGTTGTATCTAAATTTGCTTAATGTCCCTAGATAACTTTTCTCTAGATATTTGTCCCTAGATATTTTCTTTAAGTACCGTAAAGCTCTGATGTGCCGCCGATCCATCTCATTGGCCGGCCTTGCTTTTGGCAGCCATGTTTTTCCTAAAGCTGCTACTTGATCGCCGCAGCGAGAGAATGTGAGAAAGTTGCGCGTTCCAGTACGCGTTTCCATACATTTAGCACATTCACTATCATATTTGATATAGGAACACTATCTGCATTCCGGACGCTATCTGCACGCGCATACACTGTTCCACGTGTTTAGGAAGAACGGGGCTGCCGACGCGACCTGTATGCAAAGGCAGAGGGGGGAGAGAGAAAGAGGAGGGAGTTGTCGCTACTTTAGTATTAGTGCAAAATCTAGGGGCTTAGATTTGCTTAGATATTTCCTGAAGTCACTGCCGCTGTACCGGTGGCGAGAGCTTCCTCAAGCTGCGAAAGTGCAGCTTTTTTCTTTGGCCCCCTATTTACGCTGTGACAATGTACAGTATCGTGTGCAGCTAAAATAAAGTGTGGTTGATTAATTGATTAATTTCTGAAAGTGCTAATCAGCGCCACTCGTAACCATGGAGGCGAGAGTGGAACGCTTTTTTTGCCATAAATATATTTTCTTTATTTGTTGATCTCGAAGCCATAGAACAAAGCATGACTGAGGCGGCTGTTTCCGCGACCTTGAAGTTACCAATGCTAGACCTGCTTGAAGCGACGTACTCGGTGCTTCCTGTGACGTCATTTGTTGAAAGAAGGAAGGGCAGTTTCCAGCTGTACTTGAAACCAAACTGCCAATTCCCTCATTCGTACTGTGTAGTAATATTTAGCTCACATGTTCGCACGAGTTCCCGCGACTGATCGGTACCATTTTCTATGTTCGAAAAGTGTTGCAGGGCCCCTCCAAATACAGCTTGCTTCCTTGTGTAAGTGAAAACTGGAATTCTTTGCCTGTTACCCATTTCCTTTCAACTTATTCTTAGCGGCTAGAGCGTCGACAGTTGGGCCAGTTGGTGCATAATTTTTGAATGTGGTTGCACCCCTGGGTTTGACAGAGTCAGCATTTTGGGCCGGGAAAAGAGCAAGACGGCTAGAGAAATTTTAGAAGCTTTCCACATTGTCGAAAGCGAAGACACGTGTGTAAGTGCCCCATCATTAAGCCTCAGAAGGAAGGAATTGTGTTTTCTTAGGTCTGCCGTTCCATGTTTATAATTCTTAGATACGTGTTTGTGGCACGCTGTCTTATTGTGCTGTGTAACGCAGCATATCTATTTTGTACTTGTTAATGACTCTCGCGCAGGTGCGGGCGATTGGAAAGGTTTCATATGTCGGTTTTTCGAAATAAAATTTCAGTTGATAGTCCAGCTTCGTCCTGTGCGCCTTCTTCTTCTGTGTCCGTGTGCTTTTATCTGTTTTTTTTTTTCAAATGTCTTAGCGGCTACTGAATAGTACGACCTTTTCTTTTATTTTGTTTGTATTGTGGGCCTTTATTACGCACAGTTTCGTTGTCTGCATGTTATCATCGTCATCATACGCTGACTAATCTTCATCTTCATTTTCTTTTGATGGTCATCACCGCGCGGGTGCATGTCTTGGCTTGTTGGACGCCCAAGTACTAGGGGCGAATAAACGTCGTTCAGAAAGCGACCTCACATGTGGTGGAGGCGACTTCTCGATCCTGAGCCCACTGGCCTTTCAGTTTACCCCCTGGAGCTTCGTTGAGGACGCCGCTTGCGCCCCTTGTCCGCCATAATGTCTTGGAACGATGCACCCTGCGCTTCCGCCACTACCGTTCAGCTATGAGATGGACTTTGCTGACTCGGCCGTCTTTAAGCAGCTTCGCGAAATATTTGCACGCCAGCTGTCCGTTCTATAATCACTAAGAAAATCCTTGATTCTGATCAACAACAGCCATGCGAGTCCCACACGTCGCATATATTGAGGATGTTCTTGCGCTCTGCCGCCGGCTGAGTTCATCTATGTCAATGGGGGACAAAGTACGGCACACTGTGAAAGGCATTGGAACAGGTGCCTTCATTGTCCTTGCCATTAAGAACCCCGCTACAATTGCTGACATATCAACAACGTGTCAGCGCACAGGCGAACTTGAGTCCGCTCGCCTTCAGCCGGACATCGGCAAATATTCTTCTACGGTGGACCCATATCTGCATGCCATGATGAGGGCGACGATACGCGAAGAACAATCAATGGGCTTCTAAACGCTATCCGCGTGCCCTAGTCAGCCTTCTGGCGCGCCCCTGCGTGACGTCATCGGGGAGTAAATCGCGTACTTCACCTGCTCCGCGCCCTTTCGCCTCTCCGTACCTCGTCCTCTGCCAACGTGCGCCAGAGTTGCTGCCACACCTCCAGGTGACGTCAGCTCAGCAGAGCCGCTTTCAACACGCGTCAGTTGCTGCCACGCCTCCGGTGACCATACTGATTTATTTATTTATTTATTTATTTATTTATTTATTTATTTGAATTGAATTGTTTATTTACAACAACAAGGTTGCGAGGATGACCAGGCAAAAAAGCTGCATTGAGCAGCTTGAGGGGAACCTGGCCACCTCATACACTGGGCAGCTTCACAGCGGTCAGATAAACACACGGTATACATAATGTACAGAAAAACAGTAAACATCCACGGTCGGCATAAATAAACAAGGTTATTGTGGAAGCATTTGAAACAAGGGAAGAAAATTGGCGAAGTGTTAAAGACAAAAAAAGACAAACAACCGAAACCCTGGTAGCACAAGCAATCATATAAATACGTCGCGCAGCCTTTTTAGCGACAGAGTTGATACACTGAGACCATTTTCTTTGTATAATTGATTTAAAACAGTAGGTAAACGAAATTGTAGCATTTGGTCACCGTATGTAGTTCTGTTTTTGTTAACGATCCAAGGCTCTGAATGACGAAATTTATAATAAGAAGAAGTATGTTGCCTTAAGGATGCCAATTTTGTTAAAGCGTTATCATTCTTAGTTTTTCCTATTCTATACATGCGACAAAGCCTATACGTGTACAAGGATTCAATTCTTATAGTCCTAAGCTTTGTAAACAAGGGAGCAGTATGCCATATATGGCACCCTGGAGACAAGGCGTATTGCTCTTTTTTGTAATACCATCAGCTTGTGAATGTTTTCAGCTGAGGTCGTCCCCCAGACTAAAATTCCGTATTGAACTAGGGAAAGAAACATTGAATTATATAACATTATATTAATGGATGTGGGAAGATAATTACAATGGCGACGCATAGTACCTATTGCTCTAGATAGTTTACTAACTGATTCACTTGGCAATCCCACGACATAGTTTCAGAGAAATATACGCCAAGCGATTTGAAAGACGATAGTATTTCTATTTCAGTATCATTTATTTTAATCGGGGTTAGTTGAAATTGTTTGTTACGTGGATGAAACATCACTGCCTTTGTTTTTCCAAAAGTGGTTTAACGTCCCAAAACCAGCTGTGATTATGAGAGACGCCGTAGTGGAGGTCTCCGGAAATTTTGACCACCTGGGGTTCTTTAACGTGCACTGACATCGCAAAGCACACGGGCCTCAACATTTCGCCTCCATCGAAATGCAGCCGCCACAGCCGGGATTCGATCCCGTGACCTTCGGATCAGCAGCCGAGTGCCATAACCACTAGACCACCGTGGCGGGACGAACGGCGAACATCCTGTCAGTGCCTCCTGAGCCGTCATCAACTTATCTGACTACACTGGCTCCCGGCGCAAGAAATGCCCTGTACTACCTTGGCGTCCGCCACGTCCTACGTGCTATTATTGCGGATATCGCGGCCATATACAGTGAAATCTCGCTATAACTAACTTCAGGTGGCAGTAACAAATTGTTCGTTATTCAGAAACATCCTCATACTGAAAACCCCGAAATTCATCATGACTACTTATGTACAGCTCCTCTATGAGCTGCACATGAGTCTTCCATGTGTGAAGAGTGTGCTGACGACCGATACCTTGTGAACAGTGGGGCGATTAGAGTTGAAATGTAGGTATGCCAGTGTGTTTCGGCTTTCGGAGAAGATAGGAGGGTGTCCGGATAGCACCCAAACTGACGTCAACAACAGGACGGCTCATCCCGCGTCCGAAAGCCCGTCCCCTGAAGAAGAAATTCCCCGAAGTAGTTTGTGAAGTGTCCTGTGCTGACTGTAATGCCACTTAGATCGGCGAAACAAAAAAAAAATGGCAGATCCCACGTCCAGTGGGAATCAAGGAAATCCGAAGCACGCATCAGGAACGTAAAATGGATCTGCACTGTTGTCTCGCTATACCGATTTTGGTACATACGAAGTTAACGAAACGGCCACAAGAGCAGCAAGACTGTGGCATGTAAACCATGCTGATGATGAGACGCGTGCCGTGATAGTAATGTTATGACCTGTCATTTACGTTCGTCATGCAGTCGTGTTGTGCCATAGCAGTTTTGGTATACATCCCATTAACGAAACGCGTGGCATGTAAATCATGCCGCCCATGACATGGATGTCATGCTTTTCATGTTATGACCTGTCATTTATGTTCGTCATGTAGTCATGTTGTGGCATACAAATTTTCATATACATCCCATTAACGAAACGGCCAGGAGAGCAAGAAGTAGTTGGCGGATAGATAGATAGATAGATAGATAGATAGATAGATAGATAGATAGATAGATAGATAGATAGATAGATAGATAGATAGATAGATAGATAGATAGATAGATAGATAGATAGATAGATAGATAGATACGCTCAAAGTCGCCGAAGTTCGCTAAAAAATGCTTCGCTATTAAAAACTTCGCAGAAAGAATACGCTGACACAGGCACGACGTTCGCTGTTTCAGCTCCGAACGACACGCGCTCGCAAAACACAGCGAAAAGCAAGACCACCGCATCAACTTCGACGACGCACGGGTCCACGGAACAGATGTTTGTCGCCATCGCCTCTGCGCCGTCTGCGCTTGTCACACCTGTTGCTACGGTACCTTTCTCCCCTAGTATCCTCGCGTCAGAGACGACCTGCCCCTCCCTGCGTGCGTCGTCCTCTCAACAGCAGCAACAAAAAAAAAACGTAGTCGTTCTCCAGCATTTTAACATGAAAGTGTTTTATGCCGGGGTCCACGAGCACCCCACCACGTCATATATTTAAAGGAAGTGATGCAGTAAAACAACAATGTAAGAACAACACAGAAAGACAAGTAGAAAAATCTCCTTCGAAGCGCTGGGAATTGAACTCACAGTCCCTCGCTCCACGACGAAAGGTGGCCGGTTCCCTACCTCTGCCCTATTGGCGCACACGATCGAAGCTCAACGAGCGCGGCTTATATAATCTTTCTTACCTCGCTTCTTTCCCTTTCTCTCCAGGAGAGACGAAGTGAAGCACTGTAGCTTCACTTCGTCTCTCCTAGATGGCGGCACCATTCCAAGCGCGTTCCAAGTCCCGGCCGCACTGGAGTCACGCGCGAGGCGCGGGCACTTTCTTGCGCGTGATTACAGTCTGGCCGTGCCAAAGTGCGCGTGCTTCGCCTCTCCTGGATGGCGGCACCGTTCCAGGCACGTTCCAAAGGGCGCCTCGATGTGCGCGCGCGCGGAGCCGCACGGGCGTGTCGACAAAGAAGTTGATGACGGGCCAGTGTGGCGCATAGTAAACATGACTGATACCTTTGTCAAGCGACATTTACTATCGACTGTGTCCAGTTCTTACGTAAACTACTTCAGTTACCACAAAGGGTTGGTCATGGATGTTATGGAGGCGATGCGTGAACGTGGGTCCATCCACGTCAAACGGTGCCGTAACAGCGAAACACCCATAGCAATGGGCAAGTTCACCTCGCTGTAACAATAAGCATACACTTTCTGATGTGAAGACATGTTCCACTTTCGTGTTATACCGATTCCTCTGACAGAGGGATCAGCCCACATACTCATTTGTTTTTATCTTCCGCACCATGTCGCGTTTTCTACGGAGCGAGTTGCTATTTTTCCGCTCGCCGTGTCGTATGCTAGACTATCACTCTGGTTGCCTTGACGAAATCACTGCAACCCACAAATTCTCGCTCTTCCGAGTATAAGTTCGCCGTACTGAGGCGTTGTTAACAGCATGCGGAACTAAATATAACGATAGTCATTCTAAGAAGTTCGAACTACGTAGTAGTGAAATAATTTTACATTGAAACCATTAGCAGTCAGCGCGGCATTTCTAGAAAGTTCGTTAACCTGAAATGTTCGTTAATGTGGTGTCCGTTCTACCGAAGTCACTGTATTACGTTTCTGCCGCAAGCGCCAGGACGATCGCGTCGAGGATATGACATGTCTGGACTCTGAACGCGACCTTTCAAGCGGCGCCGCCTCCCAAACACGGGAGGCACTGATCGTACTCGTAACACTTGGCTGAATGCCAAGCAATTCCGCAAAGACAATTTCCTAACTGGCTGCTTCGCATGACGCTGATTCCCGCAATGCGAGGGATCTTTCGGATGTTTACCGCTGAGCAGTTATCGAGAAGGCACAGGCTAAAGGTTCGAGCATGTCTGCGAAGGTAACAGCAAGGTGGATGGTCCGACATATGGCGAGTTTATCGTTCAGAAAAATATGGAAAGCTTTTAAAATGTTTCTCCAATCTTCAGGGATTCTGTATGAATGCGTAAGAAATGCGTAGAACATGAAAATATTGAGGCAGTGCCGCCAACGTCGTGGAAATCCCTTGAATTTGTGCTCTCCATACCAGCAGTAGCCCTGGCAAGACTTGCAAAGTTGCACAAATTACGAAAACGACGTTCTATGAACAAAACAAAAGAAGCGAATTATTGGTTTTCTCACAATCTGTAGATATTAAACGACTGGGATAAGGAGTTAGCAGAAACATAGCGCCAGGAGAACATGCAGCAGATCGCTGCATCCAATCAATCGACCAATTTGATTCTTTTCGGCCTTTGGCAATTCTACTCGGAGGCTGACAGTAATGTGAATTGCAGCACCTCATGTACAGTACTCCCGAATGGAAATTAGAAAAGTTAGGGCTAAGTAATGCGGATATTTTTGTTTCTACAATCTTCAATTCGTGTAGCATCGGTGTAAAATTTGTTCGTATACTTGCGCGAGAAAGAATACCACCTTCACAGGTCAGATTCGCAGCTGCATGACACGGATACAGCGAGCAATTGCACATTTTAGTTGATTTAATTCAATGTTTACACGTCCCACTTCGTTCCGTGGGCACTGTACATGCACGAAATGAGAAAACATGCGTACATGAGGTACTAAAGGGAAATATTAAGAAAAGGAACATTCTGTGTGCCGTCTACAAGCTTCACCTTCCCGTCTGCATCTTCATGAACCTTGATTCCGATTCAGAAACTTCTAAGGCCTTATGAACAAATTCCAAGTGGATTGATTTCAAACAGATTTAGGTGCTTCTCGACACTCTCCGAAAAAAAATTTTTCGACCAGTAAACAATCACCAAACATAATTGTTTCGGCAAAAGACTTCAGAGGTGCCCATATGAATATTTATTTTTAAAAACATTTCTCTGTTATGTTGACTTCACATAATAAATGTATGTTTTAGATTTTCAATTAGGCACTTCTTAGTTATTTATTTTTCTAATTTATTTTGTATCTGGACGAGGGTTTGACCGCCTGTGCTCTTGCGTGTGTCGTGCTTTTGCGTCTGCATGCCAAGCAAGTTCATAATTAAAATTATACCTCTCCGATTACGCCATACAGACGAGAGCATTCTGCATGTATGGATTAGAAAGTAAAAAATTTTGAGGTTTACCGTATAATGGCACTAACTTAGACGCTTTCCAGATACCTGTAAGAAGAAAAAAGCGTTAAAAATTATACCTCCAATAAACGTCTACACTCTTCGAGGTTCCAGGTTAACCTCTGCGGTAGATGTTCTTTTGTAACTTATAAACGTGTCATGAATTACACTGCAAAAGCAGGGGTATCGAACTCACCTCAGATAGCCGGTTGCAGTCACGATGTCCCGTTAGTGCCTAGACAGTGAAGAAGGTTAGAAAGAGGGAAGGGAGGGGGATGAAGAGTATATGCCAGCTAATGTTGCCGTTTGTAAGGCCTTTCCCATATCTCATACGTGGGCCATTTCTGAGGGAGATTTGGCGTCAGGATACAAGAAACACATCGACGCCTGTCTCCAGAATGACTGGAAGCCGATCCTGATGGGAGGAGGAACATGCGGGTCGGGCCGCCAGCTCAAGGTCCACGGTTCGCGTGTTTGAGATCCTTGCTGTAGAGGCTGCTACATCAGAACGCAGTGCATAACCTGTAAATTAGAAGCACATAATTCCTAAAAATGTATGTCTTTAATGTTGGTAAACAGATTAAGAGTATATGGTTTCCCCGGCGCGGTCTAGGAGACCTCCCGCATTCATAGTGACGTCGGCTATCAATTGCTATGGGGTCGGTGAAGTAAGGAGAGCACGATCGGGGCGTCGTTGCAGCCGAATCCTCAAAGAAGCGTCCTTGTGGGTGCGCCGTCCGCCGTACGGTGAGAGAAAATCTCTAGAGCTGAGCGGCGCGATAATTCGATAGATGTGCCCAGCTTCGCCACACTAAAAGCACACCGGCAGACTGTCAGCGATGCGCCACAAATGTGTTCCAGTACGCTAGTAGTTTAGCAGAACTTCTCCATGGGACCTTTCGGATACCGACAATACGGCGTTGCTCGTGTCGGCGTGCTTATAGCCAGAGTCGGCTGTGTTGGCAGGGTAGCTTGTGGAATAAGTTGGCGCTGTCAACGGTGTCGAAGGGGCGAAGTGAAAATACGGCTCCGACAGATATCTGACATTCGAAGAAGATAGCGCCCCCTGTATGAACAGAAGACGACGATGTGTGTACGCCGCTAGCTGGATTTGTAAATATACACCGCGTGAGTAGTTTCCCACGTACCACACGACAGCATTACCAGGTATGTCAAATGTACTAACAACCGCCAACTTTTATCCACGTGAGGTGAGCGTAAAAATACAAGCGCACCGCACTTTTTTTTTCCCCCGCGGTTGCTAGGTTGGCCTGCATTGGACAGCTGAGTGTGCCTATAGTCGGGCTACACGCGTCCGACTTGGAGAAAAGGAGACGGGGCTAGCGCTAATAATTATTTATGAGCTGCACGCAGTTGAACGAGATTAAAACGCGCACCAAATTACTGTCACAGCAGCGTGGCATCCAACGGTGGCGGCGAGCGGCAAGCGAGCGACCAGAGATCGAAAATTGGATCGGGCCCGACAAATTGGCTCGCTCGTGGGGGCAGCCGAGGGAGAAAAAGTTATTATGGGGGCCCGGCGGTGGCCCCGTCCCCAGCCGGGACTCGGGGGCCAACCCAATTACCTCAGTGTCAACGAGGCCCGCATAAATAGGCGCCGTCCACGTGACGCTCTTCCTCTCCTCCGCCAAGAAGCATCGAGGAGGGTGAATTCACTCGCCAACTGCAGCACGGAAACAAAATGTGAAGCGCAACACCCAGGGCACGGAAAGAATTGAACTCACGTAAAACGGGGCAACTCGGCCTCGCGCGAATGTTTGGCCAAAACCATCGCTGTCAAAATGCCACCTTCTTATTTGACACAAATTCGCCCCCTGATTGCCTCTGCCCCTTTCTTGGGGCGAGTTGGAAAAAGTAATTTTTGAAAGTATTCCTGGCCATCGCAGAGCTTGCAGCACAGTCACAGCGTAAGCAGGACTGTGTTGCGTGCTCTCTCGTTCTTTTCTCTCGATGTTCTTCTCCTTACTTTTCATGTGTCTTGTCATCTCACTCCTTCTGTTCCACCTTGTTCGACGTCCCATTCTTCTTTCACTCTTTCTCCTCCTTCTCCCTCCGACTTGTTTTTCCCTTCGTCTTCTACTGCTACATCGTCTCGTTCTTTTTCGCTTCCTCCACCTATTTCGTCTTCTGTTCCCACTTCTCTGCTTCTTTCTCTCTTCCAGCCTGTTTTTTCCTTCTTCACGTCTTCTACGACCTTTCCATATTCCCCACCTATTTTCCTTCCTTTTCTTTCCACCTCTTCCTTTTCATGCGAAGCGTGTACAGTCTAGCCTGTGTCGGGTGTAGTCGCCGTTGTGGTCGTCACGCCAGAACTCCCAGGAAAACAAAACCCCTGGCGCCATTGCAAAAAAAAAAAAAAAAAGAATGTGTCAGGATTAATTAAAGTTCATTGTCTGTCTGTCTGTCTGTCTGTCTGTCTGCCTGTCTACGTTGTTGGGATTCAACTCGGGACCCCACCATCCGAAAGCAAGTGTTGTAATTACTAGAATACAGAGCCACGCTTGGGGAGAAGTGAACATATCTGAAACATATGAATGCGTTGAATTTTCTACCACGATCCTGAAGGCTTTCGAAGTGCAACAAAGAAACAGCACCGGGAAAGAAAAGGAGGAATGAAAATAAGAGAAAAGAAATGAAGAAAGAAGTTTGTGTTCGACTAGCCTGTGACACCTACACCCATATATGTGGATATGAGGCACACGTAGAAGGAGAGAAAGGCAAGTCACGTGTGGCTGATACCCGCTTTGGATATGCACGTGGGTACGAGCCACACATGATCGAATACACATAATGTCTACCCTGTCAACGAAAACTCACGGAACTGCAAATGTAGAAGGGCAAGCTGTATTCGCGAACGCTTCGCTTGTCCTCCACTGTCTTGACAAGGGCCCGCGATTTTCTTGTCATCCCTTTCCGCCTATTCTTATTCTATCCCTGCTTCTGTGCCCTCTTATTCTGCTCCTCCTCCTTCCTCCCATAATTTGCTCTTCCTCCTCTTTCTTCGTATTCGTCGGTCAAACCACAGGCGACGGCTGACAAAACATGTAATACCCTGAGACATCATTGCTATCCATATTTAAACTTTTTAGCGCGCACAAAAGACACGGACAAGCAAGAACACGAGCGCTAACTCTCAACTGTTTATTTTTGAAAGAAACATACATATAAATACTCAACAGCTGGCATAGAGCATGTGCGGCGCAAGCCATGTGACACAGTCAGGAGGGCTAAACAGAATTTAAAAAAAAAAACGAACTCCTTATCAGTTAGAGCCACCGAAGAGTGACTGATGCATTTTTTGGCACACCTATTTATATAAAAGGCCTCAGAAACTTCACGTGTAAGTTTGTCTTTACCTGCAAACGAAATATCTGTATCAGGAAAAACGGGTTCACAATGGCATGACCTGCAATGATCAGACAAGTGTGAAAAAGTTTTTTTTTTCCCCATGAGTTAGCATGCTTTTTAAGGGACGCGTGTTGATAGAACGGGCAGTCTGTCAAAGGTATCCTATATACCACCCCTTTTCGGCATTTCGTTAGCTTCGATTCTTCTTTTATGTCACAGCTACATTTTCTTCCCCCTCCTTTTAACTTTTTTTGCAACAGCCTGGCACAAATGTTGCGTCTTAATGGGGGCGCTGAAAACAACATCGATGCCATACCTTCCCCCAACTTTTTTTAACCCATGAGAAAATTTGCGAACGTACGGCAGAACCGCACAGTGCTTATAATCTTTGCTGAAGCGGTTCCTTGAAGGTGATGCTTGCACGCCCTTACCTAGCCTTATTACTTTATCAACAGCTCTCGTGATAGCAAGTTCCGGGAAACCTACTGCAGATAGCCGTGCTACTTGTAAAAAAACTCTCTTTCATTGCATGATAGCAAGACTTCACCATAGCCCCTCGAAGACAAGACACAGCAATTCCATTTTTTACAATCTTTGAATGTCCCGATTTGTAGTGGAGCAGGGGTTTTTCCGATCTTGGGCTGTACATCCAGCACATGTGGCTAGGCAAAATTTTTAAAGAAAGGTCCTAAGAACTGTAGATGTCGGTCTTTTACTATCTCATGGGTAAACTTGAGTCCTAAGCCACATTCACGACAAAAACTTTAAGCGCATCCACAGTATGGTACCTATAGTCAGCCCCATCAAATATAACCAAAAAATCATCAACAAAGCGAAAAATTCTTTTAGCCATACCTTGAATGGCGTGATGAATTTTTTGGTCCACTCGTGCCAGAAAAATATCACTGAGTAATGGGGCTACCTTCGAATCAATGCATATGCCGGATTTTTGCACATACATTACTTCATTTTACCCCGACAAAAGTAGAATTCAAATAAAACATCAGTAATTCTGTAAAACTTTCCACAGGAACTCCACTTTCACCTCTGAATTTGATTTCATCATTTTCTTCACAAATGCACTGTTTTACAAGTTCTTAACAACTCTGGGTGTGGAATGGAGTAAAATAAATCCTGTACGTCAATACTGTAGGCCCCGCATCCTTTTGGGTTTTCTTCTCTCAAATATTGCAGAACCGCTTCAGAATTACCGATTACCAGCGGGTCAAAGATTTTTCAATGTGGAAAGCTGTTTCTGGATAAAGCAAGCTACTTGTTGCTGCCAAGTGTTCCTTTCAGTTACAATCGCTAGGAACGAAACACTTCAAGATGAAAGCCCTTCGATTTTTTGACAGAATTGCACAGCTCTTTTATGTTAAAGGAGGAAAATAGCTCAATGGCCCGCTTTTATTGCTTTGCCGGCTGTACGTCAACCAAACGCATAAGCCTGGCGAGCCGTTCCGAGCCGTGATTCCTTACGTTCATAAGATGTCTCATGGTCTTAAGAAGGTATCAAGGCGTTTTGGGGTTAAGGTGGCATTTTCTGCGCCCGTCAAGACCAGTACCATATGTGCAGCTGTGCAAAAGAAGTTTGAGAGCATAAATAACAAAAAACAAGGAGGGTGTGGGATTAAGCATGGACAGATACGTGTACCGTTCCTTGTGCCACTAATGTAGTTTGTAATATTCCATTGTCCTGTGGTGCATCTTACATCGGCCAAACAGGCCGATGCCTGAACACGAGATTAAATGAGCACAGGTCAGCAGTAAAAAAAGAAAAACAGCATCTCCACGAAGTGGATGATGGTGAGGTGGGCGAAGCTCCGGAGGTTTTTCGGTGATACCGTGAATCCTCCGAGAACCTCGGCTGACAAATTATCAAGCGAAACGTGGTGTGTGCAGAAGAAAATTTTATTGTTGTTGTTGTTTCTTGTTTCCCTTGTATATTACGGCCTTGCGGTCCGAGAAGTGGACTGATAGCAGCTCTAGTACCGGTATTAGGGGGACGTTTGCAAAGATAACGTCTATACACGATCCCCGCACGGTCGTGGGTGCTAGATGGTCCAGAGAGACGCGCCTGAGCGAGTACCTGACGGCCATGTGCTGAACGATCCATTAGTTGGAGGGGTCGGATATGTCGACGTTAAAGTCGCCCACGAGCTTGAACCGCGCGTCCGCTCCTTCCATCTGCGACCGCTGCCGCCGCTTGGTCGCCGCTTCCCGCGCACGAGCAGCATCCGTGTCCGCCCGGCGCCGCGCGCGCTTCGCCGCCGCTTCCCGCTCTCGCATAACGGAGTCCGCTTCTCGTTGAGCCCGTTTCGCAGCGGCTTCCTTGGCGCGCACCGTATCGGGACCTGCTTCTCGTTGCGCACGTTTCGAAGCGGCGTCCTTGGCGCGCGCCGTCTCGGGATCCGCCCGGCGCCGCGCTCGCTTGGCGGCAGCCTCTCGAGCTCGCACCGCGGGATCCTGCCGACGAGCATGAGCCGCAGCGGCCTTCTGCACCCGGCGCTCCTCATCGTCCATGGTCCACCAAGCGCGATCTAGATATAGGTATTCTTCTACGACTTCTAATGTATGGGTTTCGACCTTGAATAGACGTTTTTTCGCCGTGCCACTTAGCATTACCTTTGTTTTCTGCATGTTCATCCTTAATCCTACCTTAGCGCTTTCTCGGCTTAAGTCTTCAATCATCTTTTGCAATTCGTCGCCATCATTGCTAAAGAGTACTACGTCATCTGCAAATCGCAGGTTACTCTGATATTCGCCGTTAATCCTGAGCCCTGTCTCTTCCCAGTCTAACCTTTTGAAGATTTCTTCCAAACATGCAGTAAATAGCATGGGAGAAATTGTATCTCCCTGTCTGACACCTTTCTGTATTGGGATTTTTCTGCTTTTCTTATGGAGGAGCAGGGTGGCTGTAGAATCTTTATAGATGTTGGCTATTGTGTTTATATAGCTATCACATATTCCTTGGTCAAGCATCGCTTAATCTCTTCGATAAAGAGATCAGGTTTTTGTAGGACACATAGGATACAATCAGTCGAAGCTTTGTTGCGCTTATCCGCTTTTTCTGACATGACACGCCCATTATGGTTCACGTGTTGTTCCCCCCCTTTATATGTGGGCTATCTTTTCAATAAAGTTTCAGTTGTCAGTCAGCGCTCGTGTCGTCTTTCCTCGTCTTCGGTCCTTGTTTGTGCGCGCTGTTCCACCATGACTGATATTGACGCCGCCGCCGCCGGAAGCTGCTGGATGAACGGAGACCAATCAGCGCGCGGCTCGCAGCGACTTCCGCCGGCGCGATGGCGTCCTCGCAGCTGCCGAAGCGGGTACGGTCCGCCTCGAATATATTCAGTCATCGTCGCGAACTATGTGAACCTCAAGATACCAATTGACGCTTGTATTTTACTCTTGTTTGTCTACAGATGCTTCAGCAACGCACTCGGGATTACATTGCACCATTTCCGAGGACCATTCTCAATTACTTCCGTAGGCTTAGCACGAACGGCTGTATTGGCAGTATATATGGACTCAAAGATAAGCATAAATCTCGGAGACCGTCGATTTTGAGTTTGCTGGTTCTCTTTTTGTCTCCATAGGTGGCGTCGCAAGCGGAATAACTGCAGTCTCTGGTTGATATATGTGGTCGGTAAGGTGAAGATTTGGGACTAAAATTTAGTGTGACAAAATGCGGTTGGATGATATTCAATGACAGCAACGACCAGGCAATATCAATAAAGGGCCAGGAAGTACCCAAAGTACGAGAGTACAAATACATCGGTATATGGATAGATGATGGGAATAGATACATAGAAGTACAGGAAAAAGCTGTGAAAGCTAGAGGAAAGAGTAATTCTGCAATAATGAAGCATAGAGCGCTGTGGGGTTACAACAGGTACGAAGTAATTCGCGGTCTGTGGAAAGGTGTGATGGTGCCAGGACTTATATTCGAAAACTCAGTGGTGTGCATGAGGTCAGAGGTACTGTCAAGGCTGGACGTGAATCAGAGGACGCTCGGACGTCTTGCATTGGGCAGCCATGGGAAGACCACAAATGAGGCTGTTAAGGGAGATATGGGATGGTCTGACTTTGAGGGAACGGAACCTCAGATTAAAATTAGGTACGAACAGAGATTAAGGAATATGAAAGAAAGTAGATGGGCAGCGAAAGTATCCAGATATTTGTATAGGAAGAACGTTGGCTCACAATGGAGGAAGAGAACTATAGGAGGCTTACCAGTAAGTATACAGCGAGTAATGAAACGGATGGTGCAAAAAAGAGCGTTAAGAGCATGGTCAGGGCGGCGGAGAAGTCGGATTGGATAGCAGCAATGGAGAAGAAACCCGAATTGAGCAACTACAGAAAAGGGAAAGACGAAATCAACAGAGAAAAGTTCTAAGCTAATTCAAAGGGAAGCGCTTTACTGTTTGAAGCAAGGTCAGATTGCCTGAGAACACGAAGTTACAGAGCGAAATTCACGAAAGAAGGGGATACATGTACGTGCTGTGGAAAAGCTATAGGGAAACGACAGATCATATTTTGATTGAATGTACAGATATCCACCCAGATGAGCTGTGGACGCTACTCTGCAGGAGGCCTTGGGTTTCAGGGATAGCACGGGAAAGCTGAACATGTCGGCGACAGAGATAAGTAAAAGGCGCTTAGGGTATTGGTGGCGGAAAGGTATGGTGCAAACAGAAACGCAAGGTAGTTCGAATAAGATTGTTACTTCACAGCGGAACGATAATAGATAAAATAGGTAGGCGAGGAGAAAAATTCGTTGTGAAAATATGTGTGATTCGGGAAAACAAATGTTTGTAGATGATAAAATAAACGGAGAGCTTGATGGTCTGCGCGCTATTGCCCCGTTATAAGGGGGCGCTCCTAACATCCATCCATCCATACATAAAAAAAAAAACCTTTTGCGGGCAGTGTTTCTTTTGCAATGTCTTTTGCGCTGCGAAACATCAAGTAAGGCATATAAGCTGTAATCGTGAATATTTCTTGTTCCAGTGGCGCACATTGCACACTGCTTTCGTGGGTCACGGGTTAAATTCATCTGCCCACGTTGTGTGACGCTCGGCTCGCGATGGTCTGTGCGCTCTTCGTGTGGTTGGTCGCCCTCGCTTTCGGCAACGTTGTGATGACGGCGAGAGACGCAACGTCACTAAACAGCGGCAAAAGTGCTGCATGTGGGTCGGGCTTAATAACACTTTTGTTGAAGCATGTGTGTAACCTCGTCTGCGATGCCGGAATATTCGGATAAGAAATGGGGCTTTTGTGATGCAAGGAGCAAAACAGCCATTGTTAATCCCTCCGATTTCAACGACGCTTTCAGCAGCAGCCGGGTATAGGCGATAGGCAGGTCTGTCCCCGCCGTTTTCTGGGGTTTCTCTCTCCGTCGTCACTCTGCATCGACGCAGACGGTGACGGCAGCCGAAACGCCGAGATCAGCCGCCGGAAGCTGTTGGACGAGCGGAATCCAATCAGCGCTCAGCTCGCAGCGACTTCCGCCGGCGCAATGGCGCCTTCGCTGCTGCCGAAGCGGGTGCGGCCCGCCTCAAATATGTTCAGTCATCGTCTCGAACTATGTGAACCTCAAGATCCTAATTGACGCTCGTATTTGACTCATGTTTGTCTACAGATGCTTCGACGGCAACGCACTCGGGATTACACTGCACCGTTTCCGAGAACCATTCTCAATTACTTGGGTAGGCTTAGCACGGGCGGGCTGTATTGGCAGCATGTATGGCCTCAAAGATAAGCGTAAATCTCGGAGGCCGTCGATTCTGAATTAGCTGGTTGTCTTTTGTCTCCATAGCTGACGTCACAGGTAGAATAACAAACTTTTGCGGACAGTGTGTTTATTTTGCAATGCTGTGAATGTCTTCTGCGCTGCGGAACTTCAAGTAAGGCATACAAGCTGTAATCGTGAATATCTACTGTTGTTCCAGTTGCGCACATTGCACACTGCTTTCGGTCGTCCTACGTTAAATTCATCGGCACACGTTGTGTGACGCTGGGCTAGCGCCGGTCTGTGCGCTCTTCATGTGGTTGGTCGCCCTCCCTTTCGGCGACGTTGTGAAGACGGCGAGAGACGCAACGTCAGAAAACGTCGGCAAAAGCGCTGAATCTGATTCGGGCTCACCAGGTCACTACTGCTACCCGAAAAAAATCCACTACGACCTCCCAATAGCGATATCACTTCAACACGTTAAATGTGTTAAACATAACACACTAAATCAACCTCTACGCTACGCATCATCTATGCAGTCGTTTAGCGTAAACCAACATTTACGCAAAACGACTGCATTCGGTGCTAACTTCTGGTAGACCTGAACACATGGCCTGAATAAAGTTGCTTTGAAGTCACAGGTCAGAGGAAGGTGCGAGCACTGTCGACGCAAAACATAGCCATAAAACAAAGTGAGCGCATTCAGAGGAAAATCAACTTCAGCGTGTTAAAGCTCCACGCACAGCATCCCCAGGCCAGCCGCCGACGCGCGCACCTTCGGCGCAGAATTATCTATTAAGCAGAGAGAGGGAGAGCGTCAGCTGAAGCGTGCTAAAGAATTACTCACTGCATAGGATCATGAAACGTACGCTAGGTTCATGAAATGTTGGAATTACTTTACAAAGCCTTGCGCGTTTTGTAACCTCCTTGAAGTCTGTACGCCCGGTCGTGTCGATTCACACGTTTCTTCTTTGTACGTCGCGTATGCCGAAATGCAAACAAAAATATTGGCTGTGGCTTAACTCAGTTACGCCTGGGTGCGCGTAGCGAGAGGTCCGGTTAATCTTATTGTTTAGCTTGGGTCTAACTTTATTGCTTAGCTTCGTGCGTCTGAGTGTTTAGGTTCGGTTGGTACCTCTCGTTAAGTTATAGTTACATTAAAGACTAGACATTTTTATTTAAAGTGTACCGCATTTATGTTGAAAGTCTTAATCTTATTGTTTCGCAATTGCCACAAAGACGGTCCGATGATCAATGAGGAGCTGTCTCAATGGCTGCTTACTATTGCTTGCTAATGATGTTCGATACGCCGAGCACGTTCTTCTGTACCCGTAGCTCGTTGCCTCCTTCTGGTTTCATTCCATCGTTGATTCGCGCCCCTTGCACGAGATGCCGAACTAGAGGTCGGACCATCCTCATCTGAATGCACTCGCCTGGCCGCTTCGTATTACGACGCTTCTCTAGGCGTGCAGCTCGTTCTTCCTCCGTCTCCTCGGCTCGTTGCCTCCTCTTGGTTTCGTTCCGATGAAGCCTGGCTTCTTTCAGTCTCTCCGCGACTCACTTTTTATATCTGCCAATGAATCCCACCAAGCCGCCGCTTCTATATATACGACCGGGATCGAAGGGCCGCGTTTTTTGGGCGGTAGCCGAGCACCATAACCAATATATACGCGACCGCGGCGGACGGCGGTCGCATTTTCGATGGAGGCGAAAATGCCAGAGGCCCGTGTGCTGTGCGATGCCATATTGCACGTTAAAGAACCCCAGGCGGTCAAAATTGCCGGAGCCCTCCACCACGGCGTTCCTCTTCTTCCTATCTCTTTCGGTCTCTTTCCACTACCTCCACGGACGCTTAACCGTGCTCCCAACTTGGGCTGCTGCAATTACCGTCGTTTCCTTAACCGAACCACAATCTATATACAGACACAACGCCTGCTTCAAAGGCGTTGCATCGGTAACCTTCAAACGCCGGCGGTAACCTTCCAACGCCGGCTTCAACGCCTTTCATCGGCTCCTCTTCTGACGTCATGCTAGATGGCGCGGCGAGCGGCGCTGCCAGCTGCGGCGGTTGCTAGGCAACGGCTCAGCTCGCGGTGTGGCCACCGACCACAGCGAAACGGTGAGAATGCGGCCAGTGTAGCTCTCGCTACAAAAGCCTCTTGCCGTGGCCTTGTCGGTTGTGACAACTGAATGAGCAACAGCACGGCTTCACAATACAGTTTTCCTCATTAACGCGTCCCTCCTAACACAATAACGCACCTACTCAATCAATCCGTTCACGTGCACAGTACCGTCGTCGCGCGGGTCCGAAAATGGCGACCGGACCACATTGGAAAGAAAGTATAGACAAACAAAAATTACAAAGGTCCCCCCCCCCCCGTCTTCTTCCACGCGACCCAGATTGGCCAATGGGGAAGCAGAGGAATTGGGGCGACAGCAGGTGGTCCGGGGTGAGCGCGGTGGCGAAAAGAACAGCTAACGTCGCTACTTTTAAAAAATAGAGGGGTTTTAAACAGGTTCCTTGCTTACGCTTGCGACAGACATGTTCCCTACACTCTAAAAACAAAGGGAGTGCTGGGCACTCACTTTGGGGGAGTGCTCTCGTGTCCCAAATTTAACTCCTTTTTTCGGAGTAGATCAACCCCATTGCGGGGTACCGGTACTCTCGCCAAAACAGAGTAGTAGGACGCCTCCCAAGGGGATTCGAAGACTCTTTTGAAGAGCTCTCTACAGGGTGCTAGTACTCCCAGAGGGAGTAGCAGAAACAAAAAAAAGAAAAAAAATAACCAGTGCGTTTTTCGACCATGCTACAATTAGCAGGCATTTAATTACATCACACTGAACATAGAACATACAGGCTAACATGACACGAACGCACATACACGCCAATAACACAACCACAGCAAAGCACAAAGACCACAACACACTCGCGACACACCGTCCTACACTGAAGTCCCGTATATATAACCGCTATACTTGACCTGCTATGTAGCGCCAGTGGTAAGGTACTGTTCTGCGTAATTAAACAAAAAGTATGCACAGAACAGGTGTATATTTAGCGTTGGCTCATAGGTAGCCGCTCGCCACACAGATCTGTTAATCTAAACGCGCGGAACATATACAATGTCTTTTAGATTAACGCATTCCTATCATGAGCTGGCATTCCGTTTTACGGCCAAAGGCGAGTTCGCAGTGCTGGTTCGCGATGTAAAATGCACCTGAGGAAGCGAGTACGAACATAATAGCGGCTGAATTTCATCAACGTCAGCGAAGAAAAGAGGCACCCGGGTGCTCCGCTACCACTCGCTTCATTCCGACGGCGTTCCCTTACGAGTCCGTCGAGCACGTGTGTACGGCGAACAACCGCTGGCGATCACAAAATATGCACTCCTCGTTCTTCGTTATTCTGCACACAGATGAAATATAGTCTCTGCCATCAGAAGTGTTTAGCGTACTATGCTGTACTTACCAGACTTGCGAACGGGACGGATCGCAGTCACGGTATTTTCACCGTCGACGCACTCATGGCCGTCATACGGCTCGATGCCGAAGTCGTAGCGAAGCCTTTTTCTTTACATGTATGAGTTATATCCAGTGAGTCGTCGGAGACCAGCCGTCGACGATCACAGCAGCTTACTGTGTCGCCGAAAGTGTATTCCTCTTCGTTTCGCACACGTAAGCGAGGAATCCGAGGCGTGTAGGCTGGCGGGTTTCACATAGCACGGGTACGGCCGTTCGATCGGGGAAAAACACAGGAGAGGCAGCTCGCTATGACTCCCGTCGGTTGAGGCTCGTAGTCGAGGAAGGCACCGTTCATTAAACGTACACTGCACGCGTTTGTACGCGAAAGCTTGTACGTGGAATTCGTAGGAAGGTCGCTGCTATAGTTCTATCGAAAAACACTTCACAAAGCGGCTGTTGTCATCTTCAATCGTCCGCTCCCACCCCAGCCGCCATGTTTGCGGCTGCGAATGCGAGCATCACATGGGTGTGGCAGGAGTGAAATTGCATTTTACTCTCTCATGCCGCAAGAGGTATGGACATTTCACTCCATCCGACGTTTTGCTAGAGTAGAACGATGCCCTCAAGAGTAGCTGGGTCGTTTCACTCCTGCGAAACCGGCTGCAGTTTTTAGAATGTATACCGATCGGACGTTTCGCCTTCTCCGTCTCAAAGGCTAAAGTACATGTTTTGTATCTGTTTGTAAAGCTGATCGAGTCAAGCCGACGTTCGCAGGAGCCTTCCATGTTCAAAAAATTGCCCGCCAATCCACCCTGTGAAGGTGGTTGGAAAGCGAAGCTTTTTACGCCACCCTCACGGTGACGGAGAGAGCTGCTGGGTTTTGCCTACGACGCTGTTGAGCGAGACGATTTTGTTCTTTCCGCCGAGCCTTATATTCACGCCCTTCTGCCGTCTTTACTTTCCGTGGTCTACCCATAGTGGGGTAGTCTAGAAATGAACCGAAGCAGTTACTAGGCTGGAAGGGTTTCGAATGACGTCAACCCTCTTTCAAGCAGTTGCATAAGCTTTGCAACAGCTGCAACCTAATCTTACACTCTAAGCCAAAATGGACGAAAATGGGGTATGCTGTTCGTCCTTTCGGGGACTAAGTGGGCTGCCACAGATTTTGAACCAATTTTGGAGTAACTGCAAGACTAACAGCAGCGGTTCAAGTTTTTCGTCCCCTGCAGTTACCACTCGATGGCTTAACGGTTGCCCTCGGTGGACCATTCTAGGCAGACGAACTGTTGGACCAGTTCAGACCAAACGGAAAAAAGAAAAATGGAGGCTTCCCATTGCGATCACATTTTCACTCGATCTATCAGCATTTATATCACACATGCATACTTTATCGAAAGGGAAGGGGTCAAGGGCTCGTTCTTTATTTGTTAGAAACAACTTAATGAGCAAACAGACAATGAAGCCCAGGAAAGCATAGGGGAAGTTACTTGTGGTATTGTAATTGTGGAGAAAGTAGAAAGGAATTAAAGTGGACGAAAAGACAAACCTGCCTTCGGTGGGACCCGAACCCACGACCTTCGGATGTCGCGTCCGATGCTCTACCAACTGAGCTACAAAGGCGGTCGTCCCCCCGTCCACTTTATTGTGTATTTATGTACGTATTATCCTGGGAGTGTTAGGCAGCGCCACTCGTGGCCAAGGCGGCGTGTGTAGAACACACTTTCTTGCCAGGAGGCGTCACGTAGAACGTGAACTTAGATGAGATGGCTGCTGCCCAATAAGCCCTCGCATGCTACCTAAGGCACCAAGTCTGCCGCAACGAGGCCCAAGCTATGAAATAACGAAAGGGAAGGGGTCAAGGGCTCGTTATTTATTTGTTAGAAACAACTTTATGAGCAAACAGACAATGAAGCCCAGGAAAGCATAGGGGAAGTTACTTGTGGTATTGTAATTGTGGAGAAAGTAGAAAGGAATTAAAGTGGACGAGAAGACAAACCTGCCTTCTGTGGGACCCGAACCCACGACCTTCGGATGTCGCGTCCGGTGCTCTACCAACTGAGCTACAAAGGCGGTCGTCCCCCCGTCCACTTTATTGTGTATTTATGTACGTATTATCCTGGGAGTGTTAGGCAGCGCCACTCGTGGCCAAGGCATACTTTATCAGCATTTAATATCGCATATACAGACTCCAATGAATTCAAAGGAACATCACACACACGTAGACACTCAAGCTTACACGCAAGCATATCAAAGTAACGCACCACATAGACCACTCAAACCGCACACCGACGGTCGGGTATATATACTCACAGATATTGCCCCACATGTAGTGCCGGTGGTAAGTTGCTGTTCAGCGCAATTACAAAATATATATTCACAGAAGAGCCGTGCGGTTAGCGTCGGCTCTTAGATAACCCATCACCGCACAGATCTGTTAATCTAAACCCGCCATATCGTGAGCGCGTTTTTAATTAACGAATTCCAATTAGTAGCTAGCACCTCGTCGATTGAAGCGAACGAGCGTTCGCAATGCCGTGCGCGAGCTCATAAAACACCCCTGAGCACGCACAAACACAGTAACGGCAAGCATTCTCCCGCGGCGGCGAAGAAACGCGAGGCACAGTTGCCCCGCCGGTGTACCTTCTTGCCGAAGTCGTCCTTAGGCCTTTTCCGTAGAGCACGGCTGTAGAACAAACGATCACCGGCGCTCACAAAATACCCATAATCAAAAGAAGAGGCGTGCAGGACACGGACACAAGGAGAGCATTGAACAACACGTGTTGTTCAATGCTCTCCTTGTGTCCGTGTCCTGCACGCCTCTTCTTTTGATTATGGACTGTTACCAACTCGCTCAACTTTCTGTCCTTTTGAGCTTCAAAATACCCAGTCCTGTGCTATTTCTACGGTCGTTATTCCGCACACAACTGAAGAACAAGTCTCATCGTCACTGTCGCGGCTGAGATGTGATGTACTTACCCTACTCACGAGTCACAACGAACGAGACGGCTCGCAGTCACGATATGCAGCGTAGTCGCAGCGCGCCGGCGGCAGCACGTTGGTTCGGTCAGCCACGTATCAGCGCTCGCCTTCGCGATAGCTGCTTCACAGTGGTCGTCGCACGAGGCGAAATACACAATTTTAATTACACTTTATTCTACGATACAGACAGTATTTCCCGGAAAACAAAAAGTACTTTTCTTTTCCTTGCGCCGGCGATAGCTCACGACGGCCGCCGACGGGCTCGATGCCGACGGCATGCGAAGTTTCTTTTCGCGTACAAATTGCAGCCATTTACTCTTCGGGCACTCGGCAAGCAACCGCTGACGATCAAAACAACTTACTTTTGTTAGCGATGTAAATATCCGTTGTAATTCGGCGCGTTCAAGCAATGTATCCACAGCGTGTAGGCTTGGAAGCTCGCACTGGCACACACACACTACGCCAGCAAACTCGCTGTAACACTACGCGAGCCTCCGCAGGCCTGAGACGGCAGCCGAGCGAGTGGTGTCCTCCAGTTGTTGAGGAATGCATGTTTGCTTGCTTTTGTATTTTGTTGCTCTTTTGACAACTCACGTGCTTGAGCCTCTGACAGGAAGGGGGGCTTAAAGAATGGCGCAGCGGGGCAGAAGCATGCGAACGACGATCGGCAGACGGACTCGGGGGAGCAGACGAGAAGCGTCTAAATTTTCCCTGAACCACTCAAACTACATGGCGCGGCCAGGCAGCGCGGACGCAGACGAACGAGCGCAGACCAACGGGTGCTTTTTAGACCCCCCATTGGTACTTTTCGTGGCGGGCGTTTGCGCACGACACGCACCGGTTGAACGGTTCATCCTTTCGGATGAACCGTTCGACCGGTGGTCTAAATGTATGCAGCTAGTCCACTTTTTCCCAATTCTGGTTTAGAGTGTACGGACCGCGCCGAGCCTGTTTCCGTTGTTTGCCCGCAGCCCTTATCATCCATCATGTTGGCTCATCACTTTGAAGCTTGTTTTGAAGCTCGCTAGAAGACGCTGCCTGCCTCAAGCTCGTCTCTCGCGGGTAAGGGCGCGTTCTCCTTCTTTGCGAGCTGGTCGAGCGTTCATCGAAGAAAAGAGCGTTTCCATAGGCAACGCGCGCCTTTCGCTCTCTCTCTGTCTCTCTCTCACACACACAAGACAGCAGATGGAAGAGTGAGAGAGGTAGCGCGCCGAGCGCGAGCGCTACCTCGCGAGCGCGAGATCGTCGGGATCGTTTTTTGATTACAACGACGGACACGACAGAACCCTTGGCTGGTAGAGGTACAAAGCTTCGCTTTAAAACCAGAAGTGATGTCACATGAAGCGAGAAATGGGCCCGTAATATTAAACGTCCAGAGAAAGAGCTCACGACCGCTGCGCGGTATGAGAACGGCGCCCGACACAGGCTTTCTCGAAAAGACATATGGCAGCGTGGTTTGCGCATGGCACTTCAACAAAAGCTTGATTGAAAGGATGGAAATTACCGGCGCGTAATCAAGAGTGGGGTCAAGTGGATCACGTTCATCCTCGTGTAAAACAAAACGACGTGCGTGTGCTGTTCTCAGGCGCGCCTCATTACAAGGAAAAGTGCCGAAGAAAAGAAAGACAGGAGAATACTTGGACAATGCACGTGCCTAAAAGCGACAAAAGATGATGCCCGCCCCGCCACGGTGGTCCAGTGGTTACGGCACTCGGCTGCTGATCCGGAGGTCGCGGGATCGAATCCCGGCCGCGGCGGCTGCATTTTCGATGGGGGAGAAATGTTGAGGCCCGTGTGCTGTGCGATGTCAGTGCACGTTAAAGAACCCCAGGTGGTCGAATTTCCGGAGACCTCCACTACGGCGTCTCTCATAATCAGAGCTGGTTTTGGGACGTTAAACCCCACAAATCAAAGCGATCAATCAAAAGATGATGCCCATTAGCACGCATGAGTTCCAGCAAGGCGGTGCCGTAGCACACGTGCAGCAATGCGTACGTCAGAAAGTCCGTCCACCTGGTGCAACATACGGAACAAGTTAACGTTTCCGAGTTGGCGTGGTGTGTTTTACAGCATCTGCAAGCTCGAAGGCGAGCAAAAGGAGAGCATGCGCTGCCTGAGTTACCGAAAATCAAGCCCAATAACTGCCCCCAGACTCATTATGCTGCTTTGTATTGCAGCTGCGGCCAATCTTTAGGAGCAGGGTCAGAAAAATAAAAGTATAAATTCTGTGGAATGCTTAAAAGAAGAAAACAAAAAATGACAATCGAAACTCTCACCGAGCAAGAAAGAAAAGAACGTGAGCGGGGTGGACCGAGACATTTTAAAAACGCACAACATTGCAACCATTACTCGATATGAAGGAAATCGTATTGCAAACAGTTTATGTTCCACTGAGAGAGTAACGAAAGGGAAGGGGTCAAGGGCTCGTTATTTATTTGTTAGAAACAACTTTATGAGCAAACAGACAATGAATCCGAGGAAAGCATAGGGGATGTTACTTGTGGTATTGTAATTGGGGAGAAAGTAGAAAGGAATTAAAGGAGTACTGACACCAATTTTCGAAGCTGAATTTACTCCACCATACAACTCTCCTATATGCGTAGACAGCTCTGAGTAAATGTTAAGCTCAGGAAATGCTGATAACATATAATATTCACATTGCGTGCCTACTGACATCGACACTAATGTGACGTCAGGCTACAGTACAAATTTTGGCGACTTCACGCAGCAGTATGGCAAGTTGTGATGACGTCAGGTACAAAACATGCAAAATGGCAGCTCGCGCGTCACTCTCGGTCGTCTGCTCTCGCCGTTCTGTCGCCGTAGCTGAGAGTGCCCGTAAAGCGAGCAAGCGAAGTCGAATTACCCTCTATCGTCGTGTGTGCCCACGTATAATCGAAAGGCAAGCTCGCTATGGTGCCGACATTTTGCCCCTGAAATGCCGCGGAGGTCTCGGAGGCCACCTTAGCTTATCGCAGGCTCCGGAGCTGCGCCGATACCACCGTGCGTGTGCCGTACGTTGCACCTTGCACTGTGCCGAAGTATTTTCTGTCGTCGCGGAGTCGCTATACAAAATTTTGTACATCGTAGACCCCTCACTTGCTGCAGGCGCTGTACTCGAGAGACCACTGGGCGAAAACGTCACGATTTTTTGCGGGAGCACGTCACGAGGAGCTCATTACTATGCACGTACTGTGTCGTGACGTCAGGCTACAGTAGGAACCGAAACCAGCTTTTAAAGGCATGCTGTAAATAAATTTTCACGGCGCGCTCACGCTTACCAGTGCGTTTTCTGGGCTATGGAGGGCTTGGCCTTTCATTTCATGCAAAAAAAACGCGAACTGAAAATTTTCGTGGCAGTACTCCTTTAAAGTGGACGAAAAAACAAACCTGCCTTCGGTGGGAACCGAACCCACGACCTTCGGATGTCGCGTCCGATGCTCCACCAACTGAGCTACAAAGGCGGTCGTCCCCCCCCCCCCCCCCGTCCACTGTATTGTGTATTTATGTACGTATTATCCTGGGAGTGTTAGGCAGCGCCACTCGTGGCCAAGGCGAGAGAGTAAAACACTCTAAACATTGTTTTACAGTGCACTAGCTCATAAGGGTAAATTCGGATAAACCCTGTCCAACTGCAAAGTTAGCCCATGCTGAGAAACATTTTTAAAAAATTTAAGCCCGCGTTGTTAAATGGTGGAACTTTGGGCGAATAAAAAAAGAAAGAGAGGAAGGCGGAAAGGGGCATTCATCTTTAATCACGGCAAGTTCAATGTTCTCACATGCGAGACCAACTAGCCCAAAAGCCTGACTCACACCCCCATATGCCAATAAATCAGCAATATTATGCGGCTATTTATGAAAGTAACACCACTTCGAACTTCCAAAGCATACTTTTCAATGAAATGGAGAGGACATGTCATTTAATGGCACAGCACAAAAGCGACGTGTTATTTGAAACAATGTGAAAATAACGCCTAGAACCCCTACACAGACAAGGCCAACGCTGGCGCCGAAGAGAGAATAAAACGTTCATTAGAAATGTTAAATGAGCACCTCGGCGAGTGGCATCCCTATAGTCCGAGATCCCACTGGCGCGGCTATAGGGTGGCTAGCGCGGCCACTGAAGGCACCTGTTGCACAGGCAGTGCCATCTGCAGGGACCGCCATATTTCATTGCGAATTCCAACAGCGCTCCGGTCTCGCCCGTCACACTACTTACCTCTAGCCAGCACACCCCTCAGGTTGGACGTTACTTGTTAATGCTTTCTCTGGTGAGCAAACCTATGCGGTTGCATCTTCCGTCGGTACCGGCCGCTTTGTCCACGACCACAGTGGCAGCCCGGGTTCCAAACCCAGCGCCGGTAATAAACGTTTTCCGCTTTAGTGTATTGGTTTCTTCTACCATTTCATAGCGTACCACATTAAAGGGATAGTCCGGTGGTATTGTAAACATTAGGAGCTCAAAATGACAAGATGATGGGCTAGTTGGTAAAGCGTGTTTTCAAGTATTCCAGAGCGCTAGACACCGTACATCGCGGCATCGACAACAGCAAAGGTGACCTGAAGGGGACCCCCAACTTCCGCGACGTCACCACGGCAGCCGAGCTCCGACAGTAGTGCAGCTAGCAATGATGACGTCATAGCCGGCATTGCTTATTCGCTGCGGCTGCGTTAGTAGGCTGCCGGCGACGCCAGACCTCAAGAAAATAGTTGCCACCCAACAACGATGATAGCAACAGCGACAACAACGCGCAGGACGTGCGACAGGCGAAGGAAAACGAGCAGGTGGCGGTTGTCATGCGGAAGTGCGTCACAGTTATGTGTGCTCACGTGGTCGAACTCGTTCACTTTATTTCGAGCGCTAGATGGCGCCAGTTGCACCGGGCGCCTTGTTTTTTGGGCTGTCCCAAACCAAAACTGAAACTAGTGGGTAATAAACAGGCCGTAAATAATTATCTGACGCGCGCTGGAGCAATTGATGTGCCGTGCCATGGCTAACAGGTCCCCAGCTACGTATTGCAGCAAAAAAACAGCAGACGAAAATTTTCGTGTCAGTGCCCCTTTAAGCCAACGTTTCAGAGTCTATTTACCAAAGGATCAACATCACTGGAGCGCCACTGGGCTATTCGGTAATGGCTTTCCTTTTTCTGTTTTGTCGGTCACGGTTTAATTTGGTTATTTTGTGAGTTAACGAATTTGGACAATGATACTGGTAAAAAGCAAATGCGCGAGTTCCCCTCATTAGTCATGTAAACGTACGTATTTGTTTACGAAGTGTACAGCAATATTTTTTCGCATGCCAGTGTTAAATATTTCTCACCTTTTTTGGCGACAAACTTGATCTATTACTCACGGGCGCGCGTTGCTGGGAGCTACACTGTACTGTCATTACTGATTTAACTCAATCGAAGCAGTTTTGCAAACGTTTTCGTCACTGCTCAGAGTGCCTGCCCGCACAGACATCTCGCCTCAGTCGACTCAGTGCGAGCAGACGACTGCCTAGAAGCTTTGTGGTTCGGGTAACAATGTGCGGCCAAAAGGCCCCTCGCGGGGGGGGGGGGGGGAGCCTCGGAATTTTCGACGGGCAGGAGGGAGGGAGTCAGAGCCTCACTGTATGTATCGACGAAATCTAGTAGAAAGACATTTATTTCCCCGCCAGTGCGAAGATGCGTCACTTGCGCACGCTACTTGATGACAATTTCAAAATAAAGTATAATTATCGATGTCCACATACGCATGAAAGGCTGTAAAGAATTCGTGATAGAAGGCGCAGCCGGGAACAGCGGGCAGCATACCTGAGGTAGGTAAGCTGAAAATGACGCTATAACAAACACATTTTTTGAAAGCCTTTATGATCTTGGCGTTGTCCTGATAAACTCTGGAATACTCTCTCCAACTTAACATGCTAGTAGACATACAGGACGACATTTTAGTATATATTTCGTAATTATGGTTTCCTCGCCCAAACTTACGTGTTCGCTACGTTATACAGGCGCTTCTTTCACCAAATTTTCGATACATTTATTTATTTATTTATTTATTTATTTATTTATTTATTTACACGTACTGCTGTCTCGATAGACGAGACATAGCAGGAGTGGGTACATGAGTTCTAAATCAAACAAAAATCATACAATCATACAAAGAAGAAGAAGAGGGCACATGAGTTAGTTGAAAAAATGCACAATGCTTTATAAAAGCATCACGAGATATAGTTCGGCAATTCTATCACAAACTGTTTATTTGGCTTTTCCCGCAGGGAACCATCTAGGCTGTTCCAAATGTCGACAACACTTGGGAAAAAAGAACACCTAAAGCAATTCACAAATGGCTGAAAAGGAACAATATTAAGGGGGTGGGATCGGCGCGTGGCACGCCTAGTAGTAAGCAGTGTTGTACGGAACGACGTTCCTGGAACTAGTTCCTTTTTGGAGGAACGAAGGAACGCTATCGTTCCTTTAAGAGTTGGTGGAACTGTAACGGTAACGCGTTACATTTATGAAGTAACGGCAATGGGAACGACGTTCCTTTAATAAGCGTTCCACAGGCCCACATGCAGGACGGTAGGCCGGGCCACAACGGCCGAGGTCGAGCCTCGTGTCCCCGCTTTGCTGTTAGCAGTTTCGCTCACTCAAAAGAAAACCATGCGCAAAACGCCATTCCTTTACTATCTTTCTTCGATGCTTCTATGAGGGCGAAGCTTCCCTTTCGCCAGTGCAGTCAATGCGGCCGCTCCATGTAGCTGGAGGAAAAATTTCCGGCTTTCAACCGGCCATGTACGGCAGCGCAGGCTGAACCGCAGCCAACCGAGAAATTCGTTTCGTCCCTTCAGATCCCGCCGCCACGGCCGCCCTTAGGAGCTAAGACACTGTCAACGCGCGCTTTGCTATCGCCGCTCAGCGCATTGGTTCTGAGAATGCGGTTACGGCTCCCATGTGTGGGCCTCGGCGCCACTGGCATTTTGTACTCAGGAGACCGTTCGGCAAAGCAAGCAAGCAGTGGCAGGTGTGATACTACGGAGGCTAGTTAGTCGCAGACGCCCGTAGGAGGGCAGGTAAGCGCGCGCTGCGAGACCGATTACGTGGGGAGGGACAGCAGTCTTTCGCTTTGTCTGAGCCAGTCTGAACAGCAAGCACGGGTCGTTCTGAAGGATGGACACACTGTAGACATCTTTCCCTCGACGTTCGAAAATCGCGGAACAGCATCTCTTCACCTGTGGCGTCGGCGGGGCGAGAGACAGGGACTCAGGGAACGGGCATTTTAAGCATCTGTATTCCTGTTTTTCGGCTGCCGCGGCGTTCAGAGAATCGCTGGGGCTTTCGTTATCCGCGAGTTTGCGGAAACCGCGCTTTGACAGTAGAGCCGACGTTTGCACGGTGGCCCCAAATGAGCGTGTTCATTAGGCGGTGACCTTTAAACGACAGAATACCGACGCCCCGCGAGCCCCTAGGTGCTTGAACAAAGCCAACAGAGAGTCTCCGGCATATTGCAATCGCCGTGCAATGCTGCTCCTCGGGCACGCACACCTAACCGGCCACAAAAGAGCAAGGTGCGGCAGACGCGTCTTTTCCCCGGACATTTCCGACTTGAGCGCGCCTACACGGTGTCATATCTTGCACCTGGAGTGTTTCGGATGAAGAAGCAAGCCTCGTATGCGATACACCGTGCGAGTATAGCCGTTCGGCTCCCCGACCTAGGAGAGATTATGTAGTCATCGCCGCGAGGGCCTGATGTCAGCAGCAATGATCGGAGATTATCCGTGAGCTACGGTGACTTCGAGGGCGACATCCGAGTTCCTACCCGAGCATGAGTCCACATGCCCAGCTACGAGACCGATGCGCCGATGGAATCCTTGCAGATAAGCGCTCTTTAATTGCGGCAGAAAGTGTGCTTGAGAAATTGCGCCTTTAGTTTGTAGACTGTTTTACCATTCGTATGGTTGTTGAGATGTGTGTTGTTGAGATGTGTTGTTGAAATGGTTGTTGAAATGTGTAGCCAAAGGGGTGGTCATAACTGCGAAGCATTTCGAGTGGAGTCGTAGCGTAGCTTTGGTACTTGTGAAGTGTTGTGTAGGCCTAACCGCCTCCCCCTTTGTGCGTGGTAGGGACGTCTCATCTAGATTCTGTTGCGATGAAGAAAGTTCAGGTGCGGTTTATTTGATGTTCTTTCTTATTCGCACAACAAAAAGAGAGCTTTGTATTCTAAGTGTGAATCGGTCCATTTCGTGCATTGTAGTTCACGTTAGATATTGTTTTTACCATGTATTGATCTCATAAGAATTAGACCCACGGCACGCGTCCACGTTTTTGCTACTTGGGTTGTGCTGCTGCGAACCTTTCACGTGTGAGATACATCACCTTTGGTTCCGGCCTTCGTTTTTTGGTAGGCGTCGGATGAAATAATGCATGTGACGCATTTTATTTATTTATTTATTTATTTATTCCCTACACATCAATGTCATTTTGCCATCGCATGAAGGTGGGGCTGCTGTACAAATTGAACATACTATTACATCGTATTCCTTATACGCCATAAGAAACAAGGAAATAGTGCCACGTTATACAATTCTAGAATACCTTACAGCATGATGTCTATCGCACGTCCTCCTCCTAGCGGAGCCGACCCGCTTTCCCTTGTTTATGAAACTAACCCGTAAGAAGCGGCGGCGTTACCCTGCGCTTTTCAGTACCCGAATACAGCGGTCCACAAGCAGCAATGCAAACCCTGTGTGCCTGAGACTGACTTCCATGTAGTTCGAATTCTTCACACCGACACACATTGCGCGCCACCATAAAGAACTACAAAAGAACATCATCACAAATGCCTTAAAATCGTGAGACCTAAGCAAAGGTAACATATTCACAACTGTCAGTCAGACTATTAAAGCACTAAAAGGAATCCTAATTCTGAGCGAAAAAGTTGAGGATCGGAAATGTGGACGGCATATCTGGAAATCTCGTTCCAGTATTTATAGGCGTGGATTAAGCACAAACTATTATATGTGAGTGCAGCAGCGCACCCAGGATCTCTGCCAGGGGGGGGGGGGGGGGGGTTCAACTTTTCACGAAGGGCCGGGCATGCGATTACACAGTTGTTGCGTGTGTAAAAAAAGTAAATAAAATGCCAAATAATAGTAACATCAATGATGGTGATTATTTTTATTATTTTTTTTCGGCGTTTTGTGGAGACATTAGCGCCACATTTTTCTAGGACATAGGAGCAGTTACGGAGTGAGAGGGGGGTTAGGTCGGCTTCAGGGGAGGGGGGGGGTTACAACCCCCGAAACCCACCCCACCCCCCCGTCGGTGCGCCACTGTGTGAGTGCAAGTGGAAATGTTTATCTATAGTTTCTGTGGAAAACATACTTGATACTCACATGCATTGGGGAATGTGAGTGACTTTCTATTTGCATACTAAGAGAGTGAAGAGGACAAGAGAGCGAGACGAACGACACGGGAACTGGCATCTGTAATGGTTTATTGGAAATACATCGTCGCAGCAAGGCACGGGCATATGCACAATATCCAATAAACCATCACAGTTGCTAGTTAGCGCCCGTCTTGTTCGTCTCACTCTCTTGTCCTGTGCTTTGCGCTTCACCCTCCTAGTATGCAACATCAACTGGCCCAAAACTCTACTCTATTTGCACGTCTGAAGTGCACTATTCTGACTGCTGATCGGAAGGCCCATTATGTGTTGCGCTTGTAATAGACTAGGGTCAAAGTCGAGTGAACATGTCGGGAGTACGTTCGATGCTCCCAGAACTTATGTCCAGAAGCGTTTCTTTTCACATTTCTTATCTCTAGATAATCTACTGCTGTTGAGTTTCAAGTTCGCGCATCTCAACGTCAAATTTAAAAGTGTTCATTCAATTTCGCCTCTCAATTTTCCGACACTGTCTTGAATCTTAAAACTCAAATGTAACGTAAATGTAACGACACGTTCCAATTTTCAAAATGTAACTGGAACGCGTTCCTTTCTGAATACAGGAACTTGTAACGGGAACTCGTTACAAAATTGGGAAGGAACGAGGAACGAGCTTTCGTTCCTGTTTTGGAGGAACGTGTACAACACTGGTAGTAAGACTCAAAGAAATCGGCGCTTGAATGTGACTGTGGCCGTGTACAATCTGATGCAGCAATGTGATACGCTCAAGCGTGCGTCGGTAAGCTAGGGGTTCTAACGATAAAGCGCATGCGTGAGATGAAGGTGAAAAATCGCGGTCATATCGACGGAAAATGAACCGTATTGCTTTCTTCTGTATGGCCTCAAGCTTATTTGTGTCAACTGCAGTGTAGGGTGACCATACCACTGAGGCGTACTCTAGTAACGGCCTAACGAGGGATTTGTAAGCAGTTAACTTGCAGTCTCTGGTAGAGTGCTTGAGAGTTCGTTTCAGGTATCCCAGTTTCCCAAGTTCTAAGCAGTTCCAGATGTATCTGTCCTGAACATATTACCACTTCTTCTTTAAAGGAATTAAGCCAATTGCGTTACAGAAAAATGCCGTCCTCATTAACATGGTAGGCCTCCCGAAACATGGTTTTGTCTCCACTAAACTCACAAACGCCACCATCCCGACCCTTTCACGAATAATTGCTGACACATTTATTAAGCTGAAAAACGTGGTAAAATGTCTCTTAATATTGAAAAGTCTTTTCATGCTGTTTGTCACTTCACACTTCTAGCCAGATAAATTAAATATCCCACGGTCCTGTTGGGACTAACGCCAGTTTAATCCTACAGTTACTTCGAGGCATGCGGAATGCAAGCTCCGATGGATAAATCTGATTTCGAACTCACTGAAGTGAACTCCGAAATGCTGAGATGTCCCTACTTCGCGCAAAGGGGGAGGGGGTTCTACGCCGCCACACTTCACAAGTACCACAACTACGCTACGACTTCGTTCGAAATGCTTCACGTAATCGCACTATACTCGCTCACCCTGTAAAGGTCGTCGGAATGGCTGTCATGGGCCCTTTAAGGTTAACGTTACCGTGGAACACAGCGCGCATGCGCAGAACGTTGACGTATCCGATACGCTTACGTGCCTACGCTATTTTCGTAAGATATCGTTCAACGCTAACGCTCGCAAAGGCACCCGCACGTCTGGCAAGATGGCGGCGTCAGTCGAAGTGAGACTACAGTGCACTAGAATATATTCTAGTACACTGTAGTGAGACCACTCGCTTCAGATCTGTCGGGACATCGGCCTGCATTGTTAAAGGTCCCATGACACCAAAATTTCAAACGCGAGATGCTTGCGTTAATTGGTTTTCCTGCATACGAAGGCAATCTTGACCAAGTATTAGCGGCGAACGTCGCCTCTAAGTAATTTTAATACGGTTTCAAAGTAAGCGGGAATGCTCATCCGAGCTTGCAGCGCCACGCGACATCGCCACTAGTGTGACGTAGTTTGTGGGCCATCTGTGACGTTTCACTTTCGTAAGTTGATATCGTGACGTCACAGAGAGAGACGGGCGCGCCGCGCTATGGCCTCCGAGCGTAGCCTCCAAGATCGGCTCTCGTAGCCGATCGCGGAGGCCACACCAAAAGCCGTATTTTTCTGCTTCCTCTCCGTGTTGGTCGCTCAAGCGTACATTGTACACACGCTATGATGCAAAGCGAGTGTGGCGAGCTGGTCTGGCGCTCGCGCTCTCCGCAACGTCACCGAATCTTGAGCTCAAGTGATCAGTGCATGCGCTCACTTCCGACAGCCGCCGCGCTAGCCCCGCGGCGCTAGTTTCTTGCAGTTTTTGGCGCGCGTTTCGAAGCTTCATTAAAACTGAACAAAATTAACGATGCTGTGACTAATTAGACTTCGCGCTGGAGAATTTGCCACTCCATGCCGTGATTACAAGACACTGTTCTACTCATTAGAACATAAAAGTCTCCAACAAAAAAATAGCTGTCATGGGCCCTTTAAGCTCACTCATTACCCGCTCATGTTCGTATTTGCCTTAGGTTTGGCTAATTAAGCTTCGCCAGCCATGTATTGGCGACAATGTGTCACCGTTTTCAAGATACGCTCTAAGTAAGCGGCGCACAAGGCTTAAAATGCGAGTGCACTCGCTTTCACGGCCTTCGAGATTGTGCACGCCGGCGTCAGGGATCACGGAGGCCATGTCACTTTGCTCACTTTTATGGTAGTCTCGTCGAGATGGCGGCACTACCACCGGGGCGTTTTTCTTTTTGTACATCGGCTGTTTCAAGCCGAGAGTAAAGCCGAGACGAGTAGTGTGGTGCATTACTGTATGTATAATGCTTGGCGAAGTATTCCTTCAGTCACAAAGGTGACTTGGATAAACCAGCCTTCGCAGCCATATGCACAGATGCGCACTCCCTGGGCACTGGATAAATGTCGCGGAAGCTCCATGGCACTGATGACAAGTGGAAAATCTGCCTTCTCAACGCGGAAATGTCGGCGAAATTTCTCGTATAGGGCATAGCCTCGACGGTAAGGGCATAGCCTCCCCTCGACGACATGGACTGCCTGCGTAGCCTCTCTGGTTTCCAAAGTATAAATTAAGCGCTGCTATGTTATCACAACTTCGAAATTGCAGGCAGTACGGGTCAGAAAGGAGACTCGATGACAGCATTTTGAAACGAAGCGATGTTTTTCGGGTCTGCCGACACAGCACTAACGACACATTTACACGATACTGGCTCAATGATTTTGTGGCGCACTTAGGGATTCAATAAGAGTTGTTGTTTTAAGGTGTAGGTGTCACCGTATATGCATTTGCATTAGCTTTGGCGTTTCTCTGTCCTCAGCTATACTAAAAGTATAGTTTGTGCCGCTAAGTGCACCCAGTTTTACCGTAACGCTAACGCTAAATCTTTACGTTTGCTGCTTTCCGATGTACTAAAACTCACTAATGTTCGGTCTGGCTGGACGCAGCGATGATACATCTACCGCCGTTACACCACTGCCCCTCTCTCTCTCTCTCTATCTATATATATATATATATATATATATATATATATATATATATATACATATATATATATTGACGCGAGGGGATGTGCCCACTACGATTACTTCTTGCCGGCAGCGAGATACCCACTATGGCCATCCCTCCTGCAGTCCGAAGACGAAGAAGAGCGGAGATCGCGCGAGCGTTCTGATCGAGTTGGACGCCATCATTAAAGCAGGACGTGCTACTTTTGCTGAGCGTTGTTGATCACCTTCGTGACATTTTACTGAACCTGCGAACCATTTTACCGAACCTGCGAACATTTTACTGAACCTGCGAACATTTTACCGAACCTGCGATCCAGTCCACTGCGAGTACACTTTCTTTAACTTCGTCGCAAGATCTCGGCTCATGACTGAGCTGTCCGCGCCAGTATCAATCAAAGCTGTGACTTCTTCGTCGTCCACGGAAACCAGTATGTCCGACGTTACCACTCGCCTTTCATCACCCGCGTGTGTATGGACGTCGGCGTGTTCTCGTCGCTGTCGTCGTAATGGAGGATATTCGATGGCGTCAGTGTCAGCGGCCCCACCTCCGGAGGACGCTGAAGTTAGTTTCCCGGGTTTGCAGGGCTGGGCGAACGATGTCTACGGGTGTCTCGAGGAAACACGGGACTTGGTGATCGGTATCGGGCGGGTGATGCGGAACGGGGTTCATGCCTACGCTGATCGAATGAATTGTCCCGACTGGCGATGAAGTTTTCTATTTCGGAAGGTCGCTCACCAGGTCGTGGGCGAGGTGCGTTTGGAGCGAATCCCCGAAGACCCACGCGTCGGTACGGGCACATTCTGTAGATGTGTCCAGCTTCCCCGCAATGGTAGCAGAGGGGCCTGAAGTCTGGAGCCCGCCAAATGTCGGATTTCCTGGGCCTCGACGCCTCGACGTAGGGGGGACTGCGACGCCTGAACGGTGGTTCTGTGCGGACGAAGGGACGAACGACGTTCGAGGCGGCGTACAGCGCTGGTCTTCGCGCGGCTTCCGCATAAGTCACCCGAATCGGCTCCTGTTGTTGCGGTGCCTCGCAACACTGTGGTGCGTCGTAATGCTGGGGTACCTCGTAGTGCTGGGGTACATCGTAGCACGGAGGTTGAATCGCTTGACGGACCTCGTTGCGAACCATCTCCGCTACAGAAATTCGCGTTGTCGCCGCGTCGGTGCCCTGAATTTTCTGGAGCTCCTCACGAATCACAGCCCTGATGAATTCCCGCAAGTCGTCGGTGTTGTTTCCCATAGTCATCTGAAATGGGCCGCTCGAAAATTCCATGACGTTGCGGTTGTACTGTCGGGCACGCTGTTGAAGAGCCCTTTCCATCGTTGTTGCTTCAGCGAGGAAGTCCGTAAGAGTTGCGGGTGGATTTCTAATAAGGCCAGCAAATATTTCTTGCTTCACCCCCCGCATCAGATGTCTGACCTTCTGGTCTTCGGCCATTGAGGCATCAGCACGTCTGAATAGTCGAGCCATGTCTTCCGTATACGTGGTGACACTCTCATTCGGGGCTTGAAATCTTGACTGTATAGCCAGCTCCGCCCTCTCCTTCCTGTCCGCGCTCGAAAATGCGGCGGTGAGCTGCCGACGAAATTCGTCCCACGAGGTCAGCGCCGCTTCGTGATTATGGAACCACGTCTTCGCGCAGCCTTGGAGCGCGAAGTACACGTACCTCAGCTTACGCTCTGCATTCCAGCCGTTGCATTCGGCGACCCGGTCAAAATGGTCAAGCCAGTCTTCCACGTCTTCAGAAGGGTCTCCGTGGAACACAATTGGTGTCTGCGGCTGGTTGACAATGACCTGGTGCGCTGCTGCAACAGCCGCGGCAGATGACTGCGGGTCCACGTTCATAGTGCGGCTAGGAGTAGGCAACAGACCGTGTTCCGGCTGCAGCCCTTGAAGACGACGGCTGGTGCGTACGTGCACAGGGGTAATGTCTCCCGGGCTACTCACCGGAGTCGACTCAGGGGTGCGCGGCGTCTCCGGCAGTGGTTGCATATACCCCGCACCTCCACCAGTAAAATGTCACGAAGGTGATCAACAACGCTCAGCAAAAGTAGCACGTCCTGCTTTAATGATGGCGTCCAACTCGATCAGAACGCTCGCGCGATCTCCGCTCTTCTTCGTCTTCGGACTGCAGGAGGGGTGGCCATAGTGGGTAGCTCGCTGCCGGCAAGAAGTAATCGTAGTGGGCACATCCCCTCGCGTCAATATATATATATATATATATATATATATATATATATATATATATATATATCAGCCTGTCTACACCCACTGCAGGGCAAAGGCCTCTCCCATAGATCTCCAACTATCCCTGTCCTATGCTAACTGGGCCCAATTTATTCCCGCAAACTTCCTGATCTCATCTGCCCACGTAACTTTCTACCACCCCCTGCCACGCTTGCCTTCTCTAGGAATCCAGGATTCCTAAAGATTGCAGAAGGAGGCTTGGGGTGCGGCCGGATCCTGGTGACCATAGCCAATAAGGCACACCCTCACCAGAACAGGATTGGCCACCCTGGTGCAGTAACCGCCATGACCTCCCATGAATACAGCAAATATATATATATATATATATTATATAAGAGATGAGTAGTAGACCCTCGGAATTGGCAGCAAAAATGTGGAAAGCGTTTATTCAACGTTTCAGCCGGAGACCGGCCTTCATCAGGAATGCCTGTGGTTGTATTTCCGCTTCTATTTATACCTATCTGAGAGAGATTTTCATAAAAGAGGGAGGAAGAAAAAAACATGAAAAAAGAAAGAACAGGAAAGATCTAGAACCTGAAAGAAACAGAGCAAAGAGTGGGGGAAGAGCAGACGACGTGTGTCATATGCGGGCATCATGTCCACCCCTTCTTTTTTATTGTTAATATTTTTTGTGTTCCCCCTCTCTGCCCCCTTCTTTATACCCTCCCCTCTTTACGAAGTGGTTTCCGTGGCTGGACATAATAGTCAAGCCTACACTTCAGGCCCCCCTCAGGTGTGTCAATGTCAAGGACAAAAAACAAACAAAAAAAAGAAAGAAAAAAAAACAGTAAAAGGGAAGGAAAGAAGAAAGCGGGTGGGGGAGTACAATTGCAGTGACGTCAGTGGTGATGGCGCCTAGAAGTCTGCGCCCGGACGGTCGAGAACGTGTACTGACCTGCCTGCGCGTTTCGTAACATCCAGGAGGAAAGAGAAAAAAAAATGAGAGAGAAAAAAAAGAAAAGGAATGTTTCAGAGAAATAATTAGAATAAGGCATGTAAAAGATGAATGGTCAGGTAGTTAGTTAAAAGAAAAAGAAAGACAAGAAGGGAAAAATCATCAAACAGGTTTACATGATTCGCTTTGAAAAACGTGTCATATTTAAATAGTCCGGTTCCCGCTGTACATACGGTGCCACAGGTTAAATGCTTGCCAATGATTTTATTATTGCGATGGTTCCCGGGTTCTCATTTATACCTTTCTCGATGGTTTTGAACCGGTATATTAGATACGATTCTCGTTGCTCACGTTCTCGCTTTGACTTGAAGCCCGTTTCTAATAGTGTCACTGTTAGTTTATCGAATGAATGGTTTAGGAGGTTTAGATGTTTCGAGAGAGGTAGATTTGGAATAGATTTGGCATGGGCTTTGTGGTTGTTGAAGCGGAGCCTGAATGAGGTTTCTGTTTGACCTATGTACTGCATTCTACATACAGTACACTCCAGCAGATAGACAACATTCGAGGAATCGCATGTTAAATTACCGCGAATTTTCACAGAGTACTGTGATTGGGAGCTGTGGGCAGTACTTGTCTGCTGCATTGCTTTACAGACAAGACACCTTGGTTTCAGGCATGGCCTGCATCCGTTGTGTGGACGTGATGCATTTAATCGCGAGTTCACAAGGGTGTCCCTGAGGTTACGTGATCGTCTGTAGGTAACGGAAGGGGCGGATGGAAATGCACGCTTAAGTCGCTCGCTTTGTTCTATAATGTTGTAGTGGCGCCTTAGGATTTTGTTGACATTGGGGAAATTCGTGCTGTACGTTAAGCACAGGTTTGTACGTTGAGAGTCGCGTTGTGTGGGACGGTTCGAAATGAGGTCTTGTCGGTTCAGTGTTTTGGCCCTCTGGATGGCGTCGTCGATAATACGTGGCGGATACTTTTGCTTGTGAAGGACCGTTTTTAGATTCAGGGCGGCCGAGTCAAAATCTTCATCTTTTGAGCAGATTCGTTTGAAACGGTGTGCTTGGCTGTATGGAATGTTGTTCTTACAATGGCGTGGGTGGTCGCTGTGGTAGTGAAGATATTGTTGCCGATCGGTAGGTTTCCGATATAGTTTTGTTGATAGTCGGCCATTTTCAATTTTCACAGTTACGTCCAGGACGTTTATGTTTGTGCGAGAGTAGGAATGGGTAAACTTAATATTCGGGTGTGCGCAGTTGTAGGAGGTTATAAATTTTATCAGTTCATCCTCGCTGTGCTCCCAGACAAAGAAGATATCATCTATATATCTTTTGTACAAAAGTGGTCTTAGAGGGGATTGAGAGAGAAATTTTGATTCCAGTTGTCCCATAAAGATACTGGCATAACTGGGGGCCATGCTGGTGCCCATAGCAGTTCCGCCAACTTGCCTAAAGTATTCATTGTTGAATTCAAACGAATTGAGTTCCAAGACTAGTCTAGCTAAACTTGCAATTGTGTGGTGGTCTGGAGTATCTGGTTGTCTGTGAAGCGCGTACATGCTGTTTAGAGCGGCTATTCCGTCTTCATGCGGGATATTTGTGTAAAGGGAGGATACATCGAGAGTTACCAGGTATGATCCTTCTGGCACACATATGTTTGAAATTTCTCCGAGGAAGTGCGTAGTGTCTTTGACATATGAGTCTAGTATTGTAGGGATATGTCTTATTAGTTTGTCTATGTAGCCTGATATAGGTTCCGTTATCGTCACAATGCCGGATACGATTGGGCGCCCTGGGTTGCCCGTTTTGTGTATCTTGGGAAGCATGTAAAATCGACCCGGAATGGGGTTCGCTGGCCGCATTAAATTATGTTCATTGGGCGTTATTTTTCTTTTGTCTAATAGCATATTCAGTTCCGATGTTACGATTTTCGTGTACTGAGTTGTTGGGTCCCCTGGAAGGCGCTCGTAAAATTTGGAATCGTTGAGTTGTCGGTATCCTTCTTGAATGTAGTCGGAGGTGTTAAGAATTACGATTGCACCTCCTTTATCTGCTGGTTTTATTGTTATGTCGGTCCTGTTACGGAGATTAGTAAGGCATGCTTTTTCAGATTTTGTAAGGTTCTGCCTTTTTCTGTTCTGTTTTTGGTATTCACGCGTAATATCCCTTTGAACATATTATTGAACATATTATTATTGAACATATTATATATATATATATATATATATATTCTGATGAAGGTCAGTCCCCAACCGAAACGTCGATCAAACGCTCTATACGCACGTCTCCTCCTACTTTATAAATATGTATGTATGTATGCACGTATGTATGTGTATATATATATATATATTATAATCCATATCCCTAAGAAAAAACAACCTTAAATTTTTACGACGCGCCCTAGCAAGGATTCGAACCCACGACTGTCGGTTACCATGCGGATATATGAGTTACAAAAGGGTATATCACATGCTTGGGAGCAGTCCTGGGAGCAGGCAAAAATGCCTTTTGTAGCAGGCTTGGAGCAGCCAGAAATACTTTTCCGAGCAAATTCGGATCAGTCGAAAAGATCATTAGAGGACATAGCAACACATTACAGCATTTGTGCAGTGGTGGCATTTATCCACTGCTGCATTACAAACACTTTTTGATTTGAATGAATGTGTCATGAGTAAAGGGGCCCAAGGCACGCGCCACAGGGCGAAGCATGAGAGATGGCGTGCCAAGTAACGGAAAGGCGCCAGAGTGCACGCGCCGGTGACACGCTGGTGTTCGTGGTTGGTCGACGACGGGCTTCGTGGCACGCGACCCACGTCACGATCGGAGATGACAAAGCGCTGAGCGGGGAATTGTCTGAGTGGCGACCGCCGAGGAAGGACGCATCGGCAGCTACGCTCTGCCGACGGGACGAGGTGTTCGGTTCGGGAGCCGGGACGCTGGTACTCCATCGTGTGGCCGTGGACCTCGACGACGTTCGGGCGAGGCTCTTTGGAGGTCCTGCAGCGGACGGTTCCTGGCGCACCGTCAACAATCCCCCTTCAAGGGGTTAGCCAGCAGCAATTCACCAGGTCATGCCGCCACATCGAGCGAGAGACCGTACTCGTACTTAGGCCTCCGGGGATAGGCCTAACTCAGGGAGACGCGACGTAGCGACGTGACCAGGTGTCAGCTACGGCAGCAAGCGATACCCTCGGGGCGACACAAGGGAGACCGGCGACAACTGGGAGACAACGAGACTAGGACCGGACCAACAACGGTCTTTGCCCTGAAGGAAACATCGCCGAACAAGTAAGAGCGTTGCATCTGTATTCGCGACAGCGCCGGTGATGCCAACGTGGCCAGACGCAGGACTAAGCGCTGCGCCAAATTGAGACTTGAGGATTTGTTGGGTTAATTAGTTTCAATTAGGAGAAATTTTATGTATTAGCTATTCTTTGCTTGTATATATTTTTGTTCATTTTTGGTTGTGCCGTGTTATAAAATTTGGTTTGCTGTGCTCAAAACACTACCATCGTCAAGCATCTCTCACTCCTTCTCCAACGCTCGGTATTACAACCCTCCGAGATCTTCTCCGGCGGTAATTCGTGACAGAATGATAGGGTCATTCAGTCAAATAATCAAAACCATGATACGATTATGAGAAATGCTGTGAAGGCCCTGGTAATTTCGACCACCTGGGTGCTTAAACGTGCACTGACACCATACAGTACATGGGCTTCGACATTACACCTCCATCGAAATGCAGCCGTCGCGGCCGGGATCTGATCCCACTGCTTGAAAAGAAAATACGGGTAGCGACACTACGCGTGACGCCATACATGTTTGACGGTGTCTGCTAGACCCTACACAATTATCTGCCAGTTAGCACAACATACATTGCGTTCTAAGGAAGCAAGAGAATAATAATAATAATAATAATAATAATAATAATAATAATAATAATAAAGGAAATTCGCCTTATGATGTCATTGAGTCCAAGTTCCTGTGGGAATTTCAAAACTAAAACAGATATTCATTTTCTCCTTTAATATTGAACATAACGTGCCAAAATTAACAATGCATTTCTTGAAATATGAGTTATCATTCTAAACCACCTCACCTTTTTCACTTTAGTGCTCACTTAGGCACCCTCCAATGCTTAGTTCTAGTTCTAATAAGCTGTCATTGCCTAAAAATACACTTCATAGTGTTAACGAGAAGTGCATGTAGCACCACTTCGTGGGTATAAATCAAAGCACATTCAAGGTTCACTGTAGCAATTTAGGCATAACAACGTCAAAATGAGCACATATTTGTCTACAATGGGGCATTGGCTCCTTAGCAAAAGAGAACTGGCACCGCATAAAATCACGCATATATTTTGCATGGCACCTTAGTGGACTTCCATAAACATATTTCTATTGAATAACGGCACCAGCATGCACCAGCACGCAAGGACAAAAGAGACAGGCAAGGACACATTACATTTTGCATCATCCGCTCTGATGTGCTGGCCCTTGAAATGCTGTCTACAAACAGGTGCTGGCAGATTCACGAGTTTAACTGTGCAAGTCAACAGTTTCACCGTGTGTACAATGCAAGCAACCTTGCAGTACTAGGAGACGATGCATAATGACTGCAGGAATTTCTGTACCCTAGGCAATAACCTCCAGTCCTCAACCAGCAAGGACGCAATAAGGTGTGGTCCAGAAGCTTCCAAGGCGAGCAAGACATGAATTCTCTTGGGCACAACAAGCGCTGCCAGTAGTCCACGTGGCTGCCAACGAACCACAAAGGGCGCTAGGCCCTCACATAACTGCAACCAAAGCTGCTGACTGGGAGGGCTTGGGCCAAGTCGCAGCGTGGACAGCTGTGCTTCAGAGGAGCCTTTGAGCCTGAAGTGAAGAGCAAGAGTCCTCATTCACTTAGAATTACAGGAGGATAACGTAGGTTAATTAGTATGGGTATTAACACGCAATTCAGATAGAGAGAGAGAAAAAAAAGATAGAAAAATAACACACAAGCACCCTTTTCCAACAGAGTTGTTCGTAGTCAAATAGAAAGCACGTAAGAAAAAGCAAAAACAAGCATACACACAAAACACAAGACTGGATTTGTACAATGCACAAAGCCATGCAAGTTATTAAATGAAAAATCAATGATGAAAAAGAAATGTCATTAACTCAGGTTTTATGGGACTGGAAGAAATGTCAAAATCTCAAATAATATCAAGGAAGCAATTGCCTCACACCTCAACACACTCTTTATTACTCAAATAATACACAAATCATGTCCTTATTTTACCCAAAAGCAATGTAAAGTTTCAATTTTTGTTATCTCAACTCCCTGCTGCAACACAAGACCACCCATCTTCAACAAGCTCGTGCTTTTCCATCCCCTTCCCAAATTTGTACTAGAACTGCTACCACACCATGCACACACAAGGACGTTTTCTTGCTCTGTCCAGCAGGCAGTTGGAGCGATAATTACTAAAACAAGCTACTGCGGGTAGCATACCATCTAAACGAAACAATACCAACTGTTAAAGAGCCATCCAACTGGAATAAAAATGAAATGCCTATCATTCTGTCCAGTGCAGCACCCTTGCTTACCATAAATCCACCTGCCAGGCATTGTGGCTTGTCTCAGTTTCTTAGCGCGCTACCAAGTAGGGGGTTACGATTATGAAGGGCGGCTTAGCCAAGGTTTAGTTATTGCATTAGTTAGCTATTCTTCTTTTTTGCAGAATTTATTGCAATATATTAGGGGCGAAGCTCCTGAGGGTTGAGGCTTGTCTCCCGTTACGTGTCGTAGCCATGCTCGCACTCGTTCTCGGCACGTGCCTCCCAGCGCGCAATCTCTCTCTCTTTGACAGCGGCAGTCATGAGTGCAGTCAGACGGTGTGTGTGCATGTGTGGGACGATCCCGGAGGCCGTGCACCAAGACAGTGTTATCTGCTGTCATGAGAGAGAGCGAATGGCGCGCGTTGACTATGGAAATGCTCTTTCTTCTATGAACGCATTACCAGCTCGCAAGGAACGAGAACAGGCCCTCGCCTGCGAGAGACAACGCTGACGCAGGCAGCGTCTGCTAGCGAGTTTCTTGATTGAAAAAAAACCGAATGCTCGTGCGGCACAAACATTCACCGGCCACCCCATATATATAGGCACTGGATCTTGACCTGCAATGCAGTGCCGGTGGGAGATTTCTCTTGTGGGTAGTTGAACCATAAGGATTTGCAGCGTGCGCATTAACTAAATTAATCTGGAACTCAGCACGATCTATGACGTGGGGGCGCAGGAATCTCATAAAGACCAGGAGCATAAATGACAACGCGTGTGTAAATATACACACGCGTTGTCACTCATTTACATGTGTGAGTGGCCAATGTCACGGGCAATTTACGGTAACACAGAACGATCCCCAGCTTCGCCCACTCATCATGGTTCACTTTGTGGAGATGCGTGGAGTTTTTTGTAAATGCTGTCACTGGGACAGAATTGATGTATGTATAGCGTTCTATCAAGACGGAATCAATATGTGCAAGATTACAAGTGGTGAACTCCATCCAGACAAAATTGAAATGTGTCTTAATGTTCAGATGCATAGGTGTCGGCAGCTGTGGTAATCCTTGTGCCATGCACACACTTCAGTAACACAAGCTGACTAGTACAAAAGTAAGAAAATAGCAAAAATGTTCCGATGACAACATTCAATTTTTATCAGAAGGCAGCATGCAACTGTCATTTCCTTTTGCTACATATTTTTATTAAAGGGGCCCTGAAACGGTTTTGACGATTTTGTGAAAACATGCTGATCCGGTAGAGTGAGTCATTAGGATCATTAGAGGACAGATTTCAGCGCTCTGCGTAAAGTGTGTAATTTACAGTAAGGCTTTGAACACGTGCATCGCGAAAGATCGCAGCGGCTCGGCGAAATGCGTTTTCAAATGCCCCCGCCCATCGAGCGATGGAATGAGAGACCGCTGATTGGCCCCCTAACATGTGACGTGCACGTAATTTTCAAAACCTAGCTGCGAACAACGTGCTTCTACAACGTACTCCTTCGTTTCAGCCAACGGTATCGTCGCGGCATCTGGCGGCATACACACGAGTCGCCGGCGCTCTATTACAGAGGCTAGCACTGCCGAGGTGGGCGACCTCAGTGAGGATATCGGGGCGCTATGTCGCTACGGGAGGCTCGGCAGAGCGGCTGCCGCGGGAGGCGCTGTCGTCGCTAGCGCGCACTCTGCAGCTGACCGAGTTGAGGAGGAACAGCAGTGGTAAGGAGGCAGGCGACAGAAATAAGCTCATAGCTGCCTTAGCGCATGGTGCTTCACTTTATTTATGGCGTGAATGATTTAAGAATTGTGTTGCCTAATCAGTGACGCAATGTCAAAAAAGCGTTTCAGGGACCCTTTAACATTGTGTGAATATCTTAAATTTTGAATAATTTTCAAACAGTGTTTGCTATTAAATTCGATTCGCAATTACCTTATACTATTCGGACGAAAAGTTCGAATAGCAACTTGGTAAAGAGGTTGCTAATTAAGGAGAAAAAAAAATACGCTACGTCTCATGACAAGTAGCATATTCCCGCTAGTGCGCTTCGCCGCATAACACTGGTGTACTGCGGCGAAACTAACACTCGTGTACGGCGGCGGAGCTAACACCCGTGTGCTGCGGCGAACACTCGCGTACTGCGGCGAAGCTAACACCCGTGTAATGCGGCGAAGTTACCTTCCTGTTGCACAGTTCAGTTTTGGACTGTTCTTCAGAACTTTGGAATGAGGCTGTGCGCATACACGTCATGCAATAAACCGTTTGCCCATATTTAACAGTACATTTCTCCATAATTAGATATGGTATCATTAAAAAATATTCGAAAATTATTCGAAAAATATTCAATTTGATTTGCACTTGAACATAAATATTCTAATTTGCTTCGCACTCAAAATATTGCTATTCGCACAGCTCAACTTTTTATTCTACCTGTGGTACTAGCTATAAACAGCACAGAAAGAAGCAGACACAAGTGTCAGTAAGACATTCATGGGCCACAGAGTGCACAAAGACTATTTGATAGATTCAAGGAAGATGGCATACATTTCGGTGGTGCCTCCAAGATCATTTTTCTGGTGTACCTCATCTGCCATGCAGATGCTCTTGGTAAATTGTTACAGCACATATTTAAGTTCAGTCCTCATAGAACGAAGCATGCCAATCCTCGGCCAATTACAGAAGGCACCAGTATGTTAAAAACTGCATCATTCAGCCACATTTAGTGTACCCCATGGTGTAAGATATACCATTTAGGTGAGGACACTAGTGAGATGAGATTGACCAGATGAAGTAGCAGCGATGAGCCACCACTGGCTCAGTGCTAGTAGCGCCTGCCTATTGGAGGTAGGACAAAGCTTCAAGACAGAATAAGATTCACCTCACATTCAACCTGTATTTCATGGGAAACCTGAATTTTGCAAAAGACGGTCGCATGCATGACGTGGTTCATCTGACCAATTTTCGGACACTCATGAAACAGGCACTTTCTTTCTTCGCAACTGACCTACTTTTGCCATGCAGCCCAATTATTTCTGATATGCCATGAACCAGTTGCTATAGACCTACTCCACCGGCCTACATCACGTAACTGTGGTGGCGCTGTCATATGGCGTTATGGTTTCGCATGGTAGTCATCCGCCGCCACATCTACCTTAGCAGCTGCTGTGTTTTTACTGTTGAAGGCACTGCTTACCGCCGTGCAATGAAGAAAAAAATGTTGCACCAATGAGCTGCGCCACAGGTAACGAACAAGTGTGTGGTAGGTCTTTATATGTTTCCTGTTGGTGAAAGTAAGGACACACACCAAACATTTTGTCACAGCTAAGCTTGTGTGTTACTTACCAGTTAGTGTGACCTGTTTCATCTGAGAGAAATATCATTGTGATATGTTTGTCAACTGTAATGCTCCACACTTAACTCAGAGCACACACTACGTTACTGTTGTTGACAGTTGTCATATGTATAGAATTAATCGCGGTCACCATATTTTACTGAAATGTGGAAGTTCGGTGTCCCTCAGACAGCTTTTTATCTACTCGAGCAAAATGAATATATGACTGGTTCATTCATGCAGTCGCATGCGAAATGCCAATTACGGCGATGCTTTTGCAAACTGCGAGTGGGTACAAAACTGCAAGTGGGTACGATGGCATACCTAACACAAATGCCTTGAACAATGTCGTAGTGGCTGAGATGTGCTTGACATTTTCATGATTGTCAGACTGCATGAATTAACTACACACTTGAAATTTGTTGCATCGTTTTAGGGCCTTACGCCTTCGTGATTCCAACTTGAGCGTCCCATGCACTATGCGATGTCAGTGCGTGCTAAAGAACCCCATATGGTCAAAATTTCAGGAGCCCTCTGCTACGCCGTCTCTCATAATTATATTGTGGCTCTGGGACGTAAAACCCCACAAATCAATCAATCAACTTGAGTGTACATGAAGGCCCGCGGTTACACACGCTTTGCTGGCGGTTACTCAATAGCCTCATCCTTGGGACGTAACTGCTTTTTCTACGTTATCCCAGCCGTATTTACACAGGTGACAGTGCCACAAATATCTCTCTTTTCGCATGCTGGAGTAACTAATCCAATCCATTCGTTTGTGCACAAGGATTTAGCATAGAAATTAGAAGCTTTAGTTCATAACAGTATTTTAAGCTCAGGCATTTTCAAGTCATATATAAACACAGCAATTCGAAGCTTTAGTTCGTAATAGTATTTTAAGCTCAGGCATTTTCAAGTCTTACTTAAACACATCTCGCTGTACTAGGTCATTTATCCTTGGGCTAGTGAATTAACACAAATACCTGACCTGAACAACAGAGACGTCAATATGATAGCTCCCGAATCATTCACATCCATGCTGGCAAGATGCTTGTCGTTTTGATCAGTTTTTCACAGCTCGTAATAGCTTCACGTCAACCTTTTTTTTTATATTCAGTTAATGCTTCCTACTGAGCTGCTGCAACTTGCTTCCTTGTGGCCGCCCCTTGCAACTTTGTTGTAAACATGGCAGCTGCACTGCAATGCTCAGTACCCAGAGACAGCTTTCACACATGCTAGACTGGCAGTGGCAGTGCGACCGTGCAGGGAGTCGGCGAGCAATGGGAGAAGCCTCTGCGCCGCGACTAACTACAAGTGCTTGGATATAGCGCCAGTGCCTATCACTGTTTACTAACATGGTCTATAGCAACTGGAGCTAAAATCTTCTCGGTCGTGGATTTCATCGCGATGCCAATAAATACTCACTGCTGTCACTGGGCTGGGGCACACACAGTTGCTAATTTATCTGGTCAATCACACTTTGCAAGAAGCCACGAAGTGTCCTTAACTAAAAACTATATACTATTTCACGGTGCAGTTTAGAACATGCATATAAGTCTATGTCTTTGTATGCTTCCGAGTCAGGGCAAGCGCTGGTTCTAGCAAGACTGGACCATTGACAGCATATGGTTTCCTGGCTGCAGAGTGGTCTCCATTGGTTTCCTGTTGCATTCAATATCAGTGATATGGGTGCTGGATGATGAAGGTCGTTTAAATCACATCGCAGGCATGCATCGTCTGAAGGCATCCGATTGGTTGCAAAGCTAAATCCCTCTGGCAAAGTACTGCAGTGGGCTTGAACAGAACATTTGAACAGAACAATGAAGATGTATATTTGCATTCCATCTGAACAGAGTGTTGTATCTTGATCACAACTCTTTACACAAGCATGTGCATGAACTGCGAGTTTTAAATTTAAAAGTGCAGCTGGTCACTTTTATCATAGGAACCAGTATATAATACGAAAGTGAAACAAAGAAGCAGTTTAATGTTTAAGCAGTATATAACACAGAATCAGTTGAATGCTTATGTACATCGAGGTGAACTTGCACGTTGCTATGGGTGTTTTGCAAATATGGCACTGTTTGACGTGGAAGCACACCTCATACATACCGACAACTAACATCCATGACCATGACTAGGACCCTTAACTTTATGCGGTGGAAATTTAGAAATTCTACAAATCCAGATCGAGGAATCCACAAAATTCTGTAGCAACACTGAACAGGCACAACAAAGATGCAACAATTTATTTAATGAACAGTTTCAGTCTCCAAACATTCCTGCATTATTTAAAACAAAGGGAGCTGTTCTGACAGATCTCCAGATAATGCTTATGACACTTTTGGGACGTAACATCACCATAACAACTGAATGATCTCTCTGTGTTAACAGAGTTCATGTGCATTGATAAGGTATTTAAGGTAGTTGAAAGTGTTGTGCAAGGATGCATCATAATGCTCATGCATAATCTTAATCATTTCCAAACATTAAATTTTGCTTGGTATCATTATTGAGAGGCTCAGCTTACCTTCATGTCACGAAATGTGACATGCAATAAGAGAACACGCTTCACTCTATAGAGACAAAAAGGTGCAACACAGTACATTCATTAAAATTTGCTCCTTTTAAGAGCTAATAACACCTAAGAAGGTAATCTGAAAACTAGTCTTTACTGTATTTAATCAGTCTAAAGCTATGTAATTTGCTCTCACGGATTAAAACAATTTAATTGGGTACAGCTAATATGCTCACTTCCCTATGAAGTTTGTCTTCACGGGAGTGCAAATCCCCCCTCTACTGAAGTGAAACCATTTTTACAGGCGAGTTACATGCAGAAAGATGGGTTTTGTTCATTTTGAATACTTTAAAATTTTGGCAATTAAATTCATCTTGAAGTGGAATACTGTAATATTCATTTAAATATCCACACAAGCCTAGTATTAATGATCTTCCACTGAGAAAATAATGCTTAGCACAAATAATCTAAATATTTGACACTCTTGCCACGAGTGTCCATTTTTTTATTATTATTATGAAAAATGCATACAAAGATATTTGGTGCCATAGCCTTAAGCAGCTAGTCATGGGTCCAATACAAAAAAAAATCGCCGCAAATAGCGTTCAATCACCGCAAATAGCGTTTCTGCAGACCGTCGAGTGCTTGAGATATCATTTAGACGCTGCAAACTGAGGGCATTCCCAATAAACATGGCTACTCCACCGTCACGTGTCGCATGCGCTCTCCACTGTGAAAACATCACATATCCAGGTATATTTACATACCCATCTTCCTTTAGCCATGTCTGTCATTACGATTATGTCATACTGAAACAAATGTGATAGATAGATTAATAGCTGGTCCAAATTTTTCCTTAAGCTGCGGATGCTGCAATGGAACATTGATATTTCTTATGTTTGTGCCATGCCCTTTCAAACTCTGTGTTAGTAACCATCTTGATCGCTTATTGCACTCTATCAAGGTCCACTGCGCATGTCATGTGCAGAACCCTCGAATTTTCCGTCTTGTGCATTAACACTTTTCCGTCTGACGCCCAAGCAAACTAGCAATTTTTTTCACGTTTTGCATTCCGTGCTTTTCCCAAAAGTCTTATTTGCTGGACAAAGGTGTTCATTCACGAACACTGGCGAACTGTCCTTGAATCCCAAGGTGCTCGTGTTCAGCCTCTGCTTTACTGCCGCTCTCAGAACCCGGTCACTCACTTTGCAAGAGTGGAATTTTATAATGATTTTGGGTTTTTCTTTGTCCAATAGATTAAAAAAAATGCATGTTTGGGAACATCCAAATATGCATTTTTCGAATCAATTATGCTTTAAATAAGGAAAATATTCTATTCATATTCAAAGTTTCAGATATTCGCACATTTCCTAGTTATTTTACATGTTGATGACAGCTACATCGACTCTTCTTTACATGCTTTAAACCTGTGCCTGTGAATGGGGGAGATGGCATTCCTCCGTCGTTTCCATAATATTGTTTTGCATTTTCGCAATAAAAAGGTGAATTCCACGATTTTTCACGGAATTGTGAAGAGCTAGGGCCCTTAACCATGACCAACCCCTTGTGGTAACTGAAGTAGTTTACATAACAACTGGATACAGTGGATAGTAAATGCCATGCGAAAATGGCATCAATATATGTCTACATGCGCAACATTGAGCCGTACTATGGCGGTTGGAGGGGCCCTGTGACACCAACTGAGCACGCCATTTTTTTCACTTATTCTAGAACTGTGGCACACGGAGATGTCGCAGCGAGAGTAGAAGCGCCAAAAGTATAGTGGTTATCATTTTATTTTAGCGAAAGAACTGCCTTCTGCAGAGCTCTGCCTGAACCACAGCGATACACAATGGCAAATTGTGTTACAGGAAGTGGCGTTTGATTACATGGCAGAACTAGCCCAACTTGGTGCTCTACATAAGGTTCACCTGTTCGAGGCTATGCTTTTTTTAAACCACTGCGACTAATGTGTGCATTTATGGGCAGAGGACACCCCCGGGTATCAGTTTTTATATTTTTTTTATGCTTGACAGCGTGGTCTAGCCAGGATCAATGAATGTAAAATGCGAATTGGTGTATCAAGCCAATCACAATGTGCACAGCCACTCGTCAGATTGACATACATCGTAAAACTTTTTAACCATGCTAGCGCACACGGACAAAGAAGAGCGAGGCACACAAGACGTCCGCACAACCTGTCTGCCTTTTCTTTGTCCGTGTGTGCTAGCGCAGTTGAAAAGGTGAACCTTGTTTATTGTCTCCTTTCAATGAAGTTGGCTACTGAATTGGAGCAGGGAGACGATCGGCAGTCATTTTTTTTTTTCTTTTGCTGCACTTGGTGGGAGTGGGGTGAAAAAAAAGAAGTCGAGAGCAGCAGTGGTGCTATTACATAGTGCTATGTAGCGATGTGAAAGTGCCGTTGAAAAGGCTGGAGGCTCATCGGCGACACATTCCTGGCAGAAGCATTCCTGACACACAATAACATCTTTTCCAAGTATAATTTTTTAAAAACAACTGCCTCTCCTGGCTGACACATGTGGTTCATTGCAACATAGTGTAGCCATGATGACACCGCCAAAAAAAGAGCGGTGGCAAGGTAATTTGTACAGGCCACCTTGAGGCAACCATCCGGTATCTATACAGGAGCAGCGCACTGATTGGAAGCAACCATCGACACGAGTGGGAGAACGAAGTGTGAAAGGGGGCATTTTTTCAGGCCATCTGCTGCTCGCGTTTAGAACTTCAAGAACTAGCAACCCCAGTTCTCGTGCACAGATTCTTATCTCTCTTTCTTTCTTTTTCCATTCATTTCATTATTCAATACTACACACACTCCAGTGCTCCGGAAGGCAGTTGAAAAATGCTGCAGGGCCCCTTTAAAGCAGTGGTTTTTTAGTCGGTGCCATCACGCTCCAAGCAGTAGTGTGTATGTGGGAGCTGTAGTGCTTCACCTCTCCTGGATGGCAGCACCATTGCAGGCAAAGAGTACCTTGATGCACGATTGTGGAGGCGAACAAGTGAATCGAGGGAGAGGTGAGATAAGAAAGGCTATAAGGTGCGTTCATACAGCTTTAAGCATGCGTGTGGATAGCACAATTGGTAGCCTGTTAACAAACATTTTTGTTTTTCTTTGTCGCTCATGCCTGTATATTTTACTACGTCATTTCTGTGACAGAAATGATGTGAGTGAGGTTGTGGTGGATGTAAGCCACTTTCATGTTAAAAAGTGCACAGCGTTAACAGATGCTAATGCCCTTGTGATGAAATTAGTGCTTGCATTGTCTTTGCATACAGAAAAAGGTTTCTCACACTTCAGTGCAAACTACTTGGAAACATGGGAGCATCACTACTGCTTACTCCATGGTTGCTGGCAACTCCCACTGACATTGATTCAAGTGGTTCCCACCGACACCAACTCAACGGAACAGTCAGATGCATTTTCATTCTGTCCAGATGAACACTCTGCACGCCAATAATAGTCCAGTGACAGGATCAAGCCTCATATTGTGATAATACATAAAGAAAGGTTTAACTAATGCAAAGGCCAAACCTCAGCCATCCTCAACCACGCAAACACGACCCCAAACTTAAAAGTCAGTTGTCATTTGTTACCCGACTTCACCAGGGCTTCCCTTTAGAATTTTTGAGGAAACCATAAACTGTGCTACAGCCTTATGTGCGCTGAAAATCTGACAGCAGAACCAGACACCAAGGTAAGAAAAGGGTGAATTGCCACAAGTGCAGCCTAGAGGGCTATCCTTGGCATACTGTTGAAGTGCAGGCAATAGACTTCAAATTAAATGCACGGCAAGTTTCCAAATGTAGAACACTAAAAGCATTAACCCAATTAACCCAAAACAATTTCTTATGTCTTTTTCTGTATTAATCATGTCCTATTGAAACTGCCCACCTGCTTGGACTTAAATCTACAGTATGTAATAAACGAACAAACAAATAAATGACGTACTGTTCCCACAGGCTATGCCATACCATAGCCCGGTAAGTGTCCTGTGATGGGTGAGCCTCATCATGGAGAGACTCTGGAATGGGTAGTGGAAGCAGCAGGTCTTCAAAGTGCACCTGCAGTGGTTCCAGCCAGCACGCATGACTGCAGCTGTCCAGGCTCGTGAATTCAGCCCTGCATTATTCATCATGGGCTACAGCCAAAGCACAGCCAAAGCAAGACCGCCTATAACATAAGTCGCCGGAATTGCGAATACTCACACTACAACCAAAAAAATGTTTTTCTAAGTCTACTCATGTGTAAAAAAACGTCAAGCAGGCAGCGGTGCGTGTTAGACATGTGAGACATGCGACCGGGCTGGTTTCACCTGCATAAAATTCTGGACATTTCAAAGATTTAAGCCCGCAGCTGCACTGTGCAAAAAAAAAGGGGTGGGCGGTGGGGGGGCTATAGCAACGTCGCCGTTTATGCGGGCTTCCCGCGGAACCAGACTGTGCAGAAACGGTAACCGATTACTGCACGCTATCCTTCGTTTTGTCTGACGCGTGCACAATGTCAAACGTAGCGATTGCAAACCGCCATTTGAGTGGTGCACCTGCCATCCATCCCCTCACTTTCTTTGTCGAGATGATTTGTCCGCGTTTTAAATGTGGCCGCCATGAACCACAGTTGCCAGTGGCGCCCTACTTGCAGCCAGCACCGGAAATTGAGCGCTCGTTAGGCCTAGCTCACGAGTTGCGGGGGGCATGCCTCATGGGAAGCTTGCCCTCGACAACACAGGGATCAAGTGCATAAGAAATAGCACTCATGGGCTGAACCAAGGGCAGCGCGCGTGAAACGATTTGAGAAAAAAATGAACGGGAGAAAAGCAGCGGGAAAGTGGACATCACATGATTGTAGATGTTCGTTCGGTACGGAGGGTTCATAGCCGACAAACATCCATAGCAGCAATCTCTATCACCTTGGCAATTTTATCAATCCTGTCCTCATAGGGCGCGCCCAGGACGTGCTGCTGCCACGGCCTTTTTTTTTTTTTCTTACGCCCCCTTCTTGTTCATTCGTTCTGCACATCTTCCTTCTTCATGGTGATTCATTGCACTCATTTTGGGTGGTGCATTTCCTTTGTGAACTCTGCTCGTTACCTCGCCTGTCCGCGGAATTTCCAGCCGCCGCATTATAACTGGTCTTTCAAACCGGGGCTGCACAATAAGCGCTATGCATATACATGAAGTTCTATGGGAGATTAAACTGAGGGTCAGAAAAGACTACATTATAGCCGGTCCTGCAATATAAGTGGTTACGTTATAATAAGTGGTCTGAGCTGTATATTAATGTTTGAATAATATCTAGATTACCAGAAAAATGCTTCCGAGAAGTAAATGCAAGTTCAACACAATAGCAATATCAAATTTTGCTACAGTGAAAAAAAATTTATGTAGCTTAATACATAGCAATATGTATGAAACAGTAGCTAACCTGACAGCAATGCTGCAAGGTACTGAAGCTTGCGGTAAGAGAGCAACAGATGTCATGACTCCTGGAAGAAAAAGAATGCAGAGGGAAGACTCATCAGTCAATCAGGAAGATTAAAACAGATGTGGTAAGATGAAGCAACCTTGCTGAAATTTTCCTTACCGCTATCACTTTTCCAGAATGCTGAGGCCTCTAGACCTTTAAAACAAAGGAATAAAGAAAGATTAAATAACCATCAAATTAGCAGACATCATGAGCATCAGAAGCATAATTTATAAATGCGATATTTAGGTGGAACTGCAGTGTTGGCATAAATCAGTAAAGTGTATAGGAGTATAGATAAAAACCATTAGAAACTTGAAGAAAGTTAACCACTGGCTGGCACATCAAGAATTCACCATGTACTCTTTCAGCAAATCACCATTGTTGGTAATAATCTCCATCACAGTCCAACAGAATTTATATAAATGTTACGGAAAACTACATTTGCCCAGAGACATGCGACACATCACAGTCAAGACAAACATTTTTCAATATGTGAATGTGTATTTTGTAAGGCAGTTTATTTGCAACATCAAGAGTATGCCAACAACAACCTTGACTATTGTCACAGTAAAGTTGTGACCGATGGTGCCGAAGGTCCTTCTCCGGGATTCCAGCTCCCCGCTCGGCGTCCTAAACGCACCGTCCGAGACGGCATGGGCGAGTTGGGAAGGAGCTGGCTGCCGCTGGTATGGCGGCGATAGGCTCGCGGGCAAACGTGTAGCAGTTGAAGAGGAGGCTCAGAGACTTCAGTTTAAAAAGGGAATGAAAACTTGTATTTACAGTATAGTACACAAAAAGGGAATACAGGGAGTTGACTGGTACATAAAAATAAAGTTGAAGCTGAACTATACGTAGGGCGACCCTACTCCGGCGTAGCCGGCAGTGCGTAGCACTTTTTCCACCCGTTCAGCCTGCCCCGTCCCATGGCGAAGCCACCTTTATTACCACAACCGCTCCGCCTTAACGTCTCAGCCGGCGAATCGTCTTCACTTCGCTCTGGCATTGGGCAGTGATTCCACCCTTTGTCCCGCCTCCTCAACTGGGGCGGTCCAATTGGTGAAATCACCACCCAGTCTGTTGACGGTGAGAGGGGTATGTTTGTACAATAATAAAAAAAACACATACATCAGCACTAAACAACACATACATAAAAGTAAGCAATGCCACCCAAGGTCGAAGGGCGATGGCAAAGATATGGCGCACGTGAAACGCGTTACTTGCGCACGTGTCGCGTCTGCTCGGGCGCTGTTACCGGAAACGAGCAGGCGCCCAAAAGATTCGCCCGAAAGAGTTATTATTTGAAGAAAACCTTCCCATGGGGAAGTTGGACCATCCGCGCGTCTGCTTCTAGTTATCTCAAACAAGCCGAGCCGTACTGGCTCTTACTCAGACTCGTTTAATCAGCACCCGCTGTGCTTAGACACATGCTACCCCACGGCGTGCGAGGAAGGAACGCTTGAACCAAAACCATCCCGCGGCACGCGCGGGCCACAGCCCAGTGACCAAAAACAGGCATTTCCGACAGCGAACAACAAACGGCTCGCGCGTCTCCGTGGCTGTCACCACCGGCATGTTGCATGCCGACGCCACATTCAGCGTAGCCGCCCCAGGTCGTCGTAATGACGCCCGAGGTGCGGTTAGCAGAACGACCGAAGTGCCGCTATCGCTGCGTGCTCACGCAGGGCCCGCCTGCGTCACCGCCACGACCACAGTCCAAGCATCCCCCCTCACAGCCCCGCAGCGGGGTGCCCGTCTCCCCAGAAGACGCGGAAGGCACATATGAAGAAAGCAAAGAAAATGAATAACAGATACGGCCGGGGAACGACAAACGAAAAGCCAATGCCGCGAAACGCGCCCCATTGACCGACGTCGCCCGTCGCCGAGTGAAATTTTAAAGAAAAGAAAACGCGCCTTGCTGGCGGCAGGCTTACAGTCACACTCCTTGAGTTTGCATATATGTACAGTTGGACCCCTCAATAACAAAATCCGTGGGGAAAACAAAAAATTTCGTTACTGCAAGAATTTCGTTGTTGTGAAATAAGGCAGTGCAAGGAGGAAATTACTGAAAAGCGAAGCATTACTGTAAAAATTTTGTTAGCCTGCTTTGGTGAGCCTTACTCTAGATTATTTGGAGCGTCACTGCCAACAGCAAGTTTAGCAAATAGTAGTTGACATGAATCCATGATTTAGCATTCATCCATACAGTGGCACGTATCGCTTGCTTCAGAGCATGCCTGCTCCAGCAATCCCTTTTATCCCATGAGGGTCACCTTATTTGCCGAATCTAACACATCATAATTATGACATTATTAGGAGGCTATGGGCATATTTTGATGTCGAATATTTTCCGATTTCCGGACAGCAAAAGAGTTTCCCTAGTGAGCTTACATGACCGTTTATGAGCTCCGTAACTTTCCCAATCGCTATTTGCTGTGTCGCAGGTCTCAGGCACGCAAAGACACGATGCAGCTATCTTTAAAGTGAAAGATGACTTTCCCGCGACAAGAGCTTGATAATAAAAGTGGCGCACCATCATGTAAACTTAATTGAGGACAGATACAACTCACAGAGATCGAGTCGAGCCCATGCAACAAACCCCCGCAAACTCACCGTAAATGTCCTCAGTCACCATTCTGAGATGGCGATGACACTGCATGTAACTGATCTGATCGGAAGTTCTCACCAACGCTGCCAACGTGGTTTTGGTTTTGTACTCTATTCGAGCACGCAGGCAGCTTTCTGAAGAAAGGTAGGGGCTGAGATTTCGAGTAAATACACAAACTCGTGGTGTGGACGGGAGAGATTCTGATTAAGGCAAGAATGTACCGATGCCGGATATCGAGCTGCACGGAGGTGTATGCGGTGATGGCAGACAACGAACGTGCTGGTACAACTTATCGCCAGCAAGTCTACCATGACACTGTGTTCAGCGACAGTACATGCGATGTGTAGTGCCGTTGCAATGCGCACCGGCGATAACCCTAAAGCACCACATCGCCGTTCGCTACGGAGCAGAGTGAACAGCGTACAAGTGCGCACTTCACGTCACACCACCACAGGACACGCCGGCCGCGCTGCACACCACAGTTGTTCGCATTATGAGCAAACAATGTGAACCCCCAAATAATTTTCATTCACCACGTGCCTACTGTAGCGATAAACAACAGAGGCAACATGACCAGTCAATAACCAGGATGGTAGCTATGACGTTTTCAATATGGAGGTGCCCATGAAAGTGTTCTGTGGTGTTATTTACCGAATTTAAGTCGGCGGAAGGCGCATTTGAGTACACTCCTTGTACGTAGTTGGAGTCACCATGGGGTCCAACAGACCAGCAAATTTCATCATCGTGGGATCGCAGTTTTTTAACATTCTGTTATCGAGATATGAAATGCATTGAAACCCACATGCATTGGCCGGGGATTGTGAAATCTTTCGTTGTTGCGAGAATTTCGTTAGCTAGAGGTTTGACTGTATACACTTATGTCGTACAAATGTCTATCTAATACCTTTCAGTTTTGATCCCATAAGTTTCACTTTGACACAATGGGAAGTGTATGATTATTCTGGCTTGGAAGTACAGTACCTCTGGTAATGTTCCTTTATAATTGTTCAGCCAGTGAGAAAAATTTGTGAAATGTAGTGTGCCACTGTGTACAATGCTATGTATAACAACAAAAAAATTGTAGCCCTCTAGCCTTGTATTTTTTTAGGTAACCAAAGACAACACTTGACAACACATTCACAGAAATATAGGCATGAATAATAAATACCAGTACAGCTAAACAATACAACGAAGTCAGTAAAATCAACGATGTCCTTTGTTATGTGGAAACTTTGTTAAATGAACATTTGGTCTTTTGTCGGATGTATACAGTAGTTGAAGGATTATTTTTCAGATGGAAAGTGCTACAAGAACGCTCAAATAATACAGCAGTACAAAAAAGACTAGTTCTGACAACACATTCACAAAAATTCAATTCTGTGTTGAACCAAGGATCCTGCAACTACGAACTGATGACATGATGGCAAAGTCCTCTTCACAGCGGCCGTACATCACACATAAAGACAAAATAAATGCAGGTCCAGCACACTGTGGTAACCAGTGATAATCAAAGCTACCATGCCAATTCTGCAGCTGTGGCTTGTTATCAAAACCTCTGGTTTGCCCAGGCCAAGGACACGACACATATATCATCATACTATAACTGAACCAATTGTTTTCTCCACTTGGACAGAAAAATGCACAGCATCGAAAACCATATCACACCACAAAAACAAAAAAAGATTGATTCCAACATTGCAAGAAAGTAAGGCAACATCCTCAATTACAGCACCCAGTTCACGGCTGTCACATTGGCTGTTTTACGAGATCAAGTAAAACATCCAGCAAGACCCAGTGCAATAACGTGAATTTTGGTCACAGTTACAGAGTGGATCACAGAGGTCTTGAAAAAAATCACCTTCCTCACAGAACACTAAGTTCATTTTATAGAGTTGGTAGCTGTGCGGTGAGTAACTGCAAGCAGGGGGAGGAAGAAGAAGAAGGCGGCAGCTTGCAACTTGCTGCAGCTGCAGAGTCGTCAAAAAACTTGCATCCAGGGTAAAATCCCCTATTTGTTCCGGTAGCACTCACTGGGAATGCATTCTGTTCTTCAAATAGCCCAGAATAACTTCTTTTGAGTTCACAGTATCATGGAAAGTGAACTTTGTGATATCCATGATTTATTTATTTCGAGGTTTTATGTACCAAAACAATGGTAGGATTATGAATGACACTGTAGTACACGGGCCTCGAAATTATATGTCCATCAAAATGCGCTTGCAGCAGCCAGGACTCGATCCTGTGACCTTTGGATCAGCAGCCGAGCGTCATAGCCACTAGACCACCATGTGCGGGGCTTTGTCATATCATCCAAGTGGTGACACCTTTCTTTCTCACTGATTATGATCCTTTGAAACAGAAGGGTGAGGTAACTTTGCCACAGTACTCGAATGTTAGCTTCGCCACAATACGCGAGTGTTAACTTTGACGCAAACTTCGCTACAGTACACGGGTGTCAGCTTCGCCGCAGTACACCGGGTTATGCGGCAAAGCGTACTATTTGTGGGAATGGGCCACTTGATGAGACATAGCATATTTTTTTCCCTTCATTACCAACGTATATAGTAAAAGTAAAGTGCGAATTAAATCGAATAGCAAGCGCCATTCGAAAATTATTCAAATATTCGCATGCCTCTACATTATGGTCTTCCTCTGCGGCACGGTGAGACTTCCTTAGGGTTGAAATAGCGAACTAACATGATTTTTTGTGTCATGGTAAAAAATAGATGTTTCATTTACATGACATTGCAAAGAATCAAATACTTCTGTATACTGAGAATTTGATTATATCGAAGTTTGTTATTTCGAGGTTTAACTGTACCTTGTGCAGTACCCCAGCCTTCAGGAGGGGTCAGATTCAATTGCAGGCCCATCAGACAGTCAAAATGAGGCTCAGAAGACTCCTATAAATGAAAAAAAGAAAGAAAAGAAGTTACAATAACTGAAATTTACATCAGCCTGGTACAAATAAGGTAGCCTTATGGCCACCACAAATTCTACACATCGTGAGAGTAACCCTTGGGCAAAACACTATCCACTTACAGATCCAGTCTTTTCACTTTTGTTCGTAAAGGAAACAAGTTATTACTAGGGGCGTGCGAATACTGAAACCTGTTGAATACGAATCAAATACAAATAAGGCAGAAAGACAGGCCTCGAATATCGAATCGAATGCCAAATATGTGTGTAGTAATAGAGTTGCAAAACGGGAGGTGACGTAACAGTAAGGTTGATTAATTTCAAAAGAAATTAATGAAATACACTGTAGCACATTGATGAGACTTATGAAAGCAAACTTCCACATTTACTAGCGTAACACACTTTTTCCCGAAAAACAGAAGCAAAGTTCAGGAGTGTATTTATCACGTGGGGTAAATGCTATAGAAGCCTTCTTCAAGACGGGCAAGACATTTTAACGCGCAATAAAGACGGCGTTGCAACTCGCGGTAATATTAGAGCCACGCGTGCGATGAAATTTTCTTTAAAGAACAGTAAAACAAAAAAAGCTATATAGCGTCACTACTACACGGCTCAGCACCCGTCACGACAGCCTTTATGGTGGCTGCATTTTGTTCCAATGCGATGGCCTTTCGCTTATGATTAACTCTTGGTTAGCTCACAGTGCCACAAAACCAGAAAAGTGGCGACGCTGTGCGAAAAAACGAACGAGCGGTACGCAGCGGTCTTCGGCGCACATATAATTTCCGTAGTTTCTATGTTGCCGTGGGTCCCTCCCACAACGATGCACACGATGCATAGGCCAATGATCCTCGTGGATGCAGTCTTGGAGACACCCAGCTGCATCAGCGTTCAGTCGCGTTCGCGGGTGGCCGTAACGGGAAAATAGATGTTTCCCACAACAGCATGCCCAAAGCGGCTCGCCATCACTCAATCTCTCTCATATCTGTGCTCAGCCTCTCAGTCATGCATGTGTCCCAGTTTGCATCGTGGCAATATCAGAGACCATGCCCCGACCATGCTTAGGCTTCCCAGGTGAAAATTTTCTGCTGGTTTCCTGCTGAGAGTTGCTGGTTTGTGCTGGTTTCTCATGGAACCAACAGATAACCTGCTGGTTCCTGCTGGTTGTGCTGGTTCCAGCAGACTGCATGCTGGTTTTCTGCTGGTACCAGCAAGCTTGCTGCTGGTTCCAGCACTGTGTTTGCTGTTTTTCTGCTGGTACCAGCAGGCATGCTGCTGGTTTTGTGCTGGTCCCAGCAGACAGCCTGCTGCCTTGATGGTACAGCAAGGTGTTTGCTGGTTTTCAGCACTTGTTCTGCTGGTATGTTGCTGAACCAGCAGATAACCTGCTGGTTTACAGTTAAACTTCCAGTAGCGAAATGTACAACTTTGTTCTGTACACCAGTGCACTCTTTTTCCTTTTCTATCTGAAAAGTTTACCTCTGGAAGTAGGTGAGGCCAAGATAGTGGGAAACGATTGCTGAGCACAAAGTTCACACTCACAGAAGATTATTGATACTAGATTTTATTAAGTATGAGGAACTCAAAGTCGACAGAATTTCCCACAAATTGGAAGTGGATAAATGCCATGCATGACATAAAATTTCATTGCTGCCGCTGGCTTCCCGACATGAGTTTCTGTGTGTGCCGCACCGCGCCTTGGGCCCTCAGGGAAGAAAGCTGGGGGCACTCAGATGTGCACAGAAGGGTCACAGCTGTTTCACAGGGTGTGGTTTTTGGCCCACTCTTTACTTCATAGCCATCACTAGTTGCGTATCTAATCGCCACGCTCAAACAGAAGCCTTAAAAACAGTAAGCTAAGCAAACATAACCCTAAAAATACAATCAACTAAAAATTGGCCACCTTGCAATAAATCGCACCACATTTGGAAGGACGTGGGCAAAAGTGCGGAAAATAGTGTGCTAGTTTCGTACGACGCACTTGGCCGACCGGACCCTCCATGCCACGACCAGCATGGGCAGCTGGCAGGCAGTGCAAGCGTTGGGCCTGTTGGGCTGTGCAGTTGTATTTTTGGACATGATTCAGGGACATTTTTGCCTGCGCAATTCTATTTATGTGAAATTAGTATTGGACAGTTTCCTCTCTTGAAGAAGTATGACTTCAGACCAACATACGACAGCTGTTTCCACCTACGGCAACATTGATATAAGCAGGATCCATTGTATGCAGGATGATCTGCGCTGCTTTCCTTGGCCATGGTGCAGGCGTGTGAAGGTATGTTTCCCTTACTTTTCGAGTGCAAGCTGTTCTGCATACCAGAGGGAGAAACATACCACAATGAGAGTGGGTTGACAAGAAGGAACGTTGCATTGTTTTCGGTATGGTGCACTGTACAAGATGATGGCGATTTGTGACTGAGTGTGTTTGAGCTGTTTGCTGTTTGTTTTTGAAGCATCGCTAAATGCTAGTGCCATGCAAAACTTGTGTCTTGAACAGCATAAGTAGCTATGAAGCAAATATGCACTTGTGACAGCCTCTCCCCAAAAGATAAGAGGCGCAAAAGGCAGTGTTTGCAGTGTGTATATACCAAAACATACTGCCTTCGTAGGCATATGAACTTGACCAGAAATAAGGATGTCTGTGCGTTAAGCTTACTGGCGAGTAGTTTTCTTTTTCTTTTTGGCTTCTGCAGGTAGCGAAATTCTGCGCAAGCACTGCGCATAAAGTGTCATGAGCTTCTGATGAATTCTGATCTGAATTTATAATTGTGTAATCTGATTTACACTTATAATTGCACTGCACTGCTCTGTCCAATGTTTCCAGGTGCATCGAAGGGCCACTGCGGTGGTACAGTAATTACACTGCTCGGGTGCTGACTTAAAAGACGTACGTGGGCAAAATGCCAGAAGGACGGTGTACTGTAGCAATTTGGACGCAAGTTAAAGGACCCCAGGTGGTCAAAATTTCCAGACTCTATGGTGTGCCTCACATCATATTGTGGTTTTGGCTTGTGAAACCCCAGAAATTATGAACAGGTGCATTGCAGGCTTGCTTCATTTAAAATTCGTTCATTTTAGAATATAGATGGTGAAGACAGTTCACCTGCTGACTGCTATTTGATGGTCTAGTGCTCAAAAATTGCAATGATTGTTGACCTGATAAGCAGTTTTTCTATGCATCTGCTTAGCTTGTACTGCAATTATCAGTTTTTAGCGTTTAACAATCGCAGTATTGACAGCAACCACAGTAGCTGAATACTAGGGTGTGGTAGTAATCTCCAACTACTTAGAGCAGCCATATTTAAACTTTTTTAGCGCGCACGGAAGACACAGACACAGAAAAGAAGGACACACGAGCGCTAACTCTCAACTGTTTATTTTTTGGAAGAAGCAAACATATAAATACTGAACAAGTGGCGCAGAACATGTGGCACAGAGCATGAGGCACAAAGCACAGCGCAAGTCATGTGACATATTCTGGAGTGCTAAACAGAATTTAAAAAAACTAACTCCTTGTCAGTTAGTGCCACCGATGGCTGACTAATGCATTTTTCAGCACACCTGTTTATATGAAAGGCCTCAGCAACCTCACGTGTTAGTTTATCTTTGTCTTTAAACAAAATATCAGTCTCAGAAAAAACGGGTTCACATTGGCATGCCCTGCAATGATCTGACAAGTGTGAAAACATTTCTTTCCCCATTGCATTAGCATGTTCTTTTAGACGCGTGTTGATGCATCGGCCAGTCTGTCCTATGTACATCTTGCCACAGGTTAAAGGTACGAGGGGCGTTCAATAAAGATTTCCCCTGACCCCCCTTCCTGTGGACGGAGATCAACGAAACTTTGCAGGTTTATTAGTCCTTCTCTATATAGGTGCCAGCCAGGGACACACACTTCTCCGATCTTTTTATGCATCTGTAAATGCCTCCCTTGTAGAAGTCGACAGGTTGCTCCAAAAGCCATGTCGTGACTTCAGAAGTCGGAGTCTCATCATATGAAAAGTGCTTGCCCTTCAAATATGACTTCACTGTTCGAAAGAGATGGAAGTCCGATTCTGCGAAGTCGGGTGAATAAAGGAAATGCGGTAGAATTTCAAAGCCGCAGAAGCGTGCTTCCATCTGGACAACGTGTGAGTTGTGAACTCGGGCATCGTCTTGCAGAAGGTGGACACCTTTGGTGAGCATGCCACGTCTCTCTTTTTTTGATGGACTCTCGTAATTTCCACAGCAGTAAAGGGTAGTATGCCCCAGTAATTGTGGCACCCTTTGCTAGCAAATCCATCAAGACTACTCCGTGCTGGTCCCAAAAGACTGTGAGCATCACCTGGCCCGCCGCGGGCTGGGCGCGTGCCTTCTTTGGAGGCGGTGAGTCCAAGTGCTTCCACGGCATCGACTGGACTTTAGGCTACAGATCATAGGGATGGACCCAGCTTTCATGCTGTGTAATCAGTCCGTTGAAAAAGTCCTCCTGGTTTCCACGGCACATGGTCAAGAGAGCCTGGGAGCACTCGGCACATTCGTGCTTTTGGAAAGGTGTGAGCAGCCGGAGAACCCAGGGAGTGGATACCTTACGGATATGAAGACGGTCTTGAAGAATTTTTTCCACGGACCCCACACTAATCTTGATAGTTTGAGCGAGGTCTTGAACGGTTACATGGCCATTTTCCAAAATGGCGGCCTCCACATGCTGGATGGTGTGCTCATCGTTAGCGGAGTGGGGTTGCCCTCCAATCAGAGCCTTTTCTACCAAAGTCCAACCGCATTTGAATAGACGATGCCAGTTATTCCCTACATCATATGATGGGGAATCCTCCCCGTAAACCTCTTTTATCTCATCGAACGTCTCCCTTGGAATGCGGCCTTTCATGTATAGGAACTCAACTACTGCTCTCTGTTCCACTGCATTCATTACCACACCTCACACGACTTCAGCACCGGTAAAAGAAAGACCGTTATTAGTTCAGAGTTGCACATTGGCACGTGACCTATAGTGACATGCGTCATTACACATGCACAGTTTCAGCACCCTCCAATAAATAGAAGTGAGTCAGGGGAAATCTTTATTGAACGCCCCTCGTATCCTATAAACCACCCCTACTCGGCATTTCGTTGGCTTTGATTCTTCCTTGAGGCTACAGCTACATTTCCTTACCCCTCCTTTTAGCTTTTTTGCAACAGCCTGGCACAATTGTTGCGTCTTAATGGGGGCGCTGAAAACAACATCAATGCCATACCTTCCCCAACTTTTTTTAGCCCATGAGAAAGTTTATGTACGTAAGGCAGAACCGCACAGTGCTTAAAATCTGTGCTGAAACGGTTCCTTGAAGGTGTTGTTAGCACTCCCTTAACTAGCCTTATTACTTTATCGACAGCCCTAGTGATAGCAAGTTCCGGGAAACCTACTGCAGATAGACGTGCGACTTGTTTTAAAAGACTCTCTTCCACTGCATGATAGCAAGACTTCACCATAGCCCCTCGAAGACAAGACACAGCAATTCCATTCTTTACAATTTTTGAATGTCCCGATTTGTAGTGAAGCAAGGGTTTTTCCGATCTTGGACTGTACATCCAGCACATGAGGCTAGGCAAAATTTTAATAGAAGAGTGGACCGAAAAATTCATCACGCCATTCAAGGCTTAGCTAAAAGAATTTTTCGTTTTGTTGATGATCTTTTGATTATATTTGATGGGGCTGACTATAGGTACCATACTGTGAATGTGCTTAAAGTTTTTCGAGAATGTGGCCTGGGACTCAAGTTTACCCACGAGATAGTTAAAGACCAACATCTACAGTTCTTAGACCTTTCTATTAAAATTTTGCCTAGCCGCATGTGCTGGATGTACAGTCCAAGATCGGAAAAACCCTTGCTTCAATACAATACTGTGGACATTCAAAGATTGTAAGAATGGATTGCTGTGTCTTGTCTTCGAGGGCTATGGAAGTCGGGATAAGCAGGAATGCGAAGTCTGTCACTTTGGCCAGCATCATTGGACCACACATGGAATGTTCCAAGCCGCGCATCCTCCACGTCTGCATAGGTGGCCATCCCAGAGGCACTTTCTGTCCATCGAACTGGCATCGGTGCTGATGATCTTGTCCTAATTTTTTAGGATTGTTGATCGATGTGTTGACTTGGACACGCTGTATTTTTTCGCCTGCATCAACATGCTCTGTGGCTTTCAGCTTCATTGCAAAGTCAAGGTTCTTGCGCTTCTTGACGCTGGCGATTGCTGCACGAGAAGTCGAAAATTCAAGCAGTCCGCAGCGCCTTTGCACAGCATGCACGCAAAAGAGGAATGCGGTGATATGCGACAGCTCACGGAAGTGAACTCCGCCAACAAAGAGCTCGCGATCAGTCGCGATGGCAGCGATGGCTACCCGGGCTACCGCGAGGGCAGCAGCAATGTACGAAAGGCACAAGCTGTGGTTGGCTGAGCAAATATGAAAGGCGCGGTTTTTCTGAGACTGATATTTGTTTTAAAGACAAAGATAAACTAACACGTGAGGTTGCTGAGGCCTTTCATATAAACAGGTGTGCTGAAAAATGCATTAGTCAGCCATCGGTGGCACTAACTGACAAGGAGTTAGTTTTTTTAAATTCTGTTTAGCACTCCAGAATATGTCACATGACTTGCGCTGTGCTTTGTGCCTCATGCTCTGTGCCACATGTTCTGCGCCACTTGTTCAGTATTTATATGTTTGCTTCTTCCAAAAAATAAACAGTTGAGAGTTAGCGCTCGTGTGTCCTTTTCTGTGTCTGTGTCTTCCGTGCGCGCTAAAAAAGTTTAAATATGGATAACTACCAACTAGCCCAGCTATCAGTCTTGCTACTTAGAGCAGCTATTTCCTACAAATTCAATTTTATTTTTTTCTGAACTTCTTGAATGTTGCATGCCAATGTCAACAGCCGGCTTATTTTCACTGAGCTGTAAAATTCCATTAGGACGCATGTGATGGATATAAAACCCACTATTGAAAGGTTGCCTTGCTTGGTTTAATTTTCTTGTGTAATAGCAAACTTTAACAAACATAATTTTTTACATCATTTCTATGGTTACACTGCTTCAGGTGTCCCTTGGTGATGACATGTGGCTTCAGAAAGCTGCATCTGAACATTTGATACAGCGCCCGGAGGATAGGACCTTCGTTCGCAAACCCTGTTCGTGCATATTTTCAACTGCAAATGTCATCAACGAAAGTGTCATGGGAAGAAGGGAAAAGGAGCACCAACCACTGTTGGATCATGCCAGATATGATGCTCTGAAGGTATGCCATAATCCAAAGGAATAGTTTAGTTGATACAGTAGACTCTCGCTACAACGAAATTGACGGTGCGCGGAAAAAATTTCGTTGAAGCGAAAATTTCGTTGTAGTGAAATCGAAAAAATATAACTGACCTGAGCTGGTAGAACAATGAAACTTTTATGCCTCAATCTTGCGTGCGGCACACGGCATCACGGCTGTAGGCGGAAGGGTTCGGAAACCGTGAGTACTAAAACCATACCTGCCAAGTTTGGAGAAACGGAATCCGGGAGATCTACGTATTTACTCTATTCTACTGTGCCCCTGATAGTAACGCACACCCGTTTCCAGCGACCAAAAAAAGAAAAAAAAAAAGAAGAAAAAGAAAGTGAAACACCGATTACAACGCGCCCCCACGAAAAAGAAAAATGTCCTTAGTAATCAACTTTCTCACATTCATAAAAACAAATGTCGTACTCACGTAATGAAAGCACTCGCATAATAAACGGATCGCAGACTTTGGACCCCTGCAGTCCCTCGAACGGCCGCGCTGTGGCTTTCCCGCTTCACTTGATCCGCGGCATCTCGAAGATGTTTGGCGTGCCGATTCATAACTCCTGCGTCCTGACAAAACTGCCGCACATTGCCAGGTGTAGCCGCATCCAAGCGGCGGTAACATCATTTACTCGCAGTGCTGCGTTCCTCCGTGCTGTCGCAGTTCCCTCAAGCCCGCTGCCGCGTGCTGCCATGCGTGCTGCGCAGGATGGTGCAGCTAAGCTTAAGCATGATCAGGGCGTGGTCTCGGAGACTGCGGCAATGCAATCTAGGATGTCATGAAGCGCGCACGACTGAGAGGCTCAGGCTCAGCACAGATATGAGGGAGAAATGTGATGATGAGCCGTTTTGCGTGCGGTGATGAGAAGCATCTTTTCCCCCGTTACGGCCACACGCTACCGCTATCGAAAGTGGCTTCGGCTGGGCATCTCAGAGATTGCATCGGCAACGTAGCAACTTTGATTGGCCACAAGACGGCCAAGCCGGCGCGGTGAGTATCATCGGCCTACGCATCATGTGCATCGTGGCATCATTACGCACCAGCAGCGACATAGAAATTACAGAAACTATGCGTGCCAAAGACCGCCATGCCGCTAGTTCATTTTTTGCTGCTGACCGTTTGACAGCGCCCGAAGCACGTAGGAGCCGGCCATTTTGATGCCGACGGCGATGTGGTAACGTTGACGTTTGTTCGCACTCAATTCAAATGCGCGTACGACTGTTGGACCCGTTTTATCGGAACAAAGGTGCGCGTTAGATTCGAGTAAATATGGTACTTAACGGGAAGGGGGAGTAGTGTGTGCTTGGACCATAAAAAAAAAAAACTTGTTGACCGTGGTGGATGCGTTATTGCAGTGATATGGACAATGTTAGCGGGTTTTTGCAGTCACCGTTTTTCTGTACAAAGTCCAACGCGATAACACCACCCACGCATCGTACGTTCTAGGCGCGAGTAAAAGTGCACTAACGCTGGGGACGAACGCGGCTGAAGCAGAGATGAAACGACCCGGCTGTCTCTGCTGAATGAACTGAACAATGCGATAACATCGCACAGTGTGTGATGGCTGTCGTCACTTGCTTCTCAACCAGAGAGGAAACGCCCAGCCCTTCTTTCGTCGGGCGAAGGAACAAAAGTGGCGCTGGTGGGAGAGGGGCGGTCACGCGCGCTATTTCGACAGACATCGGTAGACGGCATCGGTAGACATCGGTAATCAACCACACAATCAACAGCAGCCATTTCTGGTGGTGCCAACATGCAATTTCTACTTTGTAGACATATTTTTATCTTCTGAAATGCAACAAAATGTTTTGGATTGTGTTTACTGCATAGCAAATCGAATTTTTGAGACTGGAATTGCATCGTCAAATTTCGTTGAACCGAAATGGCACAAAGAATGTGTTCATTGTGGCGAGCACATTTATGCATTGTGCATAATTATGCATTTATGCATTGTGGACTGCTGACAGGGATCCAAGAATTTTTCGTTGTACCGGAAATTTCGTTGAAGTGGTGTTCGTTGTAGCGAGAGTCGACTGTACATACGGTTATATGTGATGTTTTGGCATAATTCACAATCATATATTTAGTCAGGTGACATATTTATCTGCAATACTCCACATATTTGTAATTCAATGATGCTTACCTTAATGCATTATTTGCAGTACAGGAACTGCAGCTATGTGAATGTTCTATATATTCCTTTACTCTGTTTTAACCTCTATGTTTTGATGAAAAAGCACTTTCTATGGACAGCAATTGCTCAAATGGACAGCTCGGCTATATTTTGTATGCATCCGTGGTGCAAAGGCCATGAAGGTGCCCCTTTCTCAAGAGTCCTATCTTGAAACAAGGGCTAGTTCTCACTTCAAAACTGCTCCATCGTAGAGCAGATTTTATGAGGCTAAAAAGAAATTCGTTATAACTTTCAATATGAAATAGCAAACTTCTGCAACAAGGCCACTGTTCCTTGCCTGCAAGATTACCATGCCAGCAATCTCACACTGAAGTGACTTCCGTCGTACATTATTTCAGCATTGAGGGCTTTGAGCCCCAATGCTCTATTCTGGTACACATAAAACTATGAACCAGGACATATCTGCATCTGCTGCAGTGTACTACATGCATTGTGGCAAGTGGTATGAAGGACATTTTGGTGGGATGGATTTTATTAAACTGACAAGCCATGCGCATTCATATCCAGCGTTGGAGCTTTTGGTTTGCGTGTAATTCATGGCCAACTGCCAAGCTCTGGCCCATAGTATAGCAGTTGTCGTTGATGCAATAGCTATGTTTTGTAATGCTGAAAATGGACTTTCGTACCTTTCTATAAACATTCCAGCTCTGGGACCTCCAAGCAGTGGTCAACACTGAGCAGACTATGCGAAATCTTGCAAAGATCCTGACCGAAGAAATTCAGGGCTTGCTCAAATCAAAGGCTTGATCAGATTGTGTTTTGACAGACATGGAGCTCCCAACTTGTACTGAGTTTGAAATTGCGTAAGTGCAATAAATTCTGACAAACCATGATTGTTTGCATAACATCTGTGTAGTGCTGTCGGTATACCACAAGATGACAGCCTAGCTTGCAAGCTACGAATGTTAAGCACGATTATTTATCAAATGGTACCATCTGTGTAGCTGAGATTTCATACTTGTCGGCCCTAAATTTTTTGGAAGTGTACAAAACTTGCATTCAAGTTGATGTGAGTACCAGCTTGTTGATTGTGGACGGATGTTCTCCATGTCAGTGAGTAACTACTCCGTCGAATGCCTATAACCCTGTGCTGGATTATTAGCGGATTCCCAGCAGTTGCTGGTTCCAGCACTGCTGGTTTATTAGCAGATTCCCAGCAGCTGCTGATAATTCACTAATAACCCAGCAGTGCTGAAACCAGCAGCAAACCAGCAGCAAACCATCAAGAAATTTTCATGTGGGTTAGCAGCGCCAGCCTGTGCAACACGCCACAGCGAGCGGTGTAAAGGAGCTGAGATAGCGCGGAGGAATGCAGTAGTGAGAGTAAATGATGTTATCACTGCTTGCACGTGACTACGCGTGGGAGTTTTCAATCTCCATGCCGAAAGGCGCCCGAAAATCGCGGATCGAGTGAAGTGGCAAAGCCACAGCATGGCCGTTCGCGGGTCTGCAGGGGTTCAAAGTTTGGGGGGTGCGTTTGTTAAACGGGAGAAAAAAGTTTGCAATGGCGATGCAAAGCCATCCATGATCTCGTTGTGCCAACGCAGCGACGGCAAAATACTCACAACAAGGCCTTTTCTTTATTTTTACAGCAAAAGCTGTATATGGCCAGTAGAAACGAAAAACCGCTCAGCATCTGTGTCAAGAGCGGTCTCCATTGGCTGTGCTATCAGTTACGTCGTTCTGAGCATTGTACCCAAGCTCGCGCACCACTGGCTGGGCCGTGAGTATAGCATCGTGAAGTATAGCAGAAGCGAGGCAGAGAGAAGCAGTCAAGCAAGCCATAGTGGGACGCGTACACCTGCTGCCGACGCCAACCGCGTTTCCCCGCGCTCGCGCCGAACGCGTCCGTGTGCCAACGTCTTTCATCCCGTGGCAGCCGTGCTGCCGAGCCCGTGTGCAGCAGTTTCAACTTCAAATATGACTTCACTGTTCGAAAGAGATGGAAGTCCGATCTGCGAAGTCGGGTGAATAAAGGAAATGCGGTAGAATTCAAAGCCGCAGAAGCGTGCTTCCATCTGGACAACGTGTGAGTTGTGAACTCGGGCATCGTCTTGCAGAAGGTGGACACCTTTGGTGAGCATGCCACGTCTCTCTTTTTTGATGGACTCTCGTAATTTCCACAGCAGTAAAGGGTAGTATGCCCCAGTAATTGTGGCACCCTTTGCTAGCAAATCCATCAAGACTACTCCGTGCTGGTCCCAAAGACTGTGAGCATCACCTGGCCCGCCGCGGGCTGGGCGCGTGCCTTCTTTGGAGGCGGTGAGTCCAAGTGCTTCCACGGCATCGACTGGACTTTAGGCTACAGATCATAGGGATGGACCCAGCTTTCATGCTGTGTAATCAGTCCGTTGAAAAAGTCCTCCTGGTTTCCACGGCACATGGTCAAGAGAGCCTGGGAGCACTCGGCACATTCGTGCTTTTGGAAAGGTGTGAGCAGCCGGAGAACCCAGGGAGTGGATACCTTACGGATATGAAGACGGTCTTGAAGAATTTTTTCCACGGACCCCACACTAATCTTGATAGTTTGAGCGAGGTCTTGAACGGTTACATGGCCATTTTCCAAAATGGCGGCCTCCACATGCTGGATGGTGTGCTCATCGTTAGCGGAGTGGGGTTGCCCTCCAATCAGAGCCTTTTCTACCAAAGTCCAACCGCATTTGAATAGACGATGCCAGTTATTCCCTACATCATATGATGGGGAATCCTCCCCGTAAACCTCTTTTATCTCATCGAACGTCTCCCTTGGAATGCGGCCTTTCATGTATAGGAACTCAACTACTGCTCTCTGTTCCACTGCATTCATTACCACACCTCACACGACTTCAGCACCGGTAAAAGAAAGACCGTTATTAGTTCAGAGTTGCACATTGGCACGTGACCTATAGTGACATGCGTCATTACACATGCACAGTTTCAGCACCCTCCAATAAATAGAAGTGAGTCAGGGGAAATCTTTATTGAACGCCCCTCGTATCCTATAAACCACCCCTACTCGGCATTTCGTTGGCTTTGATTCTTCCTTGAGGCTACAGCTACATTTCCTTACCCCTCCTTTTAGCTTTTTTGCAACAGCCTGGCACAATTGTTGCGTCTTAATGGGGGCGCTGAAAACAACATCAATGCCATACCTTCCCCCAACTTTTTTTAGCCCATGAGAAAGTTTATGTACGTAAGGCAGAACCGCACAGTGCTTAAAATCTGTGCTGAAACGGTTCCTTGAAGGTGTTGTTAGCACTCCCTTAACTAGCCTTATTACTTTATCGACAGCCCTAGTGATAGCAAGTTCCGGGAAACCTACTGCAGATAGACGTGCGACTTGTTTTAAAAGACTCTCTTCCATTGCATGATAGCAAGACTTCACCATAGCCCCTCGAAGACAAGACACAGCAATTCCATTCTTTACAATCTTTGAATGTCCCGATTTGTAGTAAAGCAAGGGTTTTTCCGATCTTGTACTGTACATCCAGCACATGAGGCTAGGCAAAATTTTAATAGAAGAGTGGACCGAAAAATTCATCACGCCATTCAAGGCTTAGCTAAAAGAATTTTTCGTTTTGTTGATGATCTTTTGATTATATTTGATGGGGCTGACTATAGGTACCATACTGTGAATGTGCTTAAAGTTTTTTGAGAATGTGGCCTGGGACTCAAGTTTACCCACGAGATAGTTAAAGACCAACATCTACAGTTCTTAGACCTTTCTATTAAAATTTTGCCTAGCCACATGTGCTGGATGTACAGTCCAAGATCGCTGACAGTTGATTTGAAAACAATACTGTGGGGCGCATCTTTAAGTGATGTAGCCGGCCATTTCCTGGGCAGAAGTCGGGAAAAAACAGGAATGCGAAGTCTGTCACTTTGGCCAGCATCATTGGACCACACATTGGAATGTTCCAAGCCCGCGCATCCTCCACGTCTGCATAGGTGGCCATCCCAGAGGCACTTTCTGTCCATCGAACTGGCATCGGTGCTGATGATCTTGTCCTAATTTTTTAGGATTGTTGATCGATGTGGTTGACTTGGACACGCTGTATTTTTTCGCCTGCATCAACATGCTCTGTGGCTTTCAGCTTCATTGCAAAGTCAAGGTTCTTGCGCTTCTTGACGCTGGCGATTGCTGCACGAGAAGTCGAAAATTCAAGCAGTCCGCAGCGCCTTTGCACAGCACGCACGCAAAAGAGGAATGCGGTGATATGCGACAGCTCACGGAAGTGAACTCCGCCAACAAAGAGCTCGCGATCAGTCGCGATGGCAGCGATGGCTACCCGGGCTACCTGCGAGGGCAGCAGCAATGTACGAAAGGCACAAGCTGTGGTTGGCTGAGCAAATATGAAAGGCGCGGGTTGTGGTTGGCTGATCGAAACTCACAAAACAGCAACAAAAACAAAAGAAAGAAAAGGCAAAAGGAGGAGACCACTGGCTCCTTCGTTCCTCCTGTAAAAAAAAAAATGGAGGAAGGAGGAGGTCGCCAGCTCCTCCATTCCTGCTTTCCGAGCTGATGGTAGCGCGGAGAAAGCATGAGAAAGAGAGAGAGAGAGAAAAAAAAGGGAAAAAAAAGCCGTCCCGCAAGTTGGAGAACGCGCCGCGACCTACAGGAGTACAGTCCGAGCCCTCTCACCCTCACGTTTTTCGAGCGTTTCAGGTGTCGGTGGAGGCGTGGTGCCGAGAAGGTGGCGAAGCTTGCGGGGCGCAGCGAGTGCCGAAGCACATCTTCCAGCTCGCGCGGCATTCGATATATCCGATGGCAGGTAAAAATACTGTTTGATATACACGTGCAAATTTCTATGCTTTAACAAAGGATTTTCAAGGGGATAATTTACGAGTTCGATATAGCCGATAATTCGACATATCCATGTTCGATTGTATTCGGCAAAAACAGTGACAAAAGCACAAACACACCAGTACCGGATGACAACTGATCACGATAACAGATCTTCATCCATATGATCGTCATCACGTGTAAAACAGCGCTGCTGTAAGCATACTATTTCAAGCTATGCTGACAGAGAAAATGGACGCCATGAAAGGCGACACATGCTCTGGCAGGAAACACAGTAAAGTACGTGTCACAGCAGTTCTGTGCTCTAATATGGATGGCAGCACCCAGCATGTGCCCTTTATATTTGGCAAATCGAAGAAACCGCATTGTTTTCGGGGCTATGTGCCTGTGAGTGGCAGGGTTTAGCATTATGGATCGCTACAGGCATAATGCTAAAGCGTGGATGATCTGCTATTTATTCGCAGAGTGGCTGAGCGAGTTTGACCACAGCATGCACAGGCAAGGCAGACGTGTTCTGCAAGTGATCGACAACTGTTCCTAGCACCATGTACAAGCGTCTCCGACAGCAGTGACCCTGCTTTTCTTGCCGTCCAATACAACATCGAAAGTGCAACCATCTTACTTGGGTATCACCCACGCACTTAAGGCTTATTATAGGCGCCGCATTGTGGAGTGCTTGCTCATAGCTGTTAATCGCCTGGCAGCCAACCTGCCGCATCTGGTGTCCCTATATTCAGCTGTGGAGATGAAGGCTGTGTGCGGAAGGGCAACGGCTAAACGCATGCAAAACTGTTTTCACAAGGCTGGCTTTGTCGATGTTGCAACTGCACCTGATGCTGAGCCTGAAGCTTCTAAAAACCACTCCAGCGGTGATTTGCGACAGCATGTCGTAAACTCAAACATGGGTGGGCAGGACATCTGCTGGGATGATATTTTTTCGGCCTATGATGATGCCGGCACTGCGGTTCTGCGCACGGATGAGGGCATTGTGAATGAAGTGCGCAGCAATAGTGATTTAGAGGAAATGGATGATGACAATGACGACAATGAAATTTTGGAGCCAGCGCCCACACACATGCCTGTAGTAACTGACTACATAGATAGCCTCAGGCAGCTTGCCTATGCCATGACCCTCGGTGAAAAGCACGCTGCCACTTTAAATAAGCTCTGCCACTTTAAATAAGCTGGAAACTGCCCTCATCGCATCTGCACTGTAGAAACAGGCGTTCGTTACGGATATTTTTCTAAAAAGAATTTCACCAGCAACATTTTTAGAGCTGTGTTTAATTTGTCATGAACTTTGGAATACAACGAACGGATGCCGCATTACGCTCAGGTTTGTTATAAGTAGGCTTGACTGTATTTGAATTTTCTAATAATTTTGAAATAGCGCATTATTCAATTAGATTCGCACATAACTTTCATGACTCAAACTATTCATAGCTAGTAATACTCTTTTCATAATTGTAAAGATAGCTTCCCTGCTACGCAGCTTGCCCAACTAATGGCGGTGTATTTAATCCTGCAAACAGCGTGTACAAGCATGGTTTGCTTGCAATTGGGCATGCAAAATATCGACTCAGCCCTTCTGACAAAAACATGCACAAAAAACAGACATCAGCAAGTACAGCTTGAATTTTGACAGTATTTCAATCAAGACAGCTGTCGCCATTAGTTGGGAAAATATGCACTTCTGTGCACTTGCGAATCATGAAAAGGGTCTATCAAGGGACAAAATGTGCTGTCCCGAGACAAATGGCCCATTTCGCCATGTAGTATGTTTTGCCGCATAACACTAGTGTAGTGTGGCAAAGCTAACACTTGTGCACTGCAGCGAAGTTAACTCATGCATCTGCATAATTCTTTGCTCGACTTTTCTTTAGGACTGTGTTGTTCTTCCTAGGAACATTGTCAAAGTTCACTAGCTGCGCAGCAAATGACTTTTGTCCATTTTCTGTGTAATTTAACTAAAATTATGCAAAATATATTCAAGGGTGATTCCACATGAGATCAAACAAAGCATGGCTGGTCACCCCCTTAAATTTATTTCATAATTTTATATATTGCTGCCCGATGAGTGGAAAGAAGAGATCCGCAATTGGTTTTGCTAGCAAAAGTTTTTTCGAAGCACCGGGAGTCAATAATGACGAAGAGGTGGAGTGCCGCGCTTACCTGCTCTTCTGTTTTGGCCAACTTTGGTTATTACACAAACTATAATAAGGTTAGGTGGCTGAAATTTATTTAAGTAATTATATGCATGCTTCCGCTTGTGTTCAGTTATTTTTGCTTTTTATGGGGAGCGTACATATTTTTATAAAAATCCTCAAATCGGCCTAGGAAGCGCTTTTTTTGTCTACTTTGTGGGCTTATATCTCAAAAAAGGCTTGTGGCAGAGCGGCGAAAGTTCCGCATTACGTTCTAAGCATACTCGTTTGTCAAACTACAAAAGCTTATATTTACATGGCTTTTAAATAAAAACATACGGGCGGGCTAACTTCAAGAAAACACCAAACAATGGAAATTTCTGATGACAATTAAAAGAAACCATTTTTGATATTTTTTAAACTTTGTAACCTTATTCTCCTTCACATTGGCTTTCATAATCACCAAAAACATATTGCATAATTTTGTTCTGAGAAGGAAACACACACAAGGATGAGCACTTGTCTGTATGTGTTTCTTTCTCATGTGTGTCTTTAGTGCAAATTTCATCAAGTAATAATGTCAAGCCAACTAGCCCAACAAGCTGTCCTTCTGAACTGCTTAGTCAGTCCTGCTGACAGTGTAAATTGCTAAGACAAGAGCAAGTGATGTTTTGCAATTTCTAAAATTAAACTGTAAGTTCCTTTATGTGTGCAGCTACTGCAATATTTCTCCAAGGAGTTCACACGAGCCTTGACTACTGATTGGAAGCATTTTCTGACTCAAAAACAATTACAAGGCCCATGAGAAAATTTTCAAGAAATAAGCAAAGCTGAATTCATCTATGGCAATCGCATCAAGCTTACAAAAAAATAAGCTACACAGAGCACCCAGCACTCTTACCAACACAAGTCTGCAAGGGATGCTGACCACATGATCAAAGCTCGACTCCAGGAAAGCTCTGTACTTCTCTAGCTCATCCAGGCTCAAACCTTGGCCTCTCTGGACATGCCTGCTTGGTACCTGCTCACATGGCTGCAAACGGCTGCCATCTGGAAGCACTCTCTCAAGCCGCAGAAGCTCAGCTGTAGGGCACGCCACAGGGGTCGGCACAGGAAAATCAGCTGAAAAGAAAATGAGTGATTCTGTTAAACTATTTGTTGGTTTCACACTTAGGAAGTAACGCTATGGAAGCTACACAAGTCACGAAGAAGCCTGACTGCTCATTTTACAGGGCAGTTGTTTCTGATATAGAATAATAGGCAGACAGACTTAATGGTCCCATGACACCAAAATTTCAAACATGAGATGTTTGTGTTAATCAGCTGTCCTGCATACGAAGGCAATCCTGATTGAGTATTAATGGTGAATGTCGCCTCCAAGTGATTTTAATATGGCTGCAAACTAAGTGGAATGCTCACCTGAGCTTGCAGCACCTCGCAACATCACCATTTGTATGACGCAGTTAGTGGCCCATCTGTGATGTTTCACTATTGCAAGCGGATACTGTTGATGTCAGAGAAAGAAACAGCCACGTAGCACTATGGGCGTATTTTTCTGCTTCCGCTCCGTGTTAGTCGCTCAGGCATATGTTATACACACACTATGGTTCGGCATCTGAACTGACGTGCGGCGCCCCATGCTATGACAAGCGGCATACAGTTGTTCAGGGCACATGGAGCAAACGAGGAATCAATGCGTAGGATCCGCACTGACGAACTCTGGCTCCGTGGGCACCCACGCACTTGGGCATGTACGATCGGAATTTATATCTTCGTCATCAAGTACAGTACAAACGATTACGCATAGCCCTCCTTCATTCTACAGTAACACTGTAAATAAGATAGTTTCACTAGTACAACCACACCACAACAGCCCGCTGTCACTGACGACTACGACCGGTAGGCCTAGCTAAGCGAACGCGCGTTACGCTTTCGAAGCAAGTGTGAGCTCGTCGCAAGGCGCTTGTTGCTCCCAACATGACGATCATTTGTACCCATAGATCTTACGTTGGCACATGTGATTAGTTTTTTCATACACCTCAACACGAATAACAATGCTGGTAACAAAGTGAGATGGTTCCGTGAAGTTGCCAGTGCCACTGTTTAGCAGCAAAATGCCCTTGCATTCCGGCTCCCGATCACGTGAGTGCTTTGGAAGCAGGCGCTGCTTTGCAGAAAGAAATGGCCCATTTCAAGCACAGCTTTACACAATGATGATTTATTTCATACTCAAGGAAACAAAATATGGTCAACATTTGGTGCACAGTCGTGAGTGGTGGTACAACAGATGGATCGGTGGTCTAAAAAAACACATCTCCCCCTATGGGCAACCATGGTGGGATGCGAAAGCATCGCGGGGGGTGCGCATTGAGTTTCCATTTCGTTTCACTTAGCAACACAACCCAGTGAAAGAGTGAGAGAACGCGGCGATGGTGCTGCCGCTGCAACTAGTGCCAACGTTGACGTTGCTCATGGCGTTTCGCACATCGTTGGACAGAGAGAGAATGACGGAAGCACAGCGAACGCGCTTTATACTGCGCCGCGACATTTGCGCTGCCTACCAGCGTACCCTTAGAGAAAGACTGAGAGCGAGTTATATGCAGTGATTTGTTGCGCCGCACCTTTGGCGGAAAGGGGGAGAGGAGAGCGCACACCTGCGTAGGAGAGGAGAATGAGGGAGAGTTGCACACGTGCAGTATGGGTGCGGACACCACAGAACGGACACTGCCCCGAGCATAAGATGCTCTCACACCAAAAAAAAAAGCCGGGAAACGAAATGGCGGCCAGCAGCACGATGTTACAGGTCACACACTGCCAGCGCTGCCGTTTGCTGTGGCTGTCTCATGGTTCAAACCGACAACGCCGACGACAACAGAAATCTGCATGGGCGAACGTCGTCGTCTTTGTCTCTGATGGCCGACGACGTGAATCAAAGCAAGCGTGGCGAGCAGCCAAGCCGCCAACCCAGTGGCTGGTGCTGGCGCTCTCCGTAACATCACCGAATCTTGAGATCATGTGATCACTGTCTGCATTCAGTTCCAACAGCCACCACGCTAGTTTCCTGTAGTATTTGGTGCGCATTTCGAAGTTTCATTAAAACTGAATAAAATTAATGGTTCTATAATTAATTAGACACCTAGCTGGAGAAGTCGCTGCTTCCATTCCACAATTACAAGACACTGCTCTACTTATTACAACATAAAAGTTGCCAACAAAAAATTTGATGTCATGGGCTTTTTGGGAGGAGTTGTAACCCAGCAGGCTTTTATAAACCCTCCTCTCTCTCATACAAATAGCACAGCAGTACTTACAAAAGGACACACATAAAAAATGTTCATTTTCTTAAGCAGTGCCCAAGCTGCAGTATTCAAATTAGGTTACACTAATTTATTAGATTCTGGTCTTTAATAATCAGAAACCATGATCTCATTATAGAACAAGTGGAGGACCTTTATTTTTTGCCAACTGAGGATCTTTAAACCAAAGAAAGCCCAAATAACTATGACAAATTTCCCTCTTGGGCTTTACCAGTGGCAGTGATGACCACTGTTCCTGCCATGCAAGCAGAACGTGCAAACCATTTCAGTGTGCCAGAGTGCCCGATCTTGGGTCTAAGGTGCCTGAGACACTTTTTGCGCCCGTAGAAGCTCTTAGGGCCCTTCAGCGACTGTTGCTCTTTTAGGCGTGGTGAACTGCTATCAATTTATCCCATACTGCAGCAATCTCCAAGTGACTTGCTGAAAAAGTTCGCACAATGGAGCTGGTAGGCAGGGCAAGAGGGTGCCTTTCTTGCAAAAAAGTTAAACCTGGATATACTGAAATTGACAAGTTCCCGAAAAACTTCGTTATAAAGAGGATTTCGTTATATGCAGGTTTGGCACAATAATTCCAAAAATAAACGCTTAAGTAAGCAAAAATGGTAACAGACAGACCTTCTGTTTTGGGTGAGAAAACATTTATTTGGGTGAGAAAACATTTACAGCTAAGACCACTTGTAATGTAACCGCTTATAATGAAGGACCGACTGTAATGTGGTTTTTTCTGACCCCGGTTTACCCTCCCATAGAACTTAATGTACACGCTTAATGTATACACTTATTGTGCAGCCCCCACCCCCCTTTCAGGGGTGAAGGGTTATAATGCGGCTGCCGGGAAATCCCCCGGACAATCGAGGCAGCGAGCAGTCTTCACAAAGGAAGTGCGCCGGCTGAAAAGAGCGCAGCGAATCGACATGGAGGAGGAAGGAGCATGGAACAAATGAACAATGAGCGGAGGGAAGAAAAAAGAAGGCCACGGCAGCAGCGCATCACGTGCGCGCCCTCCGAGGTTAGGATTTCCAAGGCGACGGAGAATGCTGCTACAGCCATTTGTCAGCTGCGAAAGCTCCACACGGAACGCACGGCCGTGTCCACCGTATCACTAGCTGTCTATCTCCCGTTCCTTTTTTTTTTTTTGATCGTTTCACACTCGCCGCCCTTGAATCACCCTGCGAGCACGATTTCCTGTGCACCCGATCCCTGTGTTGTCAAGGGCAAGCTTCCTGTGAGGCACGCCGCCCGTGACCCTGCAAGCTAGGCCTAACAAGCACTGTCACCTAGTGTCAGGTTAGCGAAGTGAAGCGCAGAGACTTGTGCAGTAACCATAGAGTGGCGCTGCCAGCACGTTGAAAAAAACAGACAAGAACTCATTTTTTTTCTCTATCTCTCTTAAGCCGGCGCAGCTCAGCAACACCAAATGGAAAAGGAGGGTGTAGTCTTGGCAGGCTAGGCCAGCTGCAGCAGGTGGCAGGGTCAGGTTGAAGTGAGGGGAAAAGGACACACCCGCGGCGACAAGATCACCGGGCCACCTCGGACACGTTTGCACGCACGCACACGGGCGCTCGCTCTCGCTTCACAGTCGCCGTGCCTTCGAGCGCGCCAAGCGAGACGCCGCTGCTTCGCATTCCGTCACAGTGGAGAAGGTGCTTCGGGTTGCTGCTCGTGCAAAAGTGACAAAATTTAGGGCAAAATCTCTAGGTTGTCGGCGGAGAAAATTAGTTATTTCGAGGGGGGTCTCCCACCGCCACTTCGTTACGTAGAGGTCTCAAATACATGTACTTCTATGGAGTAATGGCGGAGAATAGAAAAACTTCGTTATATCGAGGAATTCGTTATATGGAGGTTCGTTATAAGCAGGTTTAACTGTGTCTCAATCCCTAGTGGCCACAGCTGAACTGACGCTACTCAACCTCAACAGGAAGTCCATTGTCCAAGTGGCCACAGCTGAACTGAAGCTGCTCAACCTCGACAGGAAGTTCACTGTCCAAGATGACATGAGCAACCTGGGACTCAGGGCTGTGCTGCTTCAGGAACATGGCAACATTCTTTGGCCAGTTGCCTTCAGCTAGCCAATTAAGAGTAAATATGATGCGATTGAAGGCGAATGTCTCAGTATAATTTTTGCTCTCCAGAAGTATGATTGCAATGTCTACGGTATGCCATTTGTGGTGGAAAAAGAATAGATGACACTCACATAAACTAAAAGCTCGCTCACTCGCTCACAAGTCACCTTTTGCACTGGGTGTTGATTTTGCACAAGTAAAACTTTGTTGTGTTCTACCAAAAGGGAGCTTAAACGTAGAGGCTGGCACTTTGTCGTGCACCCATTTTTTGGCACCTCAAACTTTTGCCTGCCACTCCTAAGAGCATGTGCACCAAGTAGAAGCCAAAGAATGTGTCTCCGAGCTTGGATTGAACAAAGCAAGTCCCAATCAATAGCACGAGTAGAGACCGGAGCCTTTGCTCCAATGGCTGGAAAGGTATTAACCCACGGCATTCAGCAGAGAGTGGATTGTGCCTCCAATGACTCAGCACCAGGTCACACAAAGTAGAGGCTGAAGCCTCTACCTCAAATCGCTCCAACAGCATGAAATACGACAGCAAAGCCACTTTCAAGTTGACTGCCTCAGGAAAGGATGTCTGCCTAGTACAGCCTGTCACTTCTGCCAGTACTGCCTTTAGCAGGGAAAACCTTCTGGCAGACAGCAATGGCGAGTCATTTTACGAAAAAATAAAAAGCACAGCGTTTTACAGCCCCCCGCACAGGTGTCCCTTTGTGCTGCTGTCGTGGGGGCATGCTCAGCCCCTTCTGGTGAGGAAGAGAGGGCGGGTAATTCACATGCTCCCCGGCCTTCTCTCCCATGCACTTTGGCCATGCACCAACCCTTGCAGGCAACAACTATACAATAAAGTCAGTCGTGTTCAAGACCTCAAAGAGAAAGTTGTTTTTATTTTCACTCCTGCTGGGGCGAGATCGAAAAAGTGGTGAGCCGTACAATAGAACCCAAGCAGCAGTCATGTCCAACACTGAAGAAATTTTAAGCTCATGTGCAATCAACACCCCAGAGTTGAAGCTCCCTAACTTCTCGACATTCCAAGATGCAGACCGGTTCAGTCGCTTGGAGGGCATAGTCGAGAGACTTGCTGCAGCAACAATGGCTGCAGCTACTGAACAGCTCACCTGTTTCAACTATCACAACCTCAGCTTGGCGCCACACCATTCATCTTCCTGCCATACCATTCGTCAACCTTGCAGTCCATCACGCGAGGCAGATCAGCGACTCTGCTGGCATCATTGCCGCTTCTGCTAGCAAGCCACCCGCTGCCCCCAACCATGTTCATGGCTGAGAAATGCACCGGCCAGTCACTAACAGCAGAGCATGACACTGGCCATCACTCAAGCCGCCTCTTTCTTGATCGACCGTATCACCGGCACACGCGTCATTTGCACCAAAGCCGAACTGTCCACCCTCCCTGCAACTGCCGAAAATCACCGATGCAGCAAGTCTATTTTGAGACTAATTGGCATAAATAACACCGTGATATGGTGTGCAGTCAATGATGATAGACATGAAACTTTAGCACACATTCAGGTGGTTTTCTTGTTGTGTTCGACGTCTGTTTTGCTATCCTTAGAGCGGATTTTGAGCCAATTCAACCTTGAAATCAGCATTCATGATCATTGTTTTAAGGACAATATCACTTTGCTCTCCATTCTCGGATTGAAGTCTGACCTGCCTTCCTCGAGCATTTGCACTTCCCACCCAGAGCTAAAGTTTCAGAAGATTGTGGCGGAATTTCCAGTGCTCACCAAACTTCAGGACATCGAACTGCCAATCAAGCACAAGGCAACGCATCACATCATCACCACCAGCCCGCCTGTCGTAAGTTCAAACACATACTCCAGCACGACAGCCTTCCTCCAGCAACTGGTCTTCAATGCTGCACATGGCACCAAAACAACCTGGTGACTGGTGACCTTGTGATTTCCACACTCTAAATGCTGCAACGACAGCGGATCATTATCCCCTTTCTCCCATTCATGATTCCAGTGCTCAGCTTGCGGGAACAACCACCTCCTCCAAGTTAGATCTGATGGCCGTTTATCATCAGAATCCAGTACACACAAGCGACATACCAAAGATGGCCATAACAACACATTTCAGCCTCCTTGAATTTGTCCGCATGGTGTATGGCCTGGAGAATGCAGCACAAATGTTCTAACACTTCACAAATGAAATGACCCGTGGACAGCCATGTCTTAGTCTACTTAAAGGGGCACTGACACGAAAATTTTCGTTTGCTGTTTTTTCGCTGCAATACGTAGCTCGGGACCTGTTATCCATGACACGGCACATCAACTGCTCCAACGCGCGTCAGATAATTATTTACGGCCTGTTTATTACCCACTAGTTTCAGTTTTGGTTTGGGAGAGCTCAAAAAACGACAAGGCACCCGGCGCAACTGGCGCCATCTAGCGCTCGAAATGGAGTAAACAAGTTCGGCCACGTGAGCACACATAACTGTGATGCACTTCCGCACGACAACCGCCGCGTGCTCGTTTTCTTTCACCTTTCGCACGTCCTGCGCGTTGTTGTCGCTGTTGCTATCATCGTTGTTGGGTGGCAACTATTTTCTTGAGGTCTGGCGTCGCCGGCAGCCTACTAACGCAGCCGCAGCGAATAAGCAATGGCGGCTATGACGCCATCATTGCTAGCTGCTCGACTGCCGTGGTGACGTCGCGGAAGTTGGGGGTCCCCTTCAGGTCACCTTTGCTGTTGTCGATGCCGCGATGTACGGCGTCTAGCGCTCGACTGCGCATGCGAACTTCAATATTCATTTAAATTACCTTCGGAGCTGTGTTCGCCATTGAGATTTGGTAGATGACATCTGTATGTCCACGAAAATCGATCCCGCAGGCTATCTTAGCAGCGAAATTTTGGTGTCAGTGCCCCTTTAAGATGACATTTTGCTAAAAGAACACAGAAATCATCTGTGCCTCCTCTTTGAGCATCCTGACAACCACGGACATGTTTTGAAGTCCCAAAAGTGCATCTTTGGCATTGACGCACTGAATTTTCTGGAACACTGCATTACTCCACAAGGAATCTTGCCGCTGGAATCACGGGTACAGGCAGTCAGGACTTTCCTACGCCTACCTCTTTCTGCAAGTTGCATGAGCTTTTCGGGCTCGTCAACCTCCATCAGAGCTTCATCCCATTGTGTGCCCACATTTTACAGCTGCTAAACGACGGCAGTGGGAGCAGTGCTATAACAACATGACAGCACGTACTGGAAACTGATTTCTTTTCAAAATGGCTGAAACCTGCACAAGTGTGCTACAGCACTTTTGGAAGAGAGATGCTAGGCATGTACCGCTCGATCAAGCATTTCCATTTCTTCCTCGAGGGTCCTGATTTTCACATTTTAACCAACCACAAGCTGCTGAAATTTGTGTTCAACAACAACAGCTCCTCATATTTGGAAAGAGAACTTCGACAACTTTCGTTTATTTCAGCGTTTTCCACGGATATCCGCCACATCTTGAGAAATGGAAATCAGGCAGCTGATGTACCCTCCCGTATTGATGTCGTTTCTATGTTCACAGTTTCCACGTCCACCGATTCTGAGGCATTAGCTGCTGCCCAGCGGGACAATCCAAAGCTAACCGAGATGCGGCAGCATCCATCCTCACTTGTGCTTGTGGATATCCCACTACAGTATGCAACAACTAAGGTTACAAGTGACACATCTCAGAAAGCTCCAAGACCCTTCGTCCCTGCCTTGTTCCGGTGTGCTATGTTTGACAACCTTCACGGCCTCAGCCACCCAGGAATCCGCCCGGCTAGAGGCTCATTATGGACTGCTTTGCACGGCCAGGAATTAATGCGGACATTCGACGGTGGATTCAAATGTGCCAAACAAGTCAAACCATCAAAGTGACTCGTCACATGTGCTTGCCACTCCAGGCATTTCAGCCACCAGAGTGTCGCTTCGACCATGTTCATGTTGGCAGGGCCATGTTGGCAGGACCTCCTCCTCCTTCTCAGGGATACAAGTACCTGTCCACGTGTTGGTCATTACTCACGGTGGCCTGAGGTGACCCAGATTCCGAACATATCTGACGAAACCAATGCACAGGCGTCTGTAGTCAACTAAGTCTCACGCTCCAGCTGCCCAAAGCGCATAACGACTGACCACAGCCGACAGTTCCAGAGCAACCTGTTCTCCACGCTAGCAAGATTTCTGGGAACGTGGCTCCAATACACCGTGACTTACCACCCAGCAAGCAATGGAACGGTGGAGCATTTGCACCGACAGCTGAAGGCATCTTTGACAGGCAATTTGGATAGAGCACACTGGGTGGAGACGCTCCCTCTCATTCTTCTGGGTCTGCGTACCACGGTAAAAGAAAACCTGGGCGTTAGTGTGGCAGAAATGCTACATGGCTAAACAAACCGCATACCGGGAGAATTCGTTGGCAAGCGACCAAGCCTTCTGCTGGCACCTTTGCAACATATGGAAAGGCTACATGCCTCGTAGGAGCACTTGCAACCCACCCCACTATGTTTCTGCCAAAAAAAGTGTTCTTCCGAGACACAGATGTGGCACACCCGTATGTTTGTGCAACAGGATGGGGTGAAAGCACTGCTAACTCTAGCGTACTACGGGCCTTTCTGAGTATACTATCACACTCGCACAAAACTTTGACCATCAGTGTTCGAGAAAAGGAAGAAGTCGTTTTGCTTGACCGCATCAAACCTGCTCACCTTATAGAGTAGTTTGCACATTTGTTCATTATTCTTTCTTTTATTTACATGCTTCGCATTCTAGGGGGGGGGGCAGCCTGTGTGGCAGACGCCAATGCCAGGCCATTTTGTAAGAAAAAACAAAGCATGGCGTTTTACGGCCCCAGGCACAGGTGTCCCTTATTGCTGCCTTCACCAGAGGCACACTTGGCCACTTATGGTGAGGAGGAAGACCCAGAGCAGGTAATTCACATACTCCACAGCCTTCTCTTCCACGCACTGCAACCATGCGCTGCCCTTCGTAGGCAGCGTATGTACCATAAAGTCAGTCTCACTCCCCACCTAAAAGTGAGGAGTCCTTTTTCTTTCCACTCCAGCCGAGGCGACACAGAACAAAGAACATAAGAGCACAGCGCAGCGATACACTTTGTCAACCTACAGTTGGCATGCTTTAGAGCAGAGCTCCAAAGACATTTGATCTCAACAGAATTCAACCTGCACACTGTTTATTGTTAGCAGTACGTAAGCCAACTACAGTCGAACCCCGCTACAACGAACACCGCTTCAATGAAATTTCTGGTAGAATGAAAAATTCTCGGTTCCCCGTTGGCAGTCCATAGAAGTCAATGCATAAATATGCTCGCCACAACGAACACATTTTTTTGTGCCATTTCGCTTCAACGAAATTTGCTGTGCTGTAAACACAATACCAAACATTTTGGTGCATTTCAGAGGATAAAAACACATCTACAAAGTCAAAATTGCGTGTTGGCACCACCAGAAATGGCCGCTGTTGACTGCGTGGTTGATTACCGATGTCTACCGATGCCGTCTACTGATGTCTGTCAAAATAGCATGCGCGACCGCACCTCTCCCACGGGCACCCCTTATGGTCCTTCGCCCAATGAAAGAAGGGCTGGGCGTTTCCTCTCTGCTTGAGAAGCAAGCGACAACGGCCATCACACGCGGCACGATGTTATCGCATTGTTCAGTTTGTTCGGTGGAGACAGCCGGGTCATTTCATCTCTTCTTGAGCTGCGCCCATCCCCAGCGTTAGCGCGCTTACTCGCCCGTAAAACATACGATGCATGGGCAGCGTTCTCAAGTTGGACTTCATAGAGAAAATCAGCAACTGCAAAAACCTGCTAACAGTGTCCATATCACTGCTATTGCAATAACTTCGGCCCTCACTCCACGGTCGACAACTTTTTTTTTTTTTCGTGGTCCAAGTACCCCACCCCCGTTGAGTACCGTATTTACGCGAATCTAACGCGCCCCTTTTTTTCTATAAAATGGATCCAAAAATCGTATGCGCGTTAGAATCGAGTGCGAACGAATGACAATGTTACTATATATCACCGTCAGCATCAAAGTGGCTGCCTCCTACGTGCTTCAGGCGCTGTCAAATGGTCACCGGCGAAAAATTAACTAGAGGCGCGGCGTTCTTTGGCGCACATAGTTTCTGTACTTGCTATGTCGCCGCCGGTCCTGCGCGTAACGCCGCCACGATGCACATGATGCGTGGGTGAACTATAGTCATCACGCCGGCTTGGCCGTCTTACGGCCAATCAAAGTCGCTACGTCGCCGATGCAATCTCCGAGATGCCCAGCCACAGCACCTTTCGGTAGCGTTCGCGGGTGGCCGTAACAGGGGAAAAGACGTTTCTTATCACTGCATGCAAAACAGCACATCATCATGATGCCTGAGATTGCATCGCGGCAATCTCTGAAACCACGCTCCGATAATGCTTAGGCTTAGCTGCGTTAGCCTGCGCAGCACACATGGCAGCACGCGGTAGCGGGCGTGAGGGAACTGTGACAGCACAGAGGAATGCAGCATTGTGAGTAAATGATGTTACCGCCATTTGCACGTGGCTACGCCCAGCAACGCAGTAGCACACCCAGGATTTGTCAGGAAGGGGGGGGGGGGGGGTTCAAATTTTCACGAAGGGCATGCAATTACATAGTTGCTCGAACGTCTGGAAGTGAGGGGGGGGGCGAGCGTGGGCACAGTGAGCAATACGAGATTTCCTTGCTTCTGCTGGAGGAATCGTAAAATTGTAACATCAATGATGATATTATTTTTATTATTTGTTCGGCATTTTGCAGGGACATTAGCACCACATTTTCCTAGGACACAGGAGCAGTTACGGAAGGGGACAGGGGGTTAGGTCAGCCTCAGGAGGTGAGGGGGTTACAACCCCCTAAACCTCCCCCGTCTGTGTGCCACTGCGGCAACGTGCGGCAGTTTTGTCGGGACGCAGGAGTTATGAATCGGCGCGTCTTCAAGACACCGCAGATCAAGTGAAGTGGGAAAGCCACAGCGCGGCCGTTCGAGGTACTGCAGGGATCCAAAGTTGGTGGTCTGTTTATTACGCGAGTGCATTCATTACGCGAGTACGGCATTTGTTTTATGAATGTGAGAATTAAGGTTCATTACTAAGGACTTTTCTTTTTCGTGGGTGCGCGTTACAATCGATTTGATTATTTTTCACAAGGTGCTGTACCGTACCATGACTGACGCCGCACCAGCCTCAGCACTAAAGTGCTTCACCCCTAAAAAATATGCTATGCCTCGTGAAAAGTGGCCCATTCCTGCATGTAGTGCACTTCGCTGCATAACACCCGTGTACTGCGGTGACGCCATCGCTTGCGTACTGCAGCAAAGTTAACACGCGTGCTACGGAGAAGCTAGCACCCATGTACTGCGGCAAAGTTAACACTTGTGTAGTGCGGTAAACTCAGCTTTCTAATGCACAGTTCTGTTGGACTGTTCTTAAGGACTCTGGAATGACACTGTGGGAGTACACTAGTCATGCAAGAATATTTTTGCCCATGTTTAGCAGCACGTTTCTCCAAAATTTTACATGGTATCATTAAAATAATATTCAAAAATTATTCGAAAAATATTCAATTCGATTTGCACTTGAACACAGATGTTCAAATTTGCTTCGCACTCAAAATTTTGCTATTCACACAGCTCTACTATACTAAGTCTAATCTGCAGGACAATTTTCTTTTAGACTGTTCTTTTCTAGGAATAACCTTGCTGGAGTACACCAATGGTGCAACAAATTTGCTTATTTCTACCATGTCTTGCAATACAACTTTACTGCAATTTAACTTGGAAGTTATCCAAAAATATTCCTTTGATTTTCACCCCAACTTTATACTTCAATTCACTTCACACCCAAAATTTTACTACCGGCACAGACCTACCCACAATGATTGTGGACTGGTTAAGAGCAAAATGCAAACATGGGATTAGTATCTTTCGAAGGAATATGTCCTCAAAACAAACAAAAATAGCAAATAAATGTACAGTGCTATCTTCTGCATGAGTAAGATCTTTTTAGGGAAAGGCATTCAAAAGCATGGTTAACAAACCACATCTCTTGAAGATCAAACACAATTTGTTAGGTGAACCTCAAGATAAACTAGGACAACAAATCATTGGTAATAACAAACTAAGTAAAAAATAGTACAATTAAGACATTATTACAAACATAAACTGACAGATACAACAAGGCTATTTCCGTGTCAAACTGAATTCATTGTAACAAGGTTTGACTGCAGTACAAGAACTTTCCTGCTAATTCAAGCAAACGGAACTTACTTTCCAAGCAGCTCACACAAATCGAAATTAATCAGAACGCATATGTGATATTTGCAACGCCATCAGTGTGAAGGTATCAACAGCCATTTCAGTATTAAAAGAAAAGCGTGAAACATACTAACAAAGAACGTTGGAATCTTTCTCAGCATCCAAGGCTGGGTGATGACTACAACAGTGTAACAGTTGTCGTGCCTGCACAATGAAAAGCCAAAGAAAAATATAAAAACAAATAAATGTTCTGACACACTCAGTTTCCTAATTGCAAGAGCAGCCTCAGCTGCTCGTTACTTGAGAAACTTGAGCAATTTTTGAACAAGCATACCTAATATTTAAATTAACCGAAAACAATTCATCAACCTCAAATTTTTTCCTGCAATAGTAGAAGACATCAACATGCATGCAGCAAAAAAACAATATGAATGAGCTACTACTAGCACAATGGCTTTGAAAGCAGCAAAAGCATCTATCTTCCACAACCCAAAAGCAAAAACGCACCTTCAACTCTGACAAAGCAGAAAGAGATGTGTACAGCAGCTTGACACGACTCTTGACATCGACATCTTCTGAAGAATCCATTAAGTATGAAAGCATTGTGCACAGGTCTGAAATATAGGAACAGTGAACAAACAAATGAAAGATACTTCAACACTGGCATAAATGTACCGTGCTTTAAACAGAACACTAACCTGAGCTGACTGCGTGGTTTGCTTGGTGAAGCACAACACTACAGCAGAGATCAATGAGCCTATTTCCCAGCAACCACCCGCGATGGGCACCGAGCTCTTGGTTGGCTACCAGCCTCTCTATAAATTGGAACAGTTGCTGCAAAGCCAAAGCTTGTGTTAGTAGATAAAAGCTGAGTTTCCCTTCAGATGAAATTAGCTTTTCAGATAGATGTCGACAAAAAAATCCAATCCAGTTTCTGAATTTATGTGGCCATGGAAAAATCTTTCAACTTCAGTGTTTTTCTCACAGCTCCAATCATGCAATCATGGCCTGAAGGAGCACAGCTACATGCTCACCTGACAATATGAGAACAGCTGCCATGCCAGGACAGTTTACTGAGTGAACAGTACAGTCAAACATGGATATATCGAACCCACATATACAGAATTTTTGGCCATATTGAACTTGCAATTATCCCCTTGAAAATTCTGTGTAAAAGTATAGAAATTTGTTTGTTTATATCAAACAGTATTTTTGCGTCACATCAGATACAGTCGACTCTCGCTACAACGAACGCCGCTTCAACGAAATTTCCGGTACAACGAAAAATTCTCGGATCCCCGTCAGCAGTCCATAGGAGTCAATGCATAAATATGCTCGCCACAACGAACACAATCTTTTGTGCCGTTTCGCTTCAACGAAATTTGACGATGAAATTCCAGTCTCGAAAATTCGATTTGCTATGCAGCAAACACAATCCGAAATATTTTGGTGCATTTCAGAAGATAAAAATACGTCTATAAAGTCGAAATCGCGTGTTGGTACCACCAGAAACGGCCGCTGTTGATTGCGCGGTTGATTACCGATGTCTACCGATGCCGTCTACCGATGGCTGTCGAGATAGCGCGCACGACCGCCCCTCTCCCACCAGCGCCCCTTTTGGTCCTTCGGCCGACGAAAGAAGGGCTGGGCGTTTCCTCTCTGCTTGAGAAGCAAGTGATGACCGCTATCACATGTGGTGCGATGTTATCGCATTGTTTAGTTCGTTCGGCGGAGACGACCGGGTCGTTTCATCTCTGCTTCAGCCGCGTTCGCCCACAGCGTTCGCGCGCTTTTACTCGCGTGTAGAACGTACGATGCGCGGGCGGTGTTATCGAGTTGGACTTCGTACAGAAAAACCACGACTGCAAAAACTCGCTAACAGTGTCCATATCACTGCGATAATTCCTCCACCACGGTCGACAACTTTTTATTTTTTATGCGTTCAAGCAGCCCCTCCCCCCGTTAAGTACCGTATTTACTCGAATCTAACGCGTACCTTTTTTTCGATAAAACGGGTCCAAAATCGTACGCGCGTTAGAATCGAGTGCGAACGAACGACAACGTTACCATATTGCCGTCGGCATCAAAATGAACGCCTCCTACGCGCTTCGGGCACTGTCGAACGGTCACCGGCGAAAAGCGAACTAGCGGTGCGGCGGTCTTTGGCGCGCACAGTTTCTGTAGTTTCTATGTCGCCGCCGGTGCATTTGCGCACATGATGCGTAGGCCGATAATACTCACCGCACTGGCTTGGCCGTCTTGCGGCCAATCGAAGTCGCTACGTCGCCGATGCAATCTCTGAGACGCCGAGCCGCAGCAGCTTTCGGTAGCGTTCGCGGGTGGCCAACGGGGATAAGATGCTTCTCGTCACCGCACGCAAAACGGCTCATCATCGCGTTTTCCCCTCATATCTGTGCTGAGCCTGAGCCTCTCAGTAGTGCGTGCTCCATGACTGTCCGAGATTGCATCGCGGCAATCTCTGAGACCACGCCCCGATCATGCTTAAGCTTAGCTGCGCCAGCCTGCGCAGCACGCGGCAGCGGGCATGAGGGAACTGCGAAAGCACGTAGGAACGCAGCACTCCGAGTAAATGATGTTACTGCCGCTTGCACGCGGCTAGGCCCGGCAACATGCGGCAGTTTTGTCGGGACGCAGGAGTTGTGAATCGGCACGCCAAACGTCTTCGAGACGCCGCGGATCAATTGAGTGAAGCGGGAAAGCCACAGCGCGGTCGTTCGAGGGACTGCAGGGGTCGAAAGTCGGCGGTCTGTTTATTATGTGAGTGTGTTCATTACGCGAGTACGACATTTCTTTTTATGAATGTGAGAAGGTTGATTACTAAGGGCTTTTTTTTTTTCGTCGGTGCGCGTTGCAATCGATGTTTCACATTTTCTTTTTTTTTTTTTTGTCGCGGGAAACGGGTGAACGTTACTATTGAGGGCGCAGTAGAATCGAGTAAATACGTAAATCTCCCGGATTCCGTTTCTCCAAGCTTGGCAGGTATGGTTTCAGTACTCGCGGTTTCTGAACCCTTCCGACTACCGCCGTGATACCGTGTGCCGCGCGCAAGATTGAGGCATAAAAGTTTCATTGTTCTACCAGCTCAGGTCAGCTATATTTTTTCGATTTCACTACAACGAAATTTTCGCTTCAACGAAAAATTTTCCGCACACCGTCAATTTCGTTGTAGCGAGAGTCGACTGTATATCAAACACCGCGCAGGCTGAAAGGTGCGCTTTGGCAGTTGCTGCGCCTCCGCCGACACCCAAAACACTTGAAAAATGTGTGAGAGATGGGGCTCAAACTGTACTCCAGCTGGGTACGTACTCAGACTTGCAGAACGGATTTTTTTTTTTCCTCTCATTCTTCCCCGGGTTACCGTAGTAACTGGATCAGAGAGCAGAAACGAAGGCATCGACGGGCTCCCCTTTTCGCCTTTCTGTTTTTTGTTTTTGTTTTACTCTTTCGTGAGTTTTGATAAGCGAACCACGGCCCGCACCTTTTGTATTTGCTTAGCCAACCATAGCTCGTGCTTTCATACATCGCTGTTGCCCTCGGAGGTGGCAACACCTCCGAGGCAGAGCCCACGGAGTTCACTTCAGTGAGGCTTGGCATCGTCGCTTACTATCATGTGCTTGTTTTGCACTGACTGTGTGTGGTGTGCAAAGGCGCAGCGGACTGCTGTAATTTTAGAGTTGTCGTGTAGCAACGTCCACAGCAAGCACAAGCAGTGTCAAGAAGTGCAAGCCCCTAGACCTTGCGACCAAGTTGAAAGCCATTCAGTGCATAGAGGCAGGTGAAGAAGTTCGACAGTGGCAGGTGACTTTGCAATTCCTTAGAGCACTCTGAGTACACTGTTAAAGAACAAGGCAGACATAAAGGCAAAAGCGGCGGAGCAACGAATGTCAGGACCCTGTTGTGTGTGTGCTCCTACCCACGAGAAAGTCGAGAAGGAACTCTACGCCTGGTTTTTAGGAGTCCAGGCTAAGAACATTCCGGTGGATGGCCCAATGCTAATGGCTAAGGCAAATTGTTTGCCACTGCACTCGGTGAACAGAACTTTGTCGACAACATCAGGTGGCATCACAGATTTAAAAACCACTATAGCATCGTTGGCAGAACCAATTTTCGCGAAAGAGAAGCCGTCAGCAGCCAGGACATCCATCAGCAGATTACGAAGGAGTGGTCGAAAATCTCCGCTCGTACTCCTCCGCTGAAGTGGCGGCGGCGTTAGGCTTGATTCGCCGTTGTTGCCGCAACATGGAAGGGACCGGGCTGTCACACCTAGCCAGCCTCGATAAGATCGAGGCCCGAGTCTAACTTCATTTCGAAGTCAAATAAGCAAGCCAAGATTAGCCTTTCTTTTTTTCACGCAAATAAAGCATTTTGTTGTGTCATATGAGTGGAATTACCATATTTACTCGATTCTACCTGGCCCTTGATTGTAATGCGCACCCAATTACCGCGACCAAAAAAAAAAAGTGAAACATCGATTGAAACGCACACCCATTTTTTGTGAGATGGAAAAAAAAAAGTCCTTAGTAATCAGCCTTCTCACATTCATAAAAACAAATGCCGTACTTGCGTAATGAGCGCACCGCCAACTTTGAACCCCTGCAGTCCCTTGAACGGCTGCGCCATGGCTTTCCCGCTTCACTTGATCCACGGCATCTCGAAGACATTCGGCACGCCGATTCATAACTCCTGCACCCCGATAAAACTGCCACATGTGCAAGATCTCAGATGTCCTGCAGCACGCACGACTGAGATAGAGTGTACTAGAGGGGCTCAAACTCAGCACAGATATGAGGGAGAAATGAGACGGTGAGCCATTTTGTGTGCGATGATGAGAAACATCTATTCTCCCGTTACGGCCACCCGCAAATGCTGCCGAAAGCTGCTGCGGCTGGGCATCTCAGAGATTGCACCAATGACGTAGCGACTTTGGTTGGCAGCAAGATGGCCAAGCCAGCGCGGCGAATATTACTGACATACGTATCATGCGTATCGTAGCTAACGTTGGTCATGGCATCGTTATGTGTGGGACTGGCAGCGACAAAAACTACAGAAACTATGCGCGCCAAAGACCGCCGCGCCGCTAGTTCGTTTTTTCACCGGTGACCATTCGACATCACCCGAAGCACGTAGGAGGCAGCCATTTTGATGCCAATGGCGATATGGTATTATGGTAACGCTGTTGTTCGTTTGCACTCAATTCTAACACGTATACAATCTTTGGACCAGTTTTATCTGTAAAAAAGTGCACATTAGATTCAAGTAAAAACAGTAGTTGCCATTCTTGAAGCCCCGATTGGTAGGTGATCGTCCTCCATAGGTAAGGTCTCAAGGCCTGTATTTTTTTATATTGTATTTTTTATATATTGAATTAATTTGCGACACCTCTTTGAGTTCCATATATAGGTGTTCGACTGTACATGCTTAGCATATAGCAGCCCCACTCATGTGACAGGTTTCTGTCTGTTATCTGTGCAGAAGGCATAGAAATACAAGCAGTTATAGAGACTTTACATCAACAAGCGGTAACTGAGGTGCACGTGCAAACCACAAGTAACATCTACAAAGACTTCGCAGCCACCGTCCTCCTCCATGAGAGCAGAAAAATTCCAATTGAGAGAGGGGTCAGACAAGGAGGTACAATCTGCCTGATGTTATTTAATGCATGCTTAGAGAAAATGTTCAAGTGTCTAGACAGGGAAGAAAAAGAAACTAGAATAGACAGAATGTCTCAACAATTCAACAATGTTACAAATAGCCATTTGTTTGGGACACATTACTTATAGCCATATCTGTATTTTATGCACACCTGGCCAGATAAAGCACATCTGCTCAGGCTCTTTTCCTTCTCTGCATAATAATATTTTCTTTTCAGAATTTTATTTGGGCAGGATCCCAGGACGATCCTTATAACATTGTGAAAACTGTGTATTCTACACAATTTGCCCTGCTTCAGCGACCTAGCGCCATGCACACATGCAGAGCACTGACCTTTGGCTGACATAAATTGCCTGGCTTCTGGACTGCTGCTGTGAGTACAAGCAGGCAGCTCTCCACAGTGCTGCCCTGGACACAGTCCTCCCAGTTCTGTTCCGTTACCATATCCACAGCTTCCATTAGAACTACTTGGCTCAGGGAACTGCAGGACCATTGTGGTGGGTAAATGCAATAACACACTGAGTTATAAAACACATGCTAGTATTCAGCGAGTATCTGCCCTATGTTAAGATAAACTGAAAAATGGTGCACTATGGGACAGCACAGTAAAGATGAAAGTCTTAGCTTGATTGATTGATTTCTGGGTTTTAAGGTCCCAAAAGCATATGATATGATTGTGAGAGACGCCGTAGTGTAGAGATGTGGAAATTTCAACCACCTGGGGTTCTTTAACGCGCACTGACATTGCACAGCACAGTGGCCTCAACATTCTGCCTCCACTGAAATGCAGCCACCGCAGTTGGGATTTGATCCTGCGACCTCTGATTCTAGGAAAACGTGTTTTTGGGCTAGTTGGTTCATACTTGAAATAAAAAACATGGAGCACTTGTCCTGTGTGTCTAGTTCTCGTCCCCATCATATCACTCCAAGTTTTGCATTTCAACCTCCGGATCAGCAGCCGAGTGCCACAGCCACTAGACCACAGTGGCGGGGCTATCATCAGATTCTCTGTTCACACACATGTGAAATGCATGTGTGTTCTCATTAGACAACCCCTAATGCATTTTGAATAAAATTTGCTATGTTTAGGATGGTCTCACTTTCTGTATATTAAATTTTATACTGGTGGTGCCTCACTTTTAAATCATGTGTTTTGTAATTTCTCGTCTCCTCCCTGTGCTGGAGTGATCGCTGTGAACATAACAGACCACTACTTCATAGAACTTACATCGAAGTATAGATCACAAAGTCACGCTGCCTAGATATTTTACCAGAAACACCATAAACACCAGAAACATAATTTAGAGCTGTCTGGTATAGTGTTGCATCTTGAAATAATCAGGCATTCAACATGTTTTCACTGTTTTTAAAAAAACCAGATAGGTGCACAGTAACATAAAAATGTATAAAGAATCATATACTCATAATTTGTGTTTATTGCAAGGATTGTTAAACCATACACAGAAGAAAGGTAACCTTAACAAAAAGTTCAAAGGCAACTACTTCACCCTGCTCTAGCTTTACATATAAAAATACAACTCTTACATATTTTCTAAAAATATTTAAAGGGGTGCCGACAAAAAAATTTTGATCTTTTTTTTTTCTGCAATACGTAGCTGGGGGTCTGTTACAGTAGAGGATTACATGACTCAATGCGTTGACGACTTGTTCGGATGGACGCAATGGGATCACCTGTGCGATCTAATCACTGGCGATATAACCTTGCGATAGGCTGCGTCCACTCACTCTTTGTAAAAAGCACAGGATGCGCTCCATATTCCGTATGCGTTATCGGCTTTCAAACTTGCTTATTTTTGTTTTTAATGACCGTCGTCTCGCATATCGGTAACTTGCGATCAGAAATGGCAAGTTCGACGATGTTCTCGAAGCAGTGTTGGGAGAATTCCTCTGGCACTGTTTGTGCACTAGCTGTCTAAATGCTGCCAGACATTTTTATTTGCACTTGTTGGGCATGGTCAACGAAGGTGACGTAAGCGGAAATGAGCAGTCGAAACTTTCAGCTTTCAAACGCTATCAAGATGGTGGCGCTCAGTGGGGGAGAAGACGAGAGACGACCCACATAAACACCGTTTGCACTCGCAATTGCGCTTGCGCTCGCGAATCGGCCCTACTGAAAGAAATGGCGGCAGTGTCTTGGTTATCGGCCATTAAAAGTGTGCTCCTACGTGTGCTTCCAACAGCTACCGCACGCTTGCTGCTAAAGCTGCCTTGATCGCGAGTGTCAGCGGTGATACAGATGAACGCGGTGCGTTAAGTCTAGTTAGGTGATATGCTAGTATCGGAAGAGAGCACACCAGCGTTTTCTTGTGACATGGTCGGGCAAGTACTGTGGTGTAGCCACCGCGGTGGAAAGCTACTACTCTAGGGATTCCCGACTTTTCGGTTGCACGCGGACTCTAGAGGCGAGAAAACGTATCATCCAATCGTAGTTGGATGATAAATCGAATGTTGGCGCCGAATAATTGTATTTTCCGGAAACGCATTAACTGGAAGCAAAGAAGCTTAACTCTATGAGAAAAGTTCGTGTTTTCACGATCGCAAACATTGGAACCGGGAAATCGTATTAACCGGGAACGTATCAGCGAGGTTCTACTGTACAAGCAGTTCTAGAAACTTTGCATCGACAACGAGTACCTTACGTATAAGTGCAAACCATAAGTAACATCTACAAAGATTGCACAGCCACACCACCCCTACATGATAGGAGCAGAAATATTCCGATCAAGAGAGGAGTCGGACAAGGAGATACGATTACCCTGATGTTACTCACTGCATGCCTAGAAGAAGTGTTCAAATGTCTAGACTAGGAAGAAAAGGGAATTAGAATAGATGGAGAATCTCTCAGCAATTTAAGGTTTGCAGACGACATTGCGCTCCTTAGCAATGATCCTGACAAACTACAAAACATGATTGAGGACTTACACCTGAAAAGTCTTAAAATAGGACTAAAAATGAATAGGTAAAAGACCAAAATTATGCTGAACAGTCTAGCTAAAGAACACGAATTTAAAATTAACAATGAACCCTCAGAATGTGTGAACGAATATGTATACCTGGGCAGCTACTAACAGGGAAGCCTACCCATGAAAGGGAAATTCTCTGTAGAATAAGGATGGGATGGAGTGCATTTGGGAGACATTCCCAAATCATGACTGGAAACTTGCCACTGTCACTAGAGTGCAAGTACTTAATCACTGCATTCTCCCAGTAATAGCGTATGGTACAGAAACATGGAGAATAACTAAAAAAACTAGAGATGCAATTAGGCAGCATGCAGCATGCAATGAGAAGTATAACACTAGGAGGCAAGGCACTGTGACAAGATGTGAATAAGCCCTTTGATTTAATACTTTGTAATGGTCTATTTATTTTTTATTCTGTATTACATATTTATGCTTTACTTATGCTGTACAAACTTCTGATTGTAACCCACTCCCCTCTGTAATGCCTTGTTTGGCCCTGAGGGTATAATAAATGAAATGAAATGAAACTGCTTGTCAGCAGATCATTTTGTGAATGCGCACTTCGCTGTGCGAAAGGCACATCATTTGCTTGTTGGCGGCCGTCCTTGCATTCCTGGAGTACAGCGAGTCACAAGGCAACTGGCTATCATATACGCCACACAAGACAAATTATGTAGCGGCCGTGACTGAAGCAACTCACTGGCAGGACCAGCAGGAAGCCAAAGCCTGTGCGGCAATAGAGGCACCTAGACTACTGAAGCACTAACTGCCGACGCACATATTAGCACGACAATTCATGTCTTCATGACAATTTACGGCTCCATCGTTCCTAGGTGGTGGCACCACCACCGAGGACTAACAGTGCAGTAAAAGGGAAGCAATGTTGATTTAAAAGCATTTTTTGCTCTCTAAATACCTTTGCTTTAACCGGACATCACTTAGATGCAAATGCTGTCAGTTTCTAATTGCCATCACAGCTGTATCCCTTCTTCCCATAGTCATCATCATCATCAGCCTATTTAAGGTCCACTGCAGGACGAAGGCCTCTCCCAACGATTTCCAATCCACCCTATCCTGAGCGAGTTGGTTCAACTTTATGCCCACGAACTTTTTAATTTCATTGCTCCATCTGACCTTTTGCCTGCCTCTGTTGCGTTTTCCCTCTCTTGGTATCCATTCTGTACTCTCACTGTCCATCTGTTATATTTCCTGCTCATGACATGTCCTGCCCAGGTCCACTTTTTTTATTTGATAGAATAATATCAGCTACACCTGTCTGTTCCCTGATCCATTCTGCTCGTTTTTTATCTCTTAGCGTTACACCTATAATTTTTCTTTCCAATGCACATTGCGTGCTCCTTAGTTTCATGTCTAGATTTTTCCTTATCCTCCACGTTTCTTCACCGTACGTTAGTACTGGGAGAATGCAGTGATTAAATACTTTTCGTTTTAGTGACAGCAACAAGTTTTCAGTCATGATTTCTGAATGCCTTCCAAATGCGCTCCAGCTCGAATGCACTCCAGCCCATCCTTATTCCTATGGTAAATTTCTTTTTTCATGAGTAGGCGTCCCTGTTAATAACTGTCCCAGTTATACGTATTCGATCTCACGTTCTAGGGGTTCATTGCTAACTTTAAATTCCTGTTCTCTAGCTAGACTATTGAGCATAATTTTGGTATTTTGCCTATTCATCTTTAGTCCAATTTCAATACTTTCCCAGTTTAGGTCATCAATCATGTTTTTTTAGTTCACCACCATCATTTGCTGAAGAGCACAATGTCATCTGCAAACCTTAAATTGCCGAGATATTCTCTATCTATACGAATTCCCTTTTCTTCCCAGTCTAGACGTTTAAACACTTCCTCTAAACGGCAGTGAATAACACCTGGGAGATTGTACCTCCTTTTCTGAAACCTCTCCCGATCGAGATTTCTCTGCTTCTCTCATGTAGGATTAGTATGGCTGTGCAATCTGTGTATATGTTGTTTATGGTTTGCATGTATACGTCAGGTACCCCTTGTCGACGTAAAGCTTCTAGAATTGCTTGTATTGCTATGGAGTCAAATACTTTTTCATAGCCTAGAAATGCCATATAAGGAGGTTGTTAAATTCAGCATACTTCTCAATTACTAGGTTGATAGCATGGCTGTGGTCGATTAATGTGACTAAAAAGCTGTTACATTTACCAAATAAATACTTGCAAAATGGCTTTCAGCAATAGCTTCCAATGATTCAGGATGGCCGGTTGGCTTCATTTTCTCAAACTTGACTAAGGCATTTGACAACATTAATCATCTCACCTTGTCTATCAAAGACCAGCCGTCGAGTATTTAAGAAGTTGCACACTGAACAAAAAGAACACAGTTTATATTCCTGGCTCTTTTTCTTCTACTATAACAGCCCCGCCACGGTGGTCTAGTGGCTAAGGTACTCGGCTGCTGATCCGAGGGTCGCGGGATCGAATCCCGGCCGCGGTGGCTGCATTTCGATGGAGGCAAAATGTTGAGGCCCATGAGCTGTGCGATGTCAGTGCACTTTAAAGAACCCCAGGTGGTCGAAATTTCCAGAGCCCTCCACTACGGCGTCTCTCATAATCAGAACTGGTTTTGGGACGTAAAACCCCATAAAACAAACAACAACTTCTACTATAACAATTACTCAAGAAGTACCTCAAACTTCATTATGTTGTTCATTCCTTTCTTTGGCCTTGTATTAATCTTTCAGACATTACTATGTGCCCTACTGTGTTTTTATATACTAATGATATATTTCCTCAGCTGTGGCACATGTCCAAGTGGCGCCATGGGAACTGCTTACTGATTAAAGCAATAAATCTGAATTTCCAGCTTTTATGTCACCTGAGTGTAAGTTAGCCTCACTCTTTGGCACCACACATTTCATCAATGTTAGTCATGGCGCAGCATCCTTTGAAGTTTACCTGAAGATTGTTAACCACATTCCCCTCATCAAAAAGATGGCAGCGTTCACTGGAGCTTGTACAACAAACCAGTTTACATTATATTCCACATTTAAGAAGTTGGCGTTTCTTTTACCCTATACTTACTTTGCAAGGGTTTCAAAACTACTGAAATAAATACATGGCACACTATCAGTCTGAAATACCTCACCTTTCAGGGAAGGCAGTCTCAACGCACTTCAAAAAATTCAATAGACTGCGGCAATAGAGTGGTCCCAGCATAGTCATGTTGATGACTAGACGTGTAATTTCTCTGTTGGAAAAAAGCATAACATACATTTTTACTAAATCTTTCCTTTGATTTTTCTTTTTTAAGCCTTAGAGTGATAAAACTGCACATACTCAGTCAACAATGCTGCAACAGAAGTGTTTCTCAAATCAGCATAAAGCTGATACAACACATGAAATAGCAAATGGATGCCGAAGTGTCCAGGTGCTAAGCAAACATGTCTCTTGAGAACACGTAAATAAGGTATCACAGCATCAAGCATTTGCTCTGAAAGAAAAAAAAGTGATATATCATTAGTGAATGCAAAAATAGTCATTTAGCATATACAGCTGAACCCATTTATAAGAGACATGCCTCAGGGAGCACTTTCTGCCCCTTATATAAGTAGTCTCTTATAAGCAGGATGCCCACATTTTCATTTTCTAATCAACCCTTCTTTCAATGTGGGCACACTACAACTGACCGCAAAAGAATGTTACAGGGTGTTGCAAGGGATGTATTATACATATACCATTTGCATTCATGCTAGAAGATTTGTTCGGCGGACTACTATGTGACTCGAAACAGAATCCACATCTTATCCACCACAACCTTGTCACATTACTTGCTTATTTCCCTTGCTTCCTCAATGAATTAACTGCAGTTAGCAGCCAACAGTGCTGTATTTAGAGTCAAATATCTGCTACAAGAAAGAATATAGACCAAAATTTAGTGATATTTCGTCCTTGATTAGCAATTGTCCACACTAGCACGTCTGTTACAAGAGAGGTTTAATTAATGGGAGAGATAGGGCAGCCAACCATGTGACTAGTAATAACTTCCCCTATGCCTTCCTTGGCATCACTGTCTGTTAGCTTCACGAGGTTGTGTCTAACATTAAAAAAATGAGCCCTAGTCCTTTCCCCTTTCGTTATTGCATAGTGTGGGTCTCATATTGCCAGACTTGGTGCCATCAGGTGGCAAAAAAGGGTTTATTCGTCAGCAGCCATGTCCTAATAAAATCACATACTATGCGATGCCTACTGGCCAAAAGAGTGCTCCACACTCACCACCTAAGCTACGAGTGGCGCTAACACTCCCAGGAGTAAATGTACAGAAATACCCAATAAAATGGATGATATAGAGACCACCGCCGTAGTTCAGCTGGCAGAGCATTGTATGCGTCATGCGAAGGTTCTGGGTTTGACCCCCACCGACAGCTGGCATGCTTTTTGTCGATTTTTATCACTCTCCATTTATGCATAAGTACTGAACTACAGCCAAATAACAACACAGCTACAGCTACAGAACTACAGCTACAAATAACTTTCTTTATGCCTTCCTTGGCATCATTGTCTGTTAGCTTCATGAGTTTCAGTCTAAAATTAAAAAAACAAGCCCTTGTCCTTTCCCCTTTCATTACCTGCACAGCTTAGTCCCGTGACCAGCATATCCGAGCGCTGGCGGAAGTACACCACATGTGCTTTGGGCCGGCTCTGCAGTTCCTGTTCAGTGAGTGCTGTTTTCACACACCGCTTGAACAGCCAGGAACTGCTTGGGCACAAAAGCAGTTCATAAATAAACTGCATGTTTGTTTGTCAGGTCAAACATTGCAGTGGTGGCGTCAAGGCAGCGCAGGTTAAAAAAAAATGGCTTGAACGTTTTGGAGTGTCTAGGCATAAACCTGCTGGCTTTGATGGTCAAAATTCACGCGATTCGCTCGGCCAGTGACCTTGGCTTGGCCAATGCAATGAACATGATGTGCCCAGTCACGTGACCTTTTGACGCAAAACTGCCACTCCTTTGGTGCGTACGCCTTCTTGCGCGGAAAATATTCGACGCCATATGAACTCGTGTGTGCAGCTGAGCGCGACGTGGCCCATACATCTGCGCTCAACTTTGTTCGCGTGCCGTGTATTCATGACCATGAGCGCAGTTTGGGAAAGCCAAGAAAATTATTTGAACGTGCGCCCCGAGTTTGATGTTACATAATCTGTCCGAACATCTGAAGACGTGGAGTAGTTCGAACGATGAAGCAAGGGACAACACGGTGCGTTCTGCTCCTGATGCTGCAGCGCCATGACAAGCACTTGCGGTAAATCTGAGATGCCTTCGGCCGCGTTCCAACACAGTGACATTTATTGCTCTTCCTAGATGTTTTAATGCCTGAATTTTGTGAAATAAGATATTTTGGTATCACTATCGATGCTCTGCTTTCTTGGCGAAACTGCATGATTTTTTTGTGTGTTTGGATCATGCATTTTCCCGAATAGTACGTTCACTGTCGCATTATTTTTCAAAACATATCAGTGAGATTTTACTGTGCAAGCATCAGTTCAGAACTTACAGACCACACAATGCATGATGACCACTTCATATATTAAAACGGAAGGCACTCACTTCAATGTATGTAGTCATGTTTTTTATCTGGTGCTGCTGTTTGAGAGCCTCCACTCGCCCTATGCCTATGTGCAGACGCCATAAGGACACCGAGCAGATGATGCAACATGGACAATACATTTTCAGAGATTTTCACCCATCCTATTGGCTGAGCAGCCATGTAGCTCCCACAGTGCTGAAAGGAACTTCTGAGATGGAGTATAGAATGACTTACTTGATGGGCACTTAACATTAAATACTGTTTATGACTACAGTATTTAGCAAACACTGCTGAAAAAACCATGTCTATGCTGCATTATGATGGATAACTGTAGTGTTGGTTGGTGCCCTGAGTGTGGTACCTCCCTTTTGTCTGCCATTGTCATTGTGCCTTTCACCTGAAAACATGTATGTCCCATTTCTACTGATTCAACCATAATCATCAGCATCAATTCAAAGGACACCTTTCTTTCTCGTGTAACAGCACATCACCGAAGTGACTCAGCATGCAAAAGTGCACTCGCTCAAAATGACAAAAAAGTTTTTGTACAGGGGTACCAGATACCTCAACCAAACCAGTCAATTTGGGTGAGTTGGTTATGCATCACAGCATAGTATTGTGCAAGTAACGACACAGATGCAGACCAAGAGAACAGGACACGCTGTATGCTACTTACAACACACTTACTACAGCATAAGCTGTTATCAGCTTACTACAACAGCCAATTTTGATGGCGATGGGAGCGTCCGTACAGGTTTCCACAAGAAAAATACAAGGACCTTTCAACAACTTTCAGGGGCGCAGCCAGCAATTTTTCTCGGGAGGGGTTCGGAATCTCTGACCGCCCAACCCAACCACATGTATGTCCGTCCGTGCATGTGTGTGTGACACATGAAAACTTAGGCAAGTCACACATTTGCCATGGCGACAAGATTATCTCTCCTAATAAAACAGGTGCCAACCTTTACTCTACGTCTTCACTCAGTGGAAGCAATAACTATACATAGGTGCTCACAATAGACTGTTTCATTCACGACCATGCACAAAAAGTCGGGAAAACATTGCTCAGTATGCAAATGCACTTGCGCCATCAGTCATTCACATGACTGAGCTTACACTCACAACTTGCTTTCACATTTCCGCA
>CM023481.1:342206436-342301611 GCA_013339685.2 Hyalomma asiaticum | reverse complement strand
TCTAGAGCATTCCTCTACTTATTGCGCGCTTCCTGAATAAAAATGCGGTTTCTCAAAATTTTGCCCAAAATGCCATAAAGGTAAGACTATATATAGGCTCGGGTTTTTTGTGAAATTTTGACTCGATCAGAATCCAACAAAATGCGTTTTGTCACATTTATGCTTCAGTACGCGAGTGGTGCATCTTAGTGGTAGGTTCCGAAAGGGGCTCTCTTCTGACGAATAAGGCTTTTACGCAAACATCATTGGCAGGATGGGATGCCAGTCAGTTTGGATGTCAGAAATTCTTGCAAAAGGAGCCATATAGGTAGGGGCCAGACGGGATCACTGTTGGAAGCTACAAGGGTCACGCACTTGAGGTATTGCGCCAATCGGATTGCGTCGAACTGCGAACCACATCTGTATACACCGCACGAATGACGGGCCACTGAGTGTCGACGGAGATGTCGCCTTGTGTTGATGCTCTGGGACAAAAACGACCCCCCCAAAAGAAAACAGACTGCAGCAGGTAATCTTGATGCCATTTTTGTATCTCGAGGCTCAGAGCTGGCATGGAACATCTGTCATGTACTACCTGCAGTGACCGCAGAGGACAAAGCACCGATAATACGACGGCGCTGCTGGAGCGAATAAAGGTCATCGAGGTACAGGCAAAAAAAATCTATGAACTAAGCGATTATTTAATTAAAAGTTGGATTAAGTCTTTTAGCGAAGGCGTGTAGCCACCTTGAGTGACCAACACGGAACATCAAGGGCGCAAAGGCGCCGAGGCGTAGCTTTCAAAACCTCAACAAGTTTACGCCAGCGAAGCGATGACATCACATCTGTTTAGTTTTACGAATCGTATACACTGTATACGTATACAATATACGTTATACTACGATGTATACAACACGGTGTACCGTATACTTAAGCCGGGAAAGCGCAAAGATAGAATTAAAGATAACATGCAGAAAACAAAGGTAATGCTAGGTGGCGCGGCGAAAAAGCGTGTCTTCGCGATTGAAAACCACACAGAAGTCGTACAACAATACATACATCCAAGACAGCTACTGACAGGAGAACCCGCTCATTTAAAAGAAATCCCCCGTAGAATAAGCATGAGATGGCGCACATACGGGAGACACTCCCAACTCATGAACGGAAGCTTACCGTTGTCACTCAAGTGGAAATGATATAACTACTGCATTTTGCCAGTACTGACATACGGGGCAGAAACTTGGAGAATTACGAAGAAGTTCGAGAGGAAGTTAGAGAGCCACACAGCGGGCGATGCAACGACAAATGATAGGCGTTACACTAAGAGATAGGAAGACAGCCGAGTGGGTCAGGGAACAGATAGGGGTGGTCTACACAATAATCAAAGTTAAGAAAAAAAAATAGACATGGGCAGGCCACGTGATGAGAAGGCTAGACAACCGATGGACAGTTAGAACTACGGAATGGATACCGAGAGAGGGTAAGCTATAGCCGTGGACGACAGAGAGTGTAGATGGAGTGACGAAATTGAGAAATTTGCAGGCATCAAATGGAATCGGCTCGCGAAAGACAGGCAAGGATGGAGAGCATTGGGAGAGGCTTTCGTCCTGCAGTGGATGCAAGGTAGGCTGCGGGCCACATCTGGCGCCAACTGCTCAAAATACATCTGACACACTGTAGTCGTTTTGTGAAAAAAAAAAAAAGGGGGGGGGGGGGGAATGCTAGTCTAACTTGAATGAAATTTGAGTAGTTTATTTTGGTGACTGCAGGAACCAGTATTCTAATTTTGGTAATAGTTTCAAATTCGGCTTGATAAATATATAGGTTTATAATTTGTGATTATACCCCCTACTATGTTACCGGCCTTTTAGATTTTAGTAGCGGGAGAGTGATAAATATATGATAAGTAAACTGATAAACAGGTTGAATAAACAATGCTACACGAGCACCACGGTACGTGTCAGCATTCTGACAACTGATGCCATTTTCATCAAACCTGCAAAAATCATCTGGACACATGCAGTATTGCTGAAGCAGCAGTTTCTCGCACTTATCATGGCGCGACGGATCAACGCAAATGTATCTAAACGAAAATCAGTGTACTCTCGACTTCAGCTTAGATCCACGCGTTTTGCCTGGTGTGCTGACCTGACTGTTGCTTACTTTTTGTGAGTCTGCTTTTTTATTCTTGCTCATTACCTATATATGACACCTCCAACATAGTCCCTCAATAGAGCTATTAAGGGACTATGCCTCCAGTGATATGTCGGTGGAGCTTGGACACAGTGTTTGCGTCTTCTCGCTGATAACCACCAGCCTGTACGAGGTTACATCCCTCACAAAAACTGCCTTTTTGCAGACATGTATAGTTCCTGTCACCCTGCCACCTTTCTGCGTAATAGACCTTCCTGTATAGTTAATTGGCATGAACAGTAAAACACACACCGGCCAAAGAAAAAAAAGAAGAGAAAGACGTTTCGACTCTCGACCAGACGGGCTTCCGTCGAAACCTCTACTTCAGTTAATTGGCCTATTTGATGCATACACGTGACTGTCCTGTATGATTTGATCTTGTAGACCTTCGGACGCCTGAGTGCAGGGACAATCTGCTCACTTTTCGCTGTTGTACGTGAAAGCGATGAGCGACACGACCGAAATCCCCGTGGCGCCGCTCGTTGCGTGCAAATCAAATCCCACACACAGGCGACGGGTTGAATGATGTATATCAGAGGGCGATGGCTACCCCGCGTTGACAGCTACCAAAACTGGACTGATGCACTAATTATTACTGCTGACGCAGTAATAATTTAACGTCAACAGTTTTGCTGTGCAAAACCGTTGTTTGGTAACTGACCGACGCTCACGTGCAACATGTATACAGCCCCTTCCGACTGGCTAAAGTCACAGTGGCAAACATATTATTTAGGATTTACCCAAACCCCCCTTTTTTTGTGAGCTCTCCCCTTTCCACCCCCCATTATGCATCTTCGTGAAGTGTACGTAAAAACCATGCGCCCATAAAAAACTTTTTAAAAAGGCTGGTCTCCAGCCGAAACGTCAGAATAAATCCTAAATAATATGTTTGTCACTGTGACTTACTGATCGCGTATGATATATATATATATATATATATATATATATATATATATATATATATATATATATATATATATATATATATATATATATATATATATTATATATATTCCTGATGAAGGCCGGACCACCGGCCGAAACGTTGGAAAGTAAAAAGTTCTCGCACGTTATATATATATATATATATATATATATATATATATATATATATATATATATATATATATATATATATATATATATATATATATATATATATATATATATATATAATCGCGTGGCTCGTAGCGTTCGCCCACAAAATCGCGTGCATGAAGCTTCTGGCGTACGTGGTGACTGTGGCGTACCTATAAGATAGTAGCCAGACGAGGGCATTATAGTGGAACCCGTGGCGTCGTCTGTGGAGTGTTGGATAAAGCAGACTTTCTTGTGATGCTTGAATTATTCCTCGAGTGTTCATGTACTGCGTTCTAGATTTAGAGTCGTTCGTTTTCTGGTGAAACCCGATTTTACCCGATTCTTGCGCCCTGAACATGTTTCAGAATAATCGGCTTAGACCCGATTTCTCCCCGGATCCCCAGACTAGGCCCATCTCTTCTCGCTGAATGGGGCTTGCGGTGCACACTATCCCGCTTCGAGACAACGATCCTGTTTGCTTGAGCGAACACTTCACGAGATGCGTGCAGCAATGTGGGTGCTACACGGCTCCATTTGCAAATTTACATTGCCAAATTTAGCCCGAAAATATAACCCTGTTTCAAAATTATTCCACAAGAATACCCGATTCCTCCCCTATTATCATCTGAAACAATATGACGCGAGTTTTACATCCCCCTCCCTCCAATAAAATATATAAAACCCGAAAAACAACAACAACAACAACAACAACAACGAGCAACTCTAAATTCAACGTGCACGTTGTTAGAGAAGCCACTGTCACGTTTCATTCGCAAAGCAATTGCTGTTGGCAGTCCCCTGTCAACGGTTCAAAATTCATCTAACGGCTCTTCAGACCCGCCCCAGTGTCTTTTTTTCCACAACTCAACCCTCAGGTGGAAAATCAGCAGGAGCAATTTGCTCAACTTTTTTTTTTTTTTTAGTTATGTAGCTGGCGAAAAGCACCACAGAAAGTAACTTGAAGAATTTCTGCAGAAACACTGTATCCTGTGTCTGCAAATAGCCAGCATAATTTATGAATTAAGATTTGCTCCACGTGGCATACAGGAAGGTGTCGGGTATCAGGAGGTCATCACAACGTCTGCAAACTCCACAAGAAACACTACTTGCCCCAAATTGCTCCGCAGCTTTCTATGTGGACGCCTTAATCCTTGAACCCTTGCTGCATTACTGCTGGCGAAATGGACGGCTGCTTTTGTGATCGAGCAGGTGCATCTAATATCGAATATATTGTGAATTGTTGCATTTTAAGAGTCGCCCCCCGCACAGTCTTAAATAGGCGAGGGAGTGAGCTGGCCATTAGAAAACTAAGCCTTATTTAAAGCATGGTTAAGAAGATTACTTAAAAAGGAGAGTTTTGAAATGCAAATAGCACACATTGTTACAATGCATAATCCGGGACATGCATCTATAGAATCGGGTCCCACTGACAAGTTACATCATCTAGACAGGAAGTTGGAATTTTTCGAAGAACGCTCGTGGCGAACGTCTTGGCAGAGTGCGACAAGCTGCGTTGCAGTTCGAGGGCCGTGATCGTGCAAGACGAACCATACCGACGAACTTTACAGCAGCGAATGTGGTGCGTGTTGTGAAGGTTAAAACATCTTACGGTGCATGCTTCATATACGAGAAAGCGACAATGAGGAACTTTGAGAAGTAGCCCCGCCACGGGTGGCTTAGTGGCCATGGCACTCGGCTGCTGATCCGAGGGTTGCGGGTTCGAATCCGGGCCGCGGCTGCTGCATTTCGATGGAGGCGAAATGTCGAGGCCCGTGTACTGTGCGATGTCAGTGTACGTTAAAGAACCTCAGGTGGTCGAAATTTCCAGATACCTCCACTACGGCGTCTCAATATCACAACTGGTTTTGGGACTCACAAATCAATCAACTTTGATGTCACCTGCGCAACTTTCCATCTTTTATAACGGTTTGGGAATCGTGCTCTTGCAAAGGCCAATCTTTTAATCCTTCCGTTGCTCCTCCCACTATTAAAACAAAAAAGCCCGTATGAGCTTTTCGAGGAAGTCATCCTCTTTTCATATAGTTGGCGAACCATTCTGCGGCACTGATGCGGCTTTGATGTTAACATTCGTTCTATATCTCTCGGCCGTGCGTTATTGAAATCAGATGCAGCCATAAAAGCTCGTGCGGCAGAGGTTTTGATATTCACAGCGCGACGCCACTGCAAATGAATGGTTGCTCAATATTATTAGTGCCTGGTGAATATCTACGTTCTTATTGGTCGTTACGATATAGCATTAGTAGAAATGCAGAACATTTTAACTGCATTTCGGGTTATTTCTCTGAAGATCCACGTTTGTTAAATATACATATTTCGGTGTGGCGGCAAAGGCTCAACGTATAGACAGCCGAAAAACTTTCAGAGGCAAGATATGTTAAGTCTAAAAAGGAGAACGAATTATGTTGAAAAAGAGATAGCCACAAGAGCACTTGAAATAAATACAACCTACCCATTTGTAACGCGAATCAACAGACGGGTTTCTCAGAAACAAACCTCCCTAGATTCACCCCGCAGGCTGCGGTCCGCTCTCTTGGTCATAGCTCATCATATGCATGGTATATATAGCGACCGCCGCGTGAACGTGTTGGTCTCGGGTTTGTTTCCCGCACAAACACTTCTATTTAGCTTTTTTTGTCAACTCGGAAGCTTTACTTTTTAAGAAACCCGCGTCGAAACAAACGATTGGATATGACAACGTTTCCTTTTCGCGAACTCCCTCCACCTTGCGGAATTCAGCAAAACTAATTAGCTAACGTGCGAGTTGCTGGTCAGAACTGCTCTTTTTTAGTTCGGAAGAGATGAAACATGTGTATGCACGTCACCGCCAACTAGCCAAATAAAAACAGTCTAAAGAAGTATAAAAGGAACTATATGAAAACTGTGCAACTGGATGTATAGTCATCCAGTACAAATAAGCGCCGCCAATTCGGGGACTCGAATGAAAACTAATACCTTGCGTGTGGTAATGTCAGCATGTGGGTATACTGATATTTTGTGACGTTAAGTGACGCCGAGTATACTGAGATAGTTCTAAACGTCACTACTTCATACATAAACAAACATCAACGGAGTTTGGCAAGTCTACATTCATTCGCGTAAAAGTAAATTGAATGCCTGTATTGTTGCGGTAGGAGTTGCCTTTTAAATTTCGGTTTCATATTATCTGTTTAATCGTGCTGACATCGTGAGAACATGACATGGAATGAATCCAAATAGAGAGAGAGATGCGAGTGCTGGCCGTCCCATGCTTTATTTTCTCCATCTGCCTGAAGCTTTTGGAATTAATCAGTGGAACGCTAGTGTAATTTCCGGCACATTTCTGAAACCATGATGTCAAGCTATCAGTAACTCAGCTACATGTAATGAATGGCAATCATACCAACTAGATCACTTCAACCCAGCGATTTCAGCACGTGCCTTCAAGCACGTGTTGTAATTGCTGCGGTAAAGATAAGGATCTCTTCTGTTATGCAGCACAGCATCCGAGAACTATAGTTTCCCCTTCACACAGCGTGTACAGTCCAGTATGGCATCACGCACAGTCAGCGTGATGTCCGCCGTGCATTTCACCGCTGATTACTCTGCCCATTCATATAGGGCGCAATGAAACAAACGTACGACATCCCATAAAACAGGGACCGCTTGGCGGAGGCTGTCTGATAAACTGATCGATTGATGAGGGCTCGACTGGGAGGGAAACATGCGGAGCATTCTTGCAGCGCGCGGCAGGATACAGGTAAGTGAGACAGTGCGAGTAAACGAAAGCCTAGCTGCGTTCCTCATGCACGGCAGTAGATAATCGCGAATGACATGTGCACGGGATTACTCCGTTAATAGGTGGAGCAGAAACGTTAAAGATGGCAGCACATTCTTAATAAAAGTACGCGCATTGACATCAAAGCGCTTCTTCGTGTCCCTGTACCTATACTGCGCTTTTACCGTTCTTAAAAATGGACTACCAGCGTGTCCTGACTGCCACATTGGCACGTTTTAAAGGGATAGACTGTTTGTTGTGTTCTGCTCATTGGCTCAACAGATAAGTTCGGCTCTTTAGACAAAGTGCTACTGATGACAGAAGAGTTGCCAAGAATGCAAGAACTTGTCCGCGGACTTCGTCACTTAAATCTAGCATTCCCTAATGTGAAAAAAAAAAAAGAAACAGAAGGAAGTCACATTTACGCATGGACCTCGTTATTTCAAAACGTCGGTTTAGAAGTAGCGACCTACACCTTTTTTGATAAACAAAACGAGAAATTGTTGTGCACCGCGATGTTACCTCTCGTTTCCAGCCCACCGTCATTTGGCTACGCTGGGACGGAGTGACAGGTGGGCGTGTCCTTCCCCAAGGAAGTCTTCGACAACAAGACGATATTGTCGAAAGCGACGCCGCGGCTACGGGAAGACCCGTAGGTGTACGGGCCGGATATCTGCAGGGCTTCACAGTGGCAGTGCGCGCGCATAAAGGAAACGCTCACCTGAACATGCTGGTGAAGACATCGAGTGGGTTTCGGCGGTTGCCTGGTAGTGAGGCGGTCTCCGCGTTCATGGAGTCAGGCTGAAGCATGGCCTGCGAGCGGGGACGTCGTTCCGACACTGAGCGCAGCCGGACGCCGGAAAGGCAGCCGACGGGGCTCGGAGCCCGCATCAACGGCCGCGTTTCGGCCTCGCCCGCAGAACAGCCCGCGGACCTAGGGGACAGGGCACGGCTCGGCGGCTCAACTAAGGACGCGGCAAAAGCGGGGCAGGGCCTACCTGCTCATGGGCTCGGCTGCCGTCCGAGGGGCCGCCGCGCCGCGCGGCTCGTAGCGAGCACGCCGCTAGCTCCGGCCATCGCGCAATGACTCACAACGCGATCGATCGGCGGCGCGATGCGGACCTCGGACGCCACCGCGTGGCCCGGCGCATGCATGCTTCGGAAGCTTCCTCACTGACGCGGTGGCGTTACCGTCGCTAGCATCACAGCACTGGCAATACTCAGCGAAAAGCCCGCGAATGACCACATGGGCCCTGCTGTGAACAGAGACAGCCGGTATGATGTCCACTTACGGGAGCAGAGGACGTTGGTATCGCCCGGCGGGCTTCCGCGGAGTCCTGCATGTTGACGTCTCTTCTGGTCTCTTTCCATCGACGGGGGGCGCGTGTGGCCGATGCACGTGCTGCTCTTCTGGCGCGCAACTTCGTCGTTCGCCTCGAACTCGCGTGCACATCCGCAATGAAAAATAACCTTAAGCGGTGGAGTTTTCTAATGCCTTCTAGCGCTCAACAAAAACAAGAAATCCCTCCTCAATGCGGCGCAGAATAACGCTGCTGCTTTCCAGATGAGAAAATAGATGTAAAAGTACTCGTAGTGGTCCGACGATGTGCCCACTTTAACGGTATAGCTGCAGCTGCCGTTAGAGTGGGCAAAGGCAACGTGCCCTTGAGGTAAAATGAGCATATGACATAGTTTTACTACCACGTGTTAGAAAGGTAGTAAAAGGACGTTATTGCCCTATTTTACTACGTAGGGGGTTTTGTGTCACGTGATAAAAAAACCCCAGTCTAGAGTTTAAAGCCACGTGATCAAAACTACATACCACGTGACGTGGTAAAAAACTCCAAACTGCCGTGGCGCAGGGGTGGAGGCCGTGAGAGCCCTCGAATGACTATTTAGGCCTAGCCACATGGTGCGCGTTTGCAAGCAACTGTTCGTCAAAAGCGTCGGTCGCGGAAGAGGGGACGCGACGTCTCGGGGCGTGAGTGTGAACGGCGTGAGTGTGATCAGCGCGCACGCGTATCGGCGCGTGCCGATACGCGTACGGCGGCGTCCGTCAACTAGAACGTGATACCGTGACATCTCCGGCAGCTATGCCTAGTGACCGTCGTTTCGAAGGCACCGCTGAGTTCTGGGAAAGCACGGGAACTACGGTCGCAAACGTTCCTGACTGACCGCATCGTCAACCAGTACGACAACGACACGGCGAACAACCCGAGTGTTACCAGTGCGGCGTGGTTTTGTGCTGAGTTCGAGCGATGCTCGCTGTTCTAGCGCCGGTCTTTGTGGACGGCGGCCAAGTGAAAACGCACTTTCGAGTATCTCTGCTCCCGTGCTTGTGCCTGTGCTTGTTGCGCTCTCAACGAGTGAAAACGTGCTTCCAATGTTATAAGTTCGAAGGGTGAGTCCTCGTTTACTGCTCAATAAATTGAGTGATGTCTGCATTTTGCGTAAGCCTAATGTTTACCCAGCCACAGTAAACCTCGAATGAGCTTTAAAAATAACTCTAAGAAAAGCCGAGAAAACATTGTTTAGGCAGTAAAAAATTACTCCGCGTATACTCGCTGAAAACCTCCAGGGGGGTAAATAATTACTGCCGTTTCTACGTTCAAAAACTCGGTTAGCGTGAGAGTAAATTTTTACCTTGACTGTCACGTAGTAAAAAAAAACTAGCCCTTTCAATTACGGTTCCAGCCATGTGGAGGCGCAACTAGCTTTTAAATAGTTCCGAGTTGTTACGTCCTCTCTCGCTGTGATGATGATGCTCCAAATATAATGGAACTTACCCGCTTAGAGGAATCGGCCAAGAGTCGGGCGGATTCAACTGTGGTTTAAAAGCATGTCTTGTTTGGAACAAAACTGCTGACGTAATTTAGCGCGGATAGTTCTTAATAGTAGTGTTAGGATCTCTAGCTGGCCATTTAAGCTAACGTCAGAAAAGGAACTAAATAAATGAACAAGTGACACCAACAACGAATTAAATAATATCAGGAAACCTAGCTACTCCTTCTTTCCTTCTCCCCTCTTCTATCGTCTTTTTCCTTTTTTTTCCTTCGTCATCATCTTCCTCTTATTCTTTGTCATCGTCGTCTTTTTGCTCCCCCACCACTTATTTTTCCACTACTTCTTGCCCTCTTCCGCTGTCTTCATCCCTGCGTACTACTTTTTCGCCATTCCGTTCTTTCTCTGCATATTCTATTGCACTGTCGCCTTCTTCATTTTCTTCGACCTCAACTTCTCATCTTTGTTACTTTTTTGGCTCTTCTTCTACCGCTGTCTTTTTCTCAAAATTAAACAGCGCTCAGACGGGACACACAAAGAATCGACGAGACAAGTTAAATGCCAACTCCGGCGATTTTTTGGGCATGTCCAGGTAATGGCGATTCTATGTTCCTGAGGCGTTCCTTTCACGCTCCTAACAGTAGGAAGGCTCAGCAAATGCGAAAATAATTTTCAAATCGCAAAAACAGCACGAAACCGAGACCGGAATCCAACCCAGCAGTAACGTCAAATCAGTCAAACCGCATTTTGCATGGTGCAACAGCACATGCGCGCCAAGGGGATACATGTACGCGCTGTGGAAAAGCTGTGGAAACGACAGATCATATAGATGCAGGAAAACCCACGTTTAAAATACGCAAGCATGTTCGCGTTCAAGAGGACAGTGGCACATTGGTGCAATAGCACAAAGGCCATGATGGCACGCAATTACGTGTGAGACAAGGAGAAAAGAACGAAGGCGCCGATCGAGGAGAAGGCTTCTGGATCTCTTCGAGGAACGCGCCGTTTGATTTTGGCTTGCCGAGCACAAGTTATCTCTCAATAAATAGTTCTTTTTTCCTAATCTGCCTGCATTTTTCGTTACAGTTCTGGTGAAGGTGCGGGGTAAATGATCTACAGCCCCATTCTAGTGAGAGAAAGCAGTCCGGAGACGCCGACTCGGACCCATCGAGCTCACGCCTGTCCACCAGCGCACAAGCCGTCGTCTACGAGGTCAGCCTCCAGAGTTTCCTCTTTCGCCCGAGCCTGTTGCAGTAGAAGTAAGAGCACCGTGGTGTGGATACCGAAATGACGTCGCACACCATCGCACCCACGTTTTCGTTGATCTGCCACGGACGCCCGAGCCTTTCCACGGCGACAGTTATGAAGACGCCGAGGACTGGCTAGAAGGTTTTGAGCGTGTCGCCGAATGCAATGGCTGGAATGAGGACCGAAAGCTCCAACACGCTTATTTCGCTCTCCGGAACTCTGCACGAACGTGGCTTGAAAACCACGAAGCAGCCATGCGGTCATGAGATGATTTCCGGCGGGAATTTCTGGACACTTATCCTAGCACAGACAGCAAGGAAAAAGCTGAAGCTGCTTGCAAGCAAGAAGCCATCGAAACAACGAGAGCGTGGCAGTGTTCATCGAGGATATGTCCCACTTGTTTCGCCGGGCCGACCCAAGCATGAGCGAGGGCAAGAAGCTCCGGCATTTGATGCGCGGCGTGAAGCAGGAAATTTTTGCCGGTTTAATTCGAAGCCCTCCACGCACCGTTGCCTGAGGCGACGACTATGGAAAAGACACTGCAACAGCGAGCGAGGCTTTACAACCGAGATGTGACCGTCGCGTCTGTTGAGACCCTGTCAGCAGCATTCGGGAACAGCGCCGACGCCGTGCGAGAGCTCGTGCGGTCCGTGGTCCGGGAAGAGCTCCAGACGCAACAGCTGAGGAATATTTCGACATCAGTGGCCTCACTAGCAGAAGTGGTTCGGGAACAATTGCGCCAAGTAGTTCGCGAACAGCAGCCACAAGTTCAGCCCCAAGGGCAGCCCCAAGCGTCAGTACCTGTAAGACCCACTATATCTCGTAACGCGGAGTTACTTCAAAGCACTCCTGGGCGTACTTTCGTCACGGATGCTTCTTATATCCCCAGGCCTCGGTTCACCCAGCCCCGATATGAGACCAGATTCCGCAAATCTAACGTATGATGCACTCTTGATCGCACCCCGCTGTGCTATCACTGCGGCGAAGCTGGCCACATCTACCGGATGTGCGAGTACCGCCGAGCGGAACTCCGTGGGTTTGCCGTAAACGCTCCTTGACCCAGAAACGGTGAACGTCCCTTTGAAATCCAGGAGTACCTATCAAGGCGTCAGGACCCTTACACATCGCAGCAGCATCAAACTGCACCACTAATTAAGGTACCGATCACCGAGTCCGCGTCGGTCCTCAACCTCCCCAAAGCGAAGATTCTCAAAGCCCACTGTGGGAAAACTAAAACCTCACCTGTGGAGGTGAGGCCGCTGTCGACGCAAAAACAGAACCTCCAGTGCCGATTCCGGAGAGTTACGGCAGACGCGAGGCGCGAAAACGGCGACGTTCCTTCTGATTTGCGGGAGATTATAGTCGGCAACGAAGTTACTGCTTTGGTAGACACAGGCGCGGATAATTCAGTTATGTATGAGCAGGAAACTTGCCAGAAGACTCAGAAAGGTTCTGACTCCTTGGAGAGGACCGCAAGTGCGAACAGCAGGAGGACATCTTATTGACCCGGCGGGTAGATGCACTTCTAGTATTGGGATACATGGCTTCACGTACGTCGCCAGTTTTATTGTCTTGCCTGAGTGTTCAAGAGACTTCTTGCAAGCTAATGATGCAGTAATTAACTTAAAGGAGTCGTGTGTCGTTCTCAACAAAGCAGGCCATCGCGACGTTCGAATGTGAAGGAGAATTCAATGAGCTCCAGATTGTAGACGACGACGTGGCGGTACCACCGAGATGCAGCATAGCTGTCGCCGTTAGGAACAACGTATTCAACGGAAGGAATTGCAGACAGCAACACGCGGCTCTTACTTGAAAAAGAGATCTGTGTGGCTAGGGGCCTTGTGCGGTTACAAGATGGGTGCGCTAACGTCTTCCTCACGAATTTCGGACATGAGGTGCAGCATAGTGCGAAAGGAACTGTCATTGCCTTCCTTTACGATTACACCCATGTTAGAGATTTGAGCTCTTCAGCCTCAGAACCGTCCAATTCTGACAATGCAGACTCCATACTCGCGTCCATCAAAGTCGAAACAGCATTATCGCCGAACTTGAGGCACCAGATAGAATCTCTTGTACGTGAGTTCGCCTCGCATTTTTCAACGTCATCGAAAGTCGAAGGAACACATATCGCCAAGCACCGCATTGTAATCGACGAATCTGTGAGGCCAGTTTGCCAGCACCCCTATCGGGTGTTAAGGAATTCGTCGCAGACTCACAGATTTTAAAGAAATGGACATTTTAATTAACAATTAAGAGAAAATAAAGAGTAACAGCGTGCACGACGACTGCCTCCATGGCCGGTCGCCCTCTCTCTCCCAATGTTGCCAGCCTAGCGTTCCGATTCCGCTAACACTCGGCCATTCCTGGCAGCGAACTGTCCTCAGTTCATGTTGTGTAGTCCCGAAGATACGCAGGTTTTTTTGCGCACGAACTTAATCAGATTGTCCACCAGCACCAATATCCACCGATTCTTCTTGGAACTTTTCACAAACGGACCAAAGTGGTCCACATGAACCACTTGAAATGGCCTCTTTCCAGGTGGTGCTGTCAGTTCTTTTCGAAGCTGGTCGAAAGCTTCCTGCTGCTCCACTCCCCATCTGAACTTCGTGTCCTTTTTGGTCAGAGAAGTAAGCGGTTCTGCCTTCAAGGCATGGGGAATGAAACGTCTGAAAAATCCTGTTATACCCAGAAATCTCCTTACTCCGTGAACATCAGTTGGCGTGCTAGCTTCCAGTATGGCTTGTTGCTTCACTTCACCTGGCTGCAGGTAACCCTTCACGATCTTGAAGCCTAAGTAGTCTATTTCGTCACTTCCAAACACGCACTTTGATATTTTTAGGGTTAGGCCAGCAGCACGTAGAGCATCCAGTACTTGTCTGAGTCGAATCAGCAAGTCTTCCCAATCCTTGGCTGGAATCAGCAAGTCGTCCATGTAACACAGTGCTACAGTGTTACGCAGAGATCCGAGGACCTTGTTCATTAGACGTTGAAATACAGCAGGACCATTTCTCAACCCGAACACCATACGTTCGAATTGCCCGGTCTCATCAGGCGTGATAAATGCAGTTTTCGCCTTCGATTCCTCACTCAGCGGAAGCTGAAGGTATCCGTTCGCACAGTCCAACACACAGTACATTCGTGCTCCGGACAGTCGTTGCAGCTGGTCGTCAATGTTTGGCAAAGGGAAGTGTTCCGGCACAGTCTGGCTATTTAGCCGTCGATAGTCTATGACTAGACGATTTTCCCCACTTTTCTTTTTCACGAGTAGAACTGGACTAGCGTATGGCGAGGGTGTCTCGGTAACAATGCCAGTCTCTTTCCACTCCTTGACAATTTCGTGGATCGCTTTTCTTTCCTCTGCATTGGTCGTGTATGGTCTGCAGCTCACTGGAGTGCTTCCGGGATGTTCTGTGATGGTCATTTCTAGTTGGTTACAGCACCCCAACTTTGACAAATTCAGTGCAAAGCAGTCCCTGTATTCATTCAGTATCTTCAGAAGTGCATCCATTTGTTGGTCATTGATGTCCTTCCCGAGATTCAGCATACTACGATCAATAGGCTTCTGCAGAGGCACAGGTCTTACGGCGGTTAACTCTTCGCTCCCTGATAGCAGTTCAGCGTGAGCAAACAAACTTCCCTTGATAAGTTGTTGATCTTCGTCCTTGTCGTTCAACATGGGTATCTCAACCCTTCCGTGTTCGACGTGAAGTAGTATTCCCTTACCAGTTCCCATAGGCAATATAACATTCCCTTCGCTCTTATTGCTCTCCACTGTCACCCAACACACAGTCCTTTTGGGCAGCACTGTGGTCTCCTTGACACAAAGTGGTTCCTTCAAAGGCTTCATCTGGGCAAGGTCAATGTTGCAAAATGGCAGATCATCTCGATAGCCAATCCTGAGTTCATCTCCCATGCGTAGGTATGCAATGTGGTCTTGTTCCGTCCAAGTCCTACCAACCAGCATGTCCACAGGCAAGGCACTGTTGTTAACGACGATCACCTTGACCTTATGGCATAACACATCATCGATTTCTATGTCAACCTCCGAGGTTCCGATAGACAACACTGTAGATGTATCGGTGTTCCCCAGACCATGCAAAGCTTGGGTTTTGCACACAACTTGCAGGTTGCACCTTTCAGCCGCTTGATGACGCATTATACAGTCTGAACTCCCTGGGTCAATCATCACAGAGAGCTGGTGAGTACCATTGATGCTCGCCGTTTTTAAAAACTTAGATGGACCACTGTCCCATGTTGATGTTTCGTTCACCACGAAGTTCCCAACAGGGCTTGTTTTTGCACAGTCTCTCGCTATATGCCCATACCTTCCACAGCTGTAGCATTTTCGTTCTGATGGATCACGCTTGGGAGGCTCTGGCGTTTTCTTCGGTGGTCCCCCACCACCTCCTTGACCAGCAGCACATGAATTTGTGATAACTTGTTCAGCTGGACGCATGGCAGTCCAAGATTTTGAAGGCAGAGGCTTCGCACGAAGTGTTGCGGTACCTGGGTCACCACCGTGTGGCTTGGCCCCTGGATACTGCTGCATTCTAGCTTCGGTTATTCGCTCCAGTTTTCGCAAATCCGCCAGCAGCTCGTCCTCGTCCTTGTGGTCCTTCGCCGACATTGAGATGCATGCATCTTTAAACCGCAGCCCCACCAAAACTTGCTCTTTGGTATCCTGCATACCGAGGCCTAGTGCCTTACATAACATGGTCTTCTCAAGAAAATATGCCGTGATGGATTCTGCCCGCATCTGGACTCTTTCCTGCATTTGCTTCCACTTTTCGGCAGTGCTTGTCTGACCCACAAATGTCTTTGTGAAGGCTGTCTTGAAGTCTTCCCACGTGGTAAGATCATCGACGCGGGACTGAAGCCAAAATCTGGCAGGCCCCTTCATGTGAAGCCTGGCGTTCTCTAGTCTGAAGCTGTCCGGCCAACCATGCAGGACCGCCATGGAATCAATACTCTTCAGCCACGCTCCGGCCTCGTGGGATGAGCCCTCGCCGTCGAAATCGTAGATAGCCTTATTCAGGTCCGGCATAACGTGGAACGCTTCGGGCTTCCTCTCGATAAGCTCCAACAACCGCCGGTTTTGTTCCAGCAAGGCTTGCATCATTTCGTGCGTTCCACCGCCGTCTGCCATCTTCGCGGTTGTCTAGGCGTCTCTCGGGCGTTCACACAGTTTTTCACCAACAGATAAACGCCTACGCTTGCTGGCGTCACACACAGTGTCCGCGCGCGTTTTCTGATGCTGTACGAAGACTCACGTTTCGATGTCGATCATTCACAAAGACGCGTTGTCGTTGCGTCTCGCAGGCGCCGCACAAGCGTCCGCACACTCGTTTTCCCTGAGGCAGCACGGAAATACACGTTTCGGACGCCGGTAATTCACGAAGACGGTACCGTTGCGTCGCGTAGATATCACACAGACTGTTCACACGTTTTAGGGCGTCACACAGAGTCCTCTTACCGGTCAGTACTTCACGAAGACGGCACCAACGCAGCGTCAGTTGAAAAGTCAGCGAGCGTCGCCGTCGGCGAAATCCTCCGACATTGGCTTCCAGGGTCGCCTTACCACAAAGGTTTCGGTGAATCTCACTTCTGAGATGTTAAGTAATTCGTCGCAGACTCACAGATTTTAAAGAAATGGACATTTTAATTAACAATTAAGAGAAAATAAAGAGTAACAGCGTGCACGACGACTGCCTCCATGGCCGGTCGCCCTCTCTCTCCCAATGTTGCCAGTCTAGCGTTCCGATTCCGCTAACACGGGTATCACCGAAAGAGAGGGAGGTAATCAGAAACCAAGTAGAAGAAATGCTTAGAGACGACATAATCCAAACGTCGGTAAGCCCATGGGCCTCTCCTGTGGCGCTAGTAAAGCAAAAAGACCAAACCTTGCGTTTCTGCGTGGATTATCGAAAGCTGAACGTCGTCACAAAACGGGATGTCTACCATCTTCCAAGGATCGATGACACCCTTGACAGAGTGCGGGATGCGAAGTTCTTCTTGTCTCTAGACCTCAAAAGCGGATATTGGCAGATCGAGGTGGACGAAAAAGATCGTGAGAAAACAGCATTCGTCACACCAGACGGATTGCATGAGTTTAAGCTACTCCCATTCGGCCTTTGCTCCGCACCTGCTACATTTCAGCTGATGATGGACACTGTGCTGTCCGGGATAAAATGGCAGCCCTGTCTGGTTTACTTCGACGACGTCTTAATTTTTTCAACCACACAGCATGTAGAACGGCTAAGGACTGTGCTCAACGCCATCAGTTCAGCAGGGCTAACGATAAAGCCATAAAAATATCACTTCGGCTTCCACGAACTTCTTTTCCTCGGCCATATGTGATTAGCTCTGAAGGCAGTGGCGCACCGACGGGAGGGGGGAGTTCGGGGGTTGTAACACCCCCCCCCCCCCCCCCGAGGCCGACCTAACCCCCCTCCCACTCCGTAACTGCTCCTATGTTCTAGAAGAATGTAGCGCTAATGTATCTGCAAAACGCCGAAAAAATAATAAGAATAATCATCATCATTGATGCTACTATTATTTGGCATTTTATTTACTTTTTTACACACGCAACAACTGTGTAATCACATGCCCGGCCCTTCGTGAAAAACTGAACCCCCCCCCCCTGGCAGAGATCCTGGGTGCGCTACTGTCTGAAGGCATCCGCCCTGACCCCGAGAAGACTGCAGCAGTAGACAAGTTTCCAAGACCGACAAATAAAAAGGCTAATAGAAGCTTCTTAGGCCGGTGTGCGTATTATCGACGCTTCGTCCAAAATTTTTCGCAAGTTGCCGAACCACTAACGCGACTGACAAAAGAAGGCATGCCTTTCGTCTGGCTAGGTGAACAAGAGGATGCATTCAGCTAGCTACGACGGCGACTCCAAAACTATCCTGTTCTGGCACACTTTGATGAAGAAGCACAGACGGACATTCACACGGACGCAAGCAATTTAGGCCTCGGTGCCGTCCTGGTTCAGTGGCAGAATGGCGAGGAACGAGTAATCGCATACGCTAGCCGCACTCTTTCGAGGGCAGAAACTAACTATACAGCCAATGAAAAGGAATGCCTCGCGGTAATATGGGTCACAACAAAGTTGTTTTGTGGGGTTTAACGTCCAAAACCAGCTCTGATTATGAGAGACGCCGTAGTGGAGGTCTCCGGAAATTTCGACCACCTAGGGTTCTTTAACATGCACTGAAATCGCAGAGCACAGGAGCCTCAACATATCGACACCATCAAAATGCAGCCGCCGCGGCCGGGATTCGATCCCGCTACCTTCGGATCAGCAGCCGAATGCCATAACCACTACACCACCGTGGCGGGGCCCATAGCAATGTTGCCGCCATACTTATACGGCAGACCGTTTCGAGCCATCAGCGGTCACTATTCTTTGTGCTGGCTTGAAAACTTAAGGATTCTTCTGGGCGACTTGCTAGATGGAGTTTCAGGCTGCAAGAATACGACATAACAGTTGTGTATAAATCCGGCCGAAAGCACAGTGATGCTGACTGCCTGTCATGCGTACCAATCGAACCTCCCCCTGTGGAAGATGGAGACGAGCCTCCCGTTTCTTGGAGTCGTGACGTCATCACAAATGGCCATTGCAAGCATCAACGATCTGACGACGATCTGTCAATGCTCATCAAGTACCCCGACCGATTTCCACGAGTTTTCACCCAAGGATTGTCGTCGTACGTGCTGAAGAATGGCGTCCTCTACAAAGGAAACTTTGAACACAGCACAGAAAAAAATTCTCTTCAGCCCCTTCAGCCTTGCTATCCGAAATTATGGAAGCCTGTCACGATGACCTAACCGCAGGGCACCTTGGTGTGAGTAGAACGTTCGCTCGAATTCATGCCAAGTACTACTGGCCAAGGTTATTGCATACTGTACAGCATTATGTGAGGACATGTCGGGATTGCCAACGACGCAGAGAGCCTCCATTAAGACCCACAGGCCTTCTTCACCCAATAGAACACCCCGAAACCCCGTTCGAACAAGTAGGAATGGACCTTATTGGTCCGTTCCTGGCATCATCATTAGGGAAAAGGTGGATTGTAGTAGTGACAGATTACCTAACCCGCTACACAGACTGCAACTCTGGTCCGGGGAACGGCGATTAAAGTAGCAAAATTTTTTGTAACAAACATAATACTCCCAGATGGTGCCCCTAGCGTTGCCATCATGGACCGAGGAACGGCATTCACCGCCTATTTGGCGCAGTCCATTATGAAACTCACTCACACAAGCCACAGAAAGACGACTGCGTACCGCCCTCAAACAAATGGCCTGACGGAGCGACTTAACGGAACGCTGACAGACATGTTATCCTTGCACGTAGACCTGGGAGCACACCACATGGGATAAGATACTACACTACGCAACATCCCCGTATAACACCACATTACAGGCGACCAGTCAGTTGGCGTCATTCAAATTTTTATTTGGCCGTGAGGTTACCACGCCCTTGGATGTCATGCTTCCGGTAAGCAATGCACAGAACATAATCCAGCAATCAGCGACTTCACACAGAGAGCAGAAGAGGCGCGTCAGCTGGCGCGACACATCATTCGAGAACGTCAACACATCGACGCATACCTATACAACTTGCGGCATAGGGAAGTCGAGTATGCGCCAGGTGACAGAGTATGGATATGGACTCCCGTACGCACGCCTGGCCTCTCCGAAAAGCTTTTACGCCGTTATTTCGGCCCTTACCGGGTACTTCGCCGAATCAGCCCCATTAACTACGAAGTGACGCCAGAGGGACAAGCGAGCTCTTCCCGACACCTACTTCGCACAGAAACAGTGCACGTAGTCAGAATGAAGCCCTATTATAAACGAGAAGGAGTATTGTGCAAAGCGCCCCAACTGTGAGCCAAGCGTTTAACGCATCGGGACGATGCGCTTGTGGCGGGGGAGTAATGACGCAGGACAAACCACATTTAAAGACGCGCGCATGTTCGCGTTCAAGAGGACAGTGGCACACTGGTGCAACATCACAAAGGCCGGGATAGTGCGTGCGTTCGTGGCACGAGATCGCGTGTGAGACAAGGAGAAAAAAAACGAAGACACCGATCGAGGAAAAGGCTTCTGGATCTCTTCGAGGAACGCTCCATTTGATTTTGGCTTTCCGAGCACAAGTTATCTCTCAATAAATAGTTCTTTTTTTCCTAATCTGCCTGAATTGTTCGTTACAATATTTTGATGGAATATACAGATGTTCACCAAGGTGTAGTTGTGGACACTACCCTGCAGGAGGCCATGGGTTTCAGGGATATCACGGTAAACATTAACATGTCGGCGATAGAGATAAGTAAAAGGCGCTTAGAGTATTGCTGACGCAAAAGTATGAAGCAAACAAAAACGCAAAGGTAGTTCGGGTAAGATTGTTACTTCACAGCGGAACGATAATAGATAAAATAGGTAGGCGATGAGAAAAATTATTTGTGAAAATATGTGTGATTCTGGAAAACAAACGTTTGAAAAAAAAAAAAAAAAGAAAGGTAGAGCTTGGTGGCCCGCGGGCTACCGCCCCGTTATAACGGGGACGCTCCTAACATCCATCCATCCATCCAGCCATGGTATGGTACCGGTGCGCTTCTATCGCTTTGCCGATTATGACGTCAACACACAGTATGGCCAATAATTATGGGAAGCCGGGTAGGCGGTTTGAGGTAATCAGTAAAAATTGTATTACAAGCAATATGCGCGTCTCTCGAGCCAGTAATCTTGCGCAAATGACGGAAGTGTGCCATGAAACGGTACCCAGCGAATTTATTGATATTTATTGACCTCGCAAATCGCCGGGCGGGACACCAATTAGGCGACGTTTTCGGTGCTTTTTGTGACGAATTTCTTTTTTTTAGAGATAAAGGGATAGATTTCCAGCACTATTTCAAACCAATGTGAATATTCCCTTGATGCGCGTACAGTGCGATGTCTATACATTTGACTCAGATGTTCATAGCCTCCATGACCTGAAAGCACCGTTTCCTGAATACATACGTTGAAAAATTGCTGTCGCGCCCCTTTAATGCCCCATCGAGTAATCCGCAAGACTGGAAAAGATGAGAAGAGAATAACGTGAGCGCCTTTCGAGCACCCAAGTATACGCGAGCAGCCGTTCGAAGAGAATAGAGCGTTTGCTGAAGCGTTCGATCGCGTCGTGGCGGTTTGGCTAAGTGTTGGGTGCTTTAGCTTTTGTTTTAGTTTTCCTATAGTCTCTAGCTCCTTTTATCCTTAACGTTCACGCAATCCCTGTTGATGTCGACCAATTCTCCTGGCCATGGGCGATCCCACTGGTCAGCCTCCCTCCCGTCTAATGAATTGCCTTTAGACCAATTTTTCCGCAGTGGTGTCAGCAGGATTCCTTTATGCACTGATGCCTAGGAATGGAGGCTTCATCAGGCTCACGAACCCACAGGCGGTCCAGAGGGGACTCAAGGCGACTTCAAGCCACTTCCAGACCATCACTGACGTGCGCCAGTTTAGACGAGGGGCCATGGTGTGTAGGTCACCTGATGAGACCTGTGTACAGGACCTGCTTAAGTGCACCCCTTTTGCGTCAATTCCGGTGAGTGCTTTCATTCCGCCTCACCTCGCGCGTACGAAAGGCCTCGTACGGGGAGTCGATTCCAGATTAACTCCAGCCGAGACATTGAACAAACTTTCCGACGCAGGCGTCATTTCGATTTACCGATGTAACCGACTGGTAAACAATGAGAGGATTCCTACTGAATCGGTCATCGCAACATTTGCGGGTACTGCATGTCCGTCAGAAATAAAGTTATGGCCTCTCATTTTTTGTGTGGAGCCCCTCGCATCTCGACCGATTCAATGTCAAAACTGTTGGAGATTTGGCCCCAGTTCGGGAGGATGTAAATCAAATCTGTGCCGCCGTGCCTGCAGAGGGAGCCGCCTTTCAAGTGAATGTTCCGCAACATCAGAAAAGTGTTGCCTGTGTGGAGGGAGTCATCCCGCAGATTATTCTGAGTGCTCAGTTCGGGCTCAGGAATCACAAACACTGGAAATTCTAGACCGCCGCCGGCGTTCGCGAAGAGAACAGAACTTTCGGGTACTCAGGTGTTACAGCTACAGTGCAGTTATTGATGCCAACCTCAAACAGGCAATTGACTCTGCTGTAGAAAAGGCAATGACGACGGTCATGGATAAGTTGATATCGAGCTTATCAGAATGCGTGACACAAATAATTTCAAATCAGAGGACTCAGATACTGCAGGCTTCTATGGCACCTTTACAGTCCTCCGCGACCAGTGACAACACTCAGCTGAAAAGCGCACTGGATCCCTCTGTCGACAAGCATAAACGGTCTGGATCGTTGGTGCGATTAGATAACCCTACCCTCTCTCAATCAAGCACAAGTGGTACCACAGACATGGAAATGGATTCAAGAACACACAAACGCATGGGATCCCCTATTTCTACTGATGTAAAGACAAAAAGTAAGAAGGGGAGCCAATCATCGCTTACGCGTAAGGAAACAATGTCGGAGGCAGCTGGTGCCTCTGCATTTCGCTCAAAACCATTGGGCAGTTGAGGGTGCTGCAGTGGAACTGCCGATCTATATTCTCAGCCTCACCTGATTCATGTTACCTTTGTAATCACTTCAACCCTGACATTATACTTCTTCAAGAAACTTTGCTTACGTCGGATAACAATTTATCCCTCGCAGGTTTTCGCTCTTTTAGATTAGATCGTCCATCGTGAGGCGGTAGCCTAATAATTTTTGTGTCAAATAAGATATATCATAAGGCGAAAATTTTCTTTCAAAATCTTAGATTCCGGCTGTGAAATTTTACCATTGGATTTGTTTCTCCCGGGTTATTTCCCGTTTTCTATTGTAAACTGCTATTTTCCTGTCGGTGTGCACAATACGCGTCACCATGACAGTCCTTTGGCGCTATGTAGGCAGGACAAAGAAAGACTCGTGTGCCACGAGACTATGGGAGTGGACCATAGACAGTAAGCTCTCGTGGCCCCGCCACAGCGGTCTAGTGGCTACGGCACTTGGCTGCAGGTCCGAGGGCCGCGGCGGCTGCATTTCGAGGGAGGCGTTGATGTTCCCCGCTTAACATATATTCAGAAGGACGCTGTAAGTGCACTTGGCCGTATACTTGAAATGCACAACAGCAGCCAAACTGAAATAACCGGGCCGAACCGGAGGTGCGACGATGACATAGCACGCTTACGACACAGGCGCTCAGTGGTTTTAAGAAAGAGCCACGGCTGCTAATACTTTCATGCTTGGATAAGAACACATGAAGGCATTCAACGTTGCACAGGCTCAGGGAATAAACATATTGGAGGATATGTGTGACGTACGCGCGCACGTAAAAGCGCAGTGGCTAGCAGACGACGTAAGGAGCTATCAACACTTGGGAGCTTGGCCCACTCGCCGCTAGGCGCCAACTGTGTTCGATCTGGAGGCCAATAGGCGTGCAATACTGCCAACTCAGTGTAAAAAGCAATCGTGTAAGGCTAAAACATACGACCCATTCAGTTTTCTTTTCTATGAGCATGAAATATTGTTTGCGTTGTTTTATCAGTGTTTAGCATCAGTCAGTTTTACAAAAACCAATGAGATAAGGCTAGTAGTTTATGATCTCTTATTTGCCAATGCTGGTGCTGCATCAAGTGCATACACTTGTGAAATTCGTAAGTTGAGAGCTTATGGCGAACGTCACTGATACGGGGGCAAAAATATTGGGCCTAATACGGATCCTTGTGGCATTCCGTAAGTTCGGTAAGCTTTAAATCACACTTATCAACCGCAAATTGCATTCCGCATGACTCGAAGTAACTGTAGGAATGAAGTGACATTAATTTCCAACAACACCGTAGGATTTTTAATTTATCTGTCTAGAAGTGTGAATTGGCCAACAGCATTGATATCTTTTCAAATATCAAAATATATTTCACCACGTTTTTCTGCTTATTAAATGCGCCAGCAATTATTTGTGAAAGGGTCAAGATAGTGGTGTTTGTGGATTTAGTGGAGGCAAAACCGTGTTTCTGGAGGTCCACTAGGTTAATTAGGGGGGCATTTTTCCTTAATGCAATAGGTTTTTTTAAAAGAAAAAGTGGTAATATTCGGGACAGATAAGTGCTGAGCTGCTTGGAATCCCGTCGCAGGCGAGTCTGTGCTTTTTCTGCAAATTTATCGAAAATTGGTGAAAGAACCGCCTGTATGTGATATAGCGAACAGGTAACTTTGAGTGCGAAAACGATAAATACGAAATATATACTAAAATGCCGTTCTGTTTACTAGCGTACGAAGTTGAAGAGAGTCTGCTATCACGACTTCTTTTGCAGCATTTCATGCCCATGTGTACATCGATACTTATACCTTATTTTCAAATTATTATCAAGTGAGGGACCTTCGTACTAGCGGCGAGGAAAGAAATGCGTGTTTCTACTATTTATTCATTTATTTGATACTTCAACTCCGTGCTTGGGGTCATTACAGGGAGGGTTTCCCGTTACCATCCATGATATATAATATTCGCGCAAAAAAAGTAACGTTCAGTAATAGTACATTAGGATACCAGACGAAAAAGCAACATCAGAAAAATAATAAACAAACTACAGTGATTATACAAATAAATGTCAACCAATTAATTCTCGTACCAATATCTAGCGCACATCACTAGAGAGGAAAGTTTCTGAGGCATCTTCAAAATCGACTGACGTCTTATGGTCTACAACTGCATCAGGCAAACTATTCCACATTTCTATTCTGTATCCCGGCTGCGGCGGCTGCATTTCGATGGAGGCGAAATGTCGAGGCCCGTGTGCTGTGCGATGTCAGTGCACGTAAAAGAACCCCAGGGGGTCGAAATTTCCGGAGACCTCCACTACGGCGTCTCTCGTAATCAGAGCTGGTTTTGGGACGTTAAACCCCACAAAACAACAAAACAACATTTCTATTCTGTCAGGAAAAAAGGAGTAACGGAAAGCAACAGTGCATGTGAAATAAGGCTGAATAGCTGTGCTGTTGTTAAGACGATCACGTCGCCTTACTGGGGGCTGTGGGTTTAAATCCTGGTTTATTTTTTAGTTTTTTTTTTGCTGCCTATAATCTTAAAAAGGAATCTGAGGCGATGTTTGTGTCTGCGATCTTCCAAAGACTCCAGCTCACATGACTTTAACAAAGCCGTAGCAGAGGGTGTGCGTCGGTATTTACCGCATATAAAACGAATTGCTAATCTTAGTATATCCTCTCTATTCTTGCCCTCAGAACCTCCTGGTGAGGTGACCACACAAGCATATTCTAAGACCGGTCATACAATTTTTTTTAGGCTGTTAGTTTTACACCCCGTGTGGCATGTTCAAGCTTTTTCTTTAAAAAATTCAGTTTTTTGCTTGCCTTAGAACAAATGCTATCTATTTGTGAGTGCCATTGCAATGTCTGCATAATACTAACTCCTGAATACTTGAAACAAGCTGCATTATTTAAAGGGTGATTTCCTATGCGATACATAAAATATAGTCCCCGGCTAATTGAGTGAATATGTGTAAATGTTGTTTTGCTATAGTTTATTTCAATGTCCTATTTTTGACACCATTGATCTAATGCCTGTAAGCATCTGTTCAAATTAATTTGATCCCTTTCGCAAGTTACTGGAAAATAAACTAAGCAGCCATCTGCAAATAGTTTCATTTTAATAAGAGGCTGAGCTATTGTACATATATCGTTCACAAATACCAGAACAAAGAATTGGTCCTAAAGCGGAAAATTGGGGAAACCACGGAGTACACGCGTAGTGTCCTTGAAATGTAGTTTTCAATCCTTACAGCCTGCTGTCGCATAGATAAAAAGGCCTTTATCCATTTTAACACGTCTTCGTTCATAGGCGTGCGCAGGATTTTTCATTGGGGAGGGGGGGGGGGCGAGGTTCCCCCCCCCCCCCCCCCTTTTCTATCAACGCACTCCCACTGATTTCCTTCCGCTCATATTGCAGGGCTGAGACGAGAAATGGTTATGAAACGTTTATTTTAACAATACTGAATTGTAACATATATATACAAAGTATTATTAGGCAGTTGGTTTCACTTTCTTGTGAAACGCCGCCGCCGGCGAAGCGCGCTGGCTTTCTTCGCCAAGCCGGTTTTCTTCTTGCTTTTGAGCATGGACTACTGCTGGGAGCCACAGTACTTGACGTATTCGACCGAGCTGGGTGTAATTTTCACGCGTATATACCCTAAAACTTAGCGTCTTGGCTGAAGAAGCTGAGAATGGGGAACAGCCAAGTGCTCAGGCATTTCCAAAGTGTGGGAAGCATTCCGCAAAGTAGCTAGATTTCGTGTACGGCGTTGGAGCTAAAGTGTTCAGTGAGTACGGCATGAACTTTCTTGGACTGTTGGCATTCGAACTTACAACGCATATTTGCGCCTGTAGAGGAACTGTTTCCGGAGCAGAGCCATCGCAAAATATAACAGGATGTCTTCATTTCTGTCATAAGTCAAGATACTGTGCCCAGCGATATATGCGCGCACACGGTGGAACCGTATACACGAATTTAAGGTATCAGTGATAAATAAGTTCGTGATAAATCATTGTCCGGTGATAATACTGGCAAAATTGCCAAGCCGCGCGTGCCGCGATGAATGCTGCGAACGGAATTTTTAGAGCTGCACGTGCCTTTATAAATGGACATGCAGGTTTAATTAGCAATATCAAAACATCTGTACTGAAGATGTACGACATGCGCCCGAACGCCTGGAGGCAGAAGACGACGACGATCGGTGGTTGTTACCCACGCTCTTGCGCGCGCTCGCCTGGACCCACATCGACCTTCCTGCTAGCAGTCTGTAAGACAACGTCGCGGCCTGCTTGAACACCAACATCCACAATGGCGGCATTATACGCGAAGGTAACAAAAGGCAGTACTCGGTCCCAGTTGGAGTGGTCTGACGCGACGTACATAGCGAGCATGTCTCGAGTGCGGTTAAAGCGTTCTGTCATCCCGTTTGTTTGTGGATGGTATGCGCTGGTTGTGCGGTGGACGGCGCGGCACTCACGAAGCAATGCTGTGATTGCGTCGGAGAGGAATACTCGACCGCGGTCGCTCAACAACTCTTGAGGAGCGCCATGACGAAGGACGAGATTGCAAAGAATGAAAGTCGCAACGTCGTTTGGTGTAGACGACGGAAAGGCGGCAGTTTCCGCATATCGTGTGAGGTGATCGACGGCAACGATTATCCAACGGTTACCGTCTACTGTGGCGGGTAAAGGACCGTAGATGTCGACGCCGACGCGATCGAAAGGCCGGGCGGGGCATGGCAGGGGTAATAAGGTTCCGGCGGCGCGCGGAGGCGGCGTCTTTCGTCGCTGGCAGGTGGAACAGGACCGAACATACTGTCGCACGAAGCGGTACATGCCACGCCAGTAGTACCGAAGGCTAATACGAGAATACGTCTTCAGAACACCTGCGTGGCCACATTGTGGGTCGTCGTGAAAAGTGGAGCAGATTTCGGAGCGCAAATGACGGGGGATGACAAGGAGCCACTGACGACCGACGGGGCTGTAATTCCGGCGGTACAGCACGTCGTCCCGAATAGTGAAGTGCCTGGCTTGCTGACGTAACGTCCGAGAAATGGGAGCAGGAGTCTGACCAGATAGAAAGTCTAGGAAGAAGCAATCCACGAATCCTTGCGCTGCTCGGAAGGCATGTCGGAGATGGAAAGTGCTGTGGTATCGCCTATGACGTCGGTGGAGCATGCTGGGACTGGAGGTAAGGGTGAGCGGGAGAGGGCGTCTGCGTCCGAATGTTTCCGACCGGAGCGATACACGACGCGTATGTCGTATTCTTCAAGGCGCATAGCCCATCGGGCGAGACGGCCACTTGGATCTTTGAGCGACGACAACCAGCACAGGGCAAGGTGGTCCGTCACTACGTCAAATGGGCGGCCGTACACGTCAAGGCGGAAAGGTGGGCTAGTTGGTTGGTTCTCGCATTCACTTTGTGGTAGCGCTGACGAACAAGGACACAAGAAGACACAAATATACGGGACAGGCGCTAGTCCTCAGTCGTCAGCGCTACCACAAAATGAATGCGGCCGTACACGTATGGTAGAAATTTGTCGATAGCTCAAATGACGGCGAGACATTCCTTTTCCGTGACCGAATAGTTGCCTTCTGCTTTGCTAAGAGTGCGGCTTGCATAGGCAACAACGTACTCTTCAAAGCCATCTTTACGTTGAGCAAGGACAGCGCCTAGCCCAACACCACTGGCGTCGGTGTGAATCTCAGTGGGTGAAGAGGGGTCGAAGTGTCGCAGAATAGGAGGCGATGTTAGCAGACGGTGTAGTTCGTCGAAAGCGTCGTCACAAGCAGCGAGGAGTTTGGTCAAAGGGGCGATAATTACAGCGAAATTGCGCACAAAGCGTCGGAAATAAGAACACAGACCGATGAAGCTGCGGAGCTCTTTCATGGTATTTGGTTTGGGGAACGCTGAAAGGGCTGAGAGTTTGGCAGGGTCGGGAAGAATACCGTCATTCGAAACAGCATGCCCTAGAATGACAAGCTTTCGAGCTGCTTAGTGGCACTTCTTCAAGTTCAATTGAAGCCCCGCGGCAGTGAGACACGTCAGAACTTGGTCAAGTCGTATTAGATGGGACGCGAAATCGGTGGAAAAGACCACAATGTCGTCTAAATAACAGAGACAAATATTCCACTTGAGGCCTCGAAGGATAGTGTCCATCATGCGCTCGAAAGTAGCAAGCGCGTTGCAGAGGCCGAAAGGCATGACTTTAAACTTGTAACGGCCGTCGGGCGTGACAAAAGCAGCTTTTTCGCGATCGACCTCTTCCATTGGTACCTGCCAGTATCCGGTGCGCAAATCTGAGGAGGAAAAGAATTCTGCTCCCTGTAGGCAGTCCAGGGCATCGTAGATGCGTGGCAATGGGTAAACATCCTTGCGCGTTATTCGGTTCAGATGCCAGTAACCCACGCAGAACCTGATTGACCCGTCCTTTTTCTTCACCAGCACAACTGGAGAGGCCCAAGGACTGCTGGATGGCTGGATTATTCCGCGGTTCAGCATATCCTCTACCTGTTGATCAATGACACGGCGTTCTGCGGTCGACACACGGTATGGGCGTTGGCGCAGTGGTGCTTGTTCACCGGTATCAATGCGGTGAACAGCTGTCGACGTTCCACCTAGAGATGATTGGTTGTAGTCGAATGAGAATCGGAAACGTTGTAAAAAGCCGGTGATCTCTTTTTGCTGCAGAGGTGTGAGTTCAGGATCGATAGTGCTGAAGAATATGTCACCAGAAGCTTCGGTGCAGGGGCTACACTCTTAGCACGGTAACCTTTAGTTTATTTTATAGGTACACAAAAATGTGAAAATATGCTCCCTTATAAAAGTTAAAAACACTTTAACCTTTATAAAGGAGCATATTTTCACATTTTTGTGTACGTATAAAATAAACTAAAGGTTACCGTGCTAAGAGTGTAGGTGCGACAGCACAAATGGGCAGTGGTGTCCTGTCTCCAAGCACTGCATCCTCGAAGACGCAGTCAAATGTCTCGAAGCTCCCCAGACACTCGCCGTGCAGCAGAAGTAGCGGACATGCAGAGACATTGCAAGCATAGATTGCCGAAGAACCACTGCAGAAGGTATTTACAGCAAACGGGAGGAGACAGTTTCGGCGACTCACAGAAGCTGCAGATGGTGAACACAGAACAGATGAGCTAGTGACGGCAGGCGAAAATACCGGCACCAGAACGGCAGACAAGGGCGCAATGTGGACGTCGGCTGCGGCAAACACTTTGGGGGCACTGTGGTCGTCCAGCTCAGGGCACGGCGTCGACAGTATAAGTGCGGCACGAGAGCAGTCTACGAGGGCTTGATGCGCGGAAAGAAAATCCCATCCTATAGGATGACATCGTAGGAGGAGCGGGGAAGGACGATAAATTTAACGGCATACATGGCATTTTGAATAATTACACGGGCTGTACACTGGGCGGCAGGCTTGATGTGATGCGAGGTCGCTGTTCGCAGGGAAAGGTCGGAAATCGGCGTGGTCACTTTTCTCAAATCGCGGCAGGCAAAGTTTTTCACTCATTACAAAAACAACGGCTCCTCTATCGACAAGCGCGCGCACGGCAACACCTTCTACTAACACATCAATTTCGTTGGGCGGGTAAAAATGAGGTCTTGGACAGTTCGACGAAGACGCAGTTCTTGCCTCTGGAACTGCGGCTGTCAGTTTTCCTCTCGAGCGGGGCTAGGGCGACGAAGCATCGGTGAGATGGATCGACGACGTAGAGGAGACGAGCGGTATGGTTCAAGAGGGCGGCGTGTAGAAAGAGAGTCGGCGACTGGAGAAGAAGCTCGTTGCGAATGGTGAGCTGGGTAGATTGAAGGAGCCATACTGTCTTGGTAACGGACGCGGCGACGATTGCAGTATCGGGCTACATGTCCTGCGAAGCCACACGTGAAGCATATGGGGAGGTTATCGCTGGTGCGCCATGGGCTAGCCGGGTTGGCCCAGGGGGCGGAGAGGAATATGGCACCGTGCGTGAGGGTGGCGGCGACGTGTACAAGGGACCCGTGGTCCGGTAGGCGCCAGGGACAGGTGGGGCTTGTCTGTCAACAACCGAAGCGTAGGTCAGCGATGTAGCAACAAGCAGAGGCGCAGGGGCAGGTGGTAGTGCCTGGGCGACCTGCGTCTCGATGACATGGCGAAGAGGCGGGTCCAAAGACGAAGTCACCGGCTCAGGTGTGTGGGCGACAAGCGACAGCTGGCGTGCAACTTCTTCACGAATGAACTGCTTGATTTGGGGAAGTAGAGCGGTGTGATCAGCAGCGACGTCATTGGCAAGGGTGGAAATTTCGGCTTGATCTTGAACAGCTCGGCGCGTTGAGGCACGCTGCTTTCGCAGCTCGTCGTATGACTGACAGAGCTGTAGCACGTCGGCTACCGCCTGTGGGTTTCTTGCGACGAGCATTTGAAATGTATCGTCATCGACTCCTTTCATTATGTGCTTTACTTTTTATGCTTCGGCGAAAGATAGGTCGACGCGCTTGCAAAGGGAGAGAACATCTTCGATGTTGCTTGTAAACGTCTCCTCTCTGCGCTGGACTCGAATATGCAAGCGCTGTTCCGCGCGAAGTCGACGCACTGAGGGACGACCGAATACCTCTGTGACGGCTGTCGTGAAGGTCGACCACTCCATTATTTAGTTCTCATGGTTTTTATACCAGAGAGCAGCTACATCAGTGATGTAAAAGTGGACGTTTGTGAGCTTGGCGCAGCCGTCCCATTTGTTACAAGAGCTCACCCGTTCGTATTCTGCAATCCAATCCTCGACGTCCTGGTCGTCGGCGCCGCTGAAGACAGGCGGATCGCGTTGTCGGGTCGTGCCAGCACATAAGATCGTCGTTGGTACGGGAGCCGCTTGCGATGGAGCTGGATCAATCACGCTCAAAGGTGATGGTAGCATCTGGCTGCGAAGTTCCAGGATGAGCGATGAGCAGTACCCAGCACCTCCACCACTTAAAATGTGGATGTTGGTGTTCAAGTAGGCCGCGACGTTGTCTTACAGACTGCTAGCAGGAAGGTCGATCTGGGTCCAGGCGAGCGCGCGCAAGAGCGTGGGAAGCAACCACCGATCGTCGTCGTCTTCTGCATCCAGGCGTTCGGGCGCATGTCATACATCCTCAGTACACATCATATATCGCGAGCTTGATTACGCGCCCAAAACTAGGGCGAAAGAACCACGCATCGATGTCAACGCGTATCGAAATGTCACCTGTCGCCCATGCACCGTCCGCGTACCTGGATGAGATAGTAGCGCGTATTCGCGCTTAAATAAGATGTACGCGGGATCTCTGAATATTTCCAGTGATAGATAACTACAGTTCACGATTACTTTTTAGGCGATTGATTGACTTGTGGGGTTTCACGTCCCAAAACCAGCTCTGATTATGAGAGACGCCGTAGCATGGTGGTCTCCGGAAATTTCGACCGTCGGGGTTCCTTAACGTGCACTGACGTCGCACAGTACACGGGCCTCAACATTTCGCCTCCATCGTGATGCAGCCGCCGCGGCCGGGATTCAATCCCGCGACCTTCGGATCAGCAGCCATATAACCACTAGACCATCGCGGCGGGGCACCTTTCACGCGAGCGGCCTCGTCACTTTCGTCGTGCATAGCACCGCATGCACACCTTCCGACAAGCGCGGACGATGCGCCGATGCCTCTGGTTCGCTCGCAATATACTTTGCCTACCTGTACAACAGGTTCTTCAGGAGCTAAGACACTCACAGGCAATAGACCTGTCCCTGTTTGTCAATAATGTGACGTCACGCAGAGCATCGCCATCGACATCGCGGCGGACCAGTTTGCAGTGGTTGGCAAAAAGCTCCGGCGGCTCCAGCAGTTTGCTCGGGCTTTGCACGCGATGGTACTGTCCCTTCCCGTGGTTGCGCGCCGGCGGTTTGTCGAAGAGAAGCTGCAAGTTCGTGGAATGCAGTATCTATACCTCTGCACCATTTCGGAATGGAAGAACGACCTTAAAACCTTGACCAAACGTTCGGCTCTGTGTGTACCTCGCGAGCATGCCTGGCCCGTACAATGCAGAGGCCATGAAGCGTTACTGATCGCTCAAAGCGTACGGCTTAGTGAAAGGCCACGTGCACCTACTTAGTGAAAGGCCACGTGCACCTAGTGCTTGTCTCAAACTAGGGCACCAACGCTTTCCGTCGACTGCTGTCATTCGGAAATCCAGAAAAAAAAATATGTTATGATGCGCTGCCTTAATTTTTTTGCGCGGTTGGCACATCCTACAGCGCAAAAGCTAACCACCGTGTCAAAGAGGCCAGGTAACGCGCACAAAAACCAGCACGCACACGGTCCATCCGTACAGCAGCATGGAACCACGCCGAACACTGAGACTTTTGCCAACCAGGCATGAAATGCATGTTTTTCAAAGCGAACACCATCGCGGAGAACCACCGCCATGCCTTACGAGCTACAGGCAGTGTCCACACTGCGCACTGTACTTGCATGGCCGATTGAGTTGTAGCGCTCATGTGCATTTCCTTCCGTTCTTTCTGCTCAGGAACTAAACTTCTATACGGTCGAAAACAGGCGAGACTGGTACTGCTATCGCGTCCGAAAACACAAACAAAATTTTCCTTTGGAGTGCCAGCCCGACGCAAGTTACAGCGAAGTGAGCGCGAAATGAGAAAATCTGCACAGCATTCGGAACTACCGCTTACTGAAGGAATGCTTCCGTTTCAAAGCGCGTTCAAAACGCTCACACTTTTTTCTTTTTGTTTCAACGCTAGTCCTCTTAGCAAACACGTTAGCTACCCACTCCGGGAGCTCAGAAAATCGAGAGGGCACCCGAGTTGATAAAATATACATGCTCACAAATGCTGCGGAAGCACAAATAACAAAACGCCTAGGAACTCTAGGTAACAGGCTAGCACCTACCAGCGATGAAATGTAATCCAAAAAAAATTACAGCATATCCACGGAGTGAATGATCACGAGTGGGCGAAGCTCGGGAGGTTCATCGCAGATCGTGCCGAGTTCCGGATTAATTGAGTTAACGCGCACGCTACGAATCCTCATGGTTCAACTATACGCACAAGTGAAATCTCCCACCGGCACTTCGTTGGAAGTCAAGACCAGTGCCTAAATATATATATATATATATATATATATATATATATGGGTGGCCGGTCAACGGTTCTTCAACGCGAGCATTCGGTATTTCTCAATCAAGAAACTGGCTAGGGGACGCTACCTGCGCCAACGTTGTCTCTCGCGGGTGATGTCACCGTGCCGCTGTAGAAGTGCGGCGCCCAGTCCATGTTTAGAAGCATCAGCAGAAATTTTTGTTTCCCGGGTAGCATCGAAAACGGCCAACAAAGGTGCGCTGCTCAGCCATGTGCAAATAGCTGACCATTCGTTAGCGTGTTTTTCGGGCCATTCAAACATTGTGTCTTTCTTGATGAGGCTGCGCAAGAGTTTAGTCCTTTCTGTCAAATGTGGAATGTATTTCCCAAAGTAGTTCGCAACGCCAACATCCTGTGCACCGCAGCTTTGTCCGTTGGCTGCGACATGGTAGCTAGGGACATCAGCGTGGCATTGGTGTATCGTGTGTTCTACGCATGCGTCGCACGCATCAGCTAGTTTACAGTGACGGACTTACCCAATCCGTTGGTTCCGTCACTTTCGTGATGATGCCGTCCCGTTCCATGCGGTCCAGCTCCTCCCGCAGCGGTTCTTGCAGCTTCAAGGGCACGCGACGTGCTGGCTGTACTACAGGCACCGATACAGTACGCAATACCATCCGATAATGCCGTTCTACACCGCCCGTTCCTTGGAACAGGTGAGGAAATTCCCGCAGTACTTCATTAGTGCTGACGTCGACTGCATCCACCGTTCTCGGCTGCGCCCCCGTTCTCGTGACCAATCCCAGCGTCTCACTTGCACGCAGTCCGAGTATTGCCTGACTACCCTTCTTGACTATGAAGAAGTCGAAGTGACCGGACTGATTCTTAATGGCCACTGGCAAGGTCGCAACACCGAAGTGTTTGATAGCGTCACCGCTATATGACCGTAGAATGGAGCTGCTTGGCTTCAGGCCGTGCCTACCTTTGCACTTTCGATACATCGAATACGGCAGCAAGTTTGCTTGAGAGCCCGTGTCCACTTTCAAGAAGGCATCCTGGTCCATTTATGATCCAGTCCGTCGAGCTTCGCATGCTGCAAGCTTTTACGTCAAGCATGTCAAACGTGTCCGGCCCATTGACGACTTCACCTACCGCAGGTCCTTTCTTGCAACACACTGCAAAGTGATTTGCGCCTCCACAGACAAAACACGTCTTTCCAAACGCGGGGCACCTGCTTCGCTCATGCAGCCGGTTGCATTTCATGCACTTAAACGGGCGTTTTTTTTTTACGAACGCGACATGTTTCTCGGCCTCGGCCCACGCCACGTTCTGTTGACTGGCCACTTCGGCGGCTTTGCAAATTTGTTCCGTCTTCGCTAACGCTTTCACTTTGAGGAGCTTCTCCCGCAAACTTGGGTGACTTTTACCGAACACAACCTGGTCGCATATCATATTGACTCGGTCAATTCACCAAAGTTGCAACTTCGGGACAACTTTCGCAGATCGCGCAGGAAATGCTCAAAGGGCTCCGCTTCACCCTGGGTTCTTGACCGGAATAAGTATCTTTCATAAACTTCATTTGCTTGTTCTTCACAGTATTCCTTATACTTCCGCACGACCGTCACATAGTAATCCTTGCTTTCCGTTTCCAGAAAGGTAAAGTTGTTAAACACTTCAAGTGCATCGTCGCCGGCCACACTGAGCAGCAGCGCAGCCTTCACGGCTTCTGACCTTGGTTTTTTCTCTGATGCAGTCGCTTGGAGAAATAGTTCGAACTTCTGGATGAACAAGTCCCAATTCTTCGCAATGTTGCCGGAAAGTAGCAGGTGCTCCGGTAGCTTAACTAGTTCCATTGCCTCGAATACGCATGCCAACGACAACCTGTCGTACCCTCATCGAGCCATCCCACTTGTGACACCATGTATCATTCAGCCGGAATGCAAGAATCAAAAAGCCCTTTATTCAGGAAACACCCCCTGTATATATAGCCCTCGACATCACAGGCACGTGCTGGGTAATCTTCGCAGTCCGTCACTGTAAACTATGTGCGACGCATGCGCAGGACACACGATACAGGATCATCCTCGCTAACTCCTCGCATAGGCAAAACAGGGCTATAGAAGGGTTAATACCATATAAGGTTTCGAACTTCTTTAATACCTTCTCATATCCTTTTATAGCTGTCTTGCTGGTGGCAGTGGGAGAGCTTTGCGCTTGTACCAGTTCCTGCAAAGTTGCCTGCACCCTTTCATAGTTCTCAACGAACCTCTCCATTGATCTTACTCTCACTGTCCACCTCGTCGGACACAGTGGTAGCAGTAGGGTGTTCGGCCTCAAAGAATCTTGCTCATCGGCATCATTACCCGGAGGAAGTACAACGCTCGAATAAACAGTTTTCCTGTTCTTCGACTAGAAAATTGCGTTGGAAACATCCATTGCAGTGTTCAGAGCGTCACCGACAACATCGCAGTTCCTTGCGACCTCCTGGAGTGCAAAGTCTAGGCAGTGGTTACTGCAGCGCACAAATATCGACCGTGGTTCAGAGTCCGTAATCCTTTTCTGCACGGCAGTAAATCTGCCTGCCATATTCGCGGCCCCGTCAAAACATTGCGCCCTTAGGTTGTGAAAGCCCAGCCTCAGACGAATAATCATGTCCCTCACGGCTTTATACAAGGTCGGCTTTATACAAGTGTTTGTCACGCCTTTGATGATGTACTGGGCAAGATTCACGGAATATTCACGGTTTTTACAGATGAACATCCGGAGCTTCGCCCATTCATCATTATTCACCTCGTGGATATGCTGTGATTTTTTTCTTCTCTTTCCTTGAAGGCTATTGACACATATGGGAAAACACGACATCGCGTTCATAGTCGTACGACAGCCACGTGAATTTCTCAACTCATGAATATTTACAGGATCTTCCGGTGCAGTTGTTCGGAAATTTGTAGCTCTTTAGCGGCAGTGATCGAACATCCGGGGCGTGTTGTCGTTGATTGCGATTTCCATTGGAGTGCAGGTGCTGGAATTCGAGATTATACCCGGCTTGAGTTCGTTGCCAAGAGGGCCTCTTCACCTGGTGTCACTGTTGCTGGGATCTCTGTAATAAGGGAGATTACAGGTATTGTTAGCCGATCAACACTGTATAGATCCTTTTTCATTGTTCCTTTAAAAATATGGCGGGAAGTGCAAAGATGTACGACACGCAAAAAAGTAGATGAAAGGCCCATGAAGAGCATGGTGGAAACAAAACATTGCACAGACGTACCGTCAATATTTGCTGCTCCTATCGCATGGTCATCTATTTGACTTTCATGAGAGCTGTTTCGCGCTACGAGCACAAACACAAATACGAAGGGTCAATAGAAACACATAAATAATGAAAAAGTCAACAAAAAGTATGACGTAATATACCTTGTGAATGCTCGATTCCAAGGCAAAACGTTTCGGCTCAGGCTCGAAAAAGTTGTTGATCTTCTTTTGAGGCCCACGCATCTTCCGAGGCAACGGCGTTGTAAATCTGCAGTTACTAAAAAGTGCAATGAAGAGGTCAGAGGTCATGGAAACCAATAGGCCGACGCGCATGGAATACATGTAAATCATGATAGCAGAACATTTCTAACAATAAATATAGAGCAAACGTCATCTACTCTCTTGCAGTGTTGTACGGAACGCCGTTCCAAGGAACGGCGTTCCTGGAATTAGTTCCTTTTTAGGGGAACGAAGGAACACCATCGTTCCTTTAAGAGTTGGTACTGTAACGGTAACGCGTTACATTTACGAGTAACGGCAAAGGGGACGACATTCCTTCTGAAAAATTTCCACAGGCATTCCACATGCAGTGCGGACAGGACTTGCTGCAACCGCCGGGGCCGAGCCTCGAGTCCCCTCTTTCCTGTTAGCTGTCTCCCTCACCCAAAAGAAAACCACACGCAAGACGTCATTCCTTTACTCTCCCTCTTCGTGGCTTCGACGAGGGCGAAGCTTCCTTTTCGCCAACGCAGTCAATGCGGCCGCTCCCTGTGGCCGACAGACAGACAAAACTTTATTCATTTCCTGAGGAACGCTACCGCTCAAGGCGGTAGAACCGCGGGCCGCTCCCACGTCGGGACGGGTAGGCCGAGTCTCATCGCCGCGTTGCGGGACCTCTGGACAGACCTGAGTTGATGTAGAAGGTCTGAGGTCCTGAGCATGGAGCTCCTTTCCTCTTCGACCGTACGTTGAGAACCCTGTAATGAGGGGCACTGCCAGAGCATGCGGTCTAACGTACAAGTAGCGCCGCAATCTGGGCATGTTGGATCAAGGCTTTCGATAAACTGACTGTGCGAATGAAGACTATAGGATATGACCTCGTGTGAAGCATACGAAGGGTATGGAGAAAAAAAATTCCGGCTCTCAACCAGCCTTGTACGTGAACGACCTAAGACACTGTCTCCCTTCGAACTAAGACACTGACAACGCGCGTTTTGCTATCGCCGCACAGCGCATTAGTTCTAAGAATGAGGTTACGGCTCCCATGTGTGGGCCTGGGCATCAGTGGCATTTTGCACTCAGGAGACCGCTCGACAAAGCAAGCGCGCTGTGGCAGGTGTTACGGAGGGGACTCCGTAGTGTATTGGGGCGCAGGGAAGCGCGCGAGGCGAAACCGATGACGTGGGGAGGGACAGCAGTGTTTCGCTTTGTCTGAGCCATTCTGACCAGCAAGTACGAGTCGTTCTGAAGGATAGACACACTGTAGACATCTTTCACTTGACGTACGAAAATCGTGGAACATCATCTTGCCTGCTGCGGCATTTGGATTCTGTTGCAATGAAGAAGAAAGTGCGGGTATGGTTTATTTGCAGTTATTTCTGATTCGCATAACGAAAAGAGAGTTTTGTATTCTAAGTGTAAATAGGTCCGTTTGTTACATTGTAGTTCAAGTTAGAGATTGTTTTTACGATGTCTTGATCCCCTAAGAATTAGACCCATGCTCAGTAGCACGCGTGCACGTTTTTGGTCCTTGGGTTGTGCTGTTGCACTGCTGCGAACCTTTCATGTGTGAGATACGGCATTTTTGGTTGCAGACGTCATTGTTTGGTTGGCGTTCGATGAAATGATGCATGTGACACATTTTATTTATTTATTTATTTATTTATTTATTTATTTATTTATTTATTTATTTATTTATTTATTATTCCTTACACGTCAATGTCATTTTGCCATCGCATGAATATGGAGCTGCTGTACAAATTGGACATACAATTAAATCGTATTCCTTGTACGCCATAAGAAACAAGGAAATATTCACACGTTATATAAATCATCGGCAAACTCATCAGATAGCCATAGTTATTTTCCCCTCAGATGTTAAACGGTCCGTTGCCGGAGCCCTTCGATGACTCCAGCGCACTGTGCAGCGCGAAGGAAGCGTCCTTGGCTGGTGAAGGGGACGTTTTGTTGAAGCGCCAAAAGCGCCTGCCCAGGTTCAAGCCCGAATCTCCGCTCTTTCATTACTCCAAAAATATTACTTCTTGAGCCCTTTGATAAACAAAGAGTTACAAGCAAACCAATCACACACAGGGTCCACACAGTCTCAACCGATGGCGCCAAGACTTTCATTACAGTAGTTTACGTCAAATGCACATATGCCAACCATTAATGTACTTGAAAATGATAAAATATGGTCAGTTTTATTCAAGCTGTCGCAATTCTTGCTTTATTATTAAAATAAATACCTCGAAAAGGGGAAAGTCACACTCCCCACAAGTAGCCGTGAGTCGCAATCACAGCAGAAGGAACATAATAATAATAATAATAATAATAATAATAATAATAATAATAATAATAATATTAAAAAAACTCGCACCACACCACGCTGAGTCCCTGCATGCATATAAATTCCCAAGCTCTCACGTGTCCAGAGCTGCAGCGTGCAAGAGATGAGAAAAATCTTTTTATGCAATAACGTACGCCACAGGCGAAGAAAAATAAAGAACTTTCATAGAAACCGTTCGGCATCATACAGAATGTTGTCCTTGGTACTAAAATAATATAATGCACAAGAAGAACTGAAAAGAAAAAAAAAGCACTGCTGGTAAACCACTGTCGTGATGCTTACAGCTATAGTTTAAAGTAGTCACATCGTTCACAGCCGGAGATGTTTCCGCGTGGGCTTGTGAATATAGCCAGAGGGCTTATCATTCTGATCTGTTAACTTTTTTGTGTAGTTCACAAAAAGAATCCGGAGAAACTTTTCAGAGATGATGTGCGCCGACACTCTGGCGTGACTCTTGTCCACACCTTCCGGACAGTCCAGAAGCGGCGAATCTTCAAGATATGACTGAACAGTAAATTGCAGTGTCTCGAGGATTTTCTTTCGGTAAAGATATTTCACTGCCTTCTCGAAGACCGTCATAATCTCATATGATTGTTCCGGGAAACATTTTTGACAATCACACAATTGAGCGGTTCGCCACAAGGCTGAGAAAATCCGTCTCATTGTAGAAACTAAGCAGAAGGACGCACTTCGGGACATCTGCATCAGCATGCCGTCTATCATCCGAAAACTGCGTTATGTTTATGAAGGACGCCGTGGTGGAAGGCTCCGGGAAGGGACGTTTTGTTGAAGCGCCAAAAGCGCCTGCCCAGGTTCAAGCCCGAATCTCCGCTCTTTCATTACTCCAAAAATATTACTTCTTGAGCCCTTTGATAAACAAAGAGTTACAAGCAAACCAATCACACACAGGGTCCACACAGTCTCAACCGATGGCGCCAAGACTTTCATTACAGTATCGGTTCAAACAACATGATTCACAACACGCAAGCGGATCCTGTATAGTGCAGTATACGTGTTATTTCCCATTCCCATGCAATAAGACTGGCTTCTCCCTCTTGATGACCGCTGGCACCGTCCGCCAGGCTCGAAAGCGTACTTAAACATCTGTCTTCCCGTCGGACGCTGCGCTACACATGGCCTTCCAGAATTCGTCACACAAGCTGTCAGAAGATGACCGGCCCGTGGGGTCCTGATTAGCGCCGTCTGCACACGCACCGAAGGTAATAGCAAACGAGGGCCCATCTATCACTAAGCGGCCGAGGCCATTCTCGTTTCCCAGGCCCGCTGACAGACCTAGAAACTACCCCGTGTGGGTGCTCTTTCGGCGGCAACCACTTAGCACCATTCCTTCCCGTATGAGTACAGTGGCTAGAACACCTGAGCATATATAGCTAAATGCAAGAGCATGCGAGTTTCACGTCACACTGCCATCCACTGTCCGCGTACCTATTCCCTCAATAACATTCCATTACCATCTGTTGACAATTATAAATACCTTGGTGTTTACATATCTTCTAATCTTTCATGGAATAAGCACGTAGATTATGTGACTAACAACGCTAACCGCATGCTTGGGTATCTGCGTCGAAACTTTTCTTCCGCTCCATCGTCACTCAAGTTAACACTGTACAAAACATTGGTCAGATCAAAATTAGAGTATGCATGCGCCATATGGGACCCAACTCATGCCATTCTCATTCAAACTCTCGAAGCCATTCAGAATCGCGCAGCACGTTTGATCTTATCAAATTATTCACGTCATTCCAGTGTCACATCCATGAAGAGCACCCTGAACTTGCCTGATCTTTCATTGCGCCGCAAATTGTCTCGCCTCAACCTTTTTCATAAAATCTACCATTATAACAGCTCTTTGAAGGACGCCCTGTTTCATCCACCTCGTTTCATATCACCAAGGATTGATCATCGCTTTAAGGTCGGCCTACCATCCTGTCGCAGCCGATTGTGCAACGACTCATTTGTCCCAAGAACAAGCGCCGCCTGGAACCACCTTCCCGCCTCCATTGCCTGTATAACGAACCTTCATGATTTCAAGCTCGCTGTACAAGACGCCCTGTAATTTTTTTCTTTTTTTCCCCTCTTAACTGCACTTATTATTTTTCACCACTCCTTTCTGTAATGCCTCCGGGCCCTGAAAGTACCTTTAATAAATAAATAAATAAATAAATAAATAAATAAATAAATAAATAAATAATGTGCAGCACATCTTATTCGTAACGCAGCCGACCCGCGTTCCCTTGTTTATGAAACCGGCCGGTAAAAGGTGGCAGCGTTAGCCTGCGCTTTTCACTACCCGCATACAACGGTCTACAAGCAGCAGTGTCAACCCTGTATTGGCCCCTAGGACATACCGTGGCGCCACCTGCTGGAAGCTCTCCGTGACGTAGAAAACGACATCACGTGATACAGGCCGCGAAGTGTACGACGTCTACAATGTCGCAGTTCGTTCAGACACGTTTTTTTTTTTTTTTTCGTGTTGCAAGCATAGACCTCTCCTGGGGTACGTCACGAAAGGGCCGTGACGTCAGCCACGTGACCCTAGCGCGCACGTGCGAACGGACTGGTTGGCAAAACATTGCAGCGTTCGGCGTGGTTGCATGCTGCCCTACGGGTGAACCGAGTTCGTACTCGTTTGTGTTGTGCGCGTGCACATGGCCGCTTTGACATGGTGGTTAGCTTTTGCGATGGAGGATATGCCAAACGCGCGATAAAAGGCAGTGGCATCGGGTCCTTTTTTTTTCCCTCGATTTCCGAAGTCCAAACTACACAGTGATGGAAAGCCTGAGTGCGAGATGTGCGCAGTGTAAAACAGCAGCCGTCGGACAGCAAGAGGATTTTAGGGGCGAAGCTCCTTATAGCGGCACCCGTTCGTCCCTCGTCGTAGTAGTGTGTAACCAGTCTTAACGCTAGTACCAGATCTTGACCTCCAAGGTGGTGCCGGTGGGAGATTTCTCCTGTGCGTTGTTGAACAAGAAAAAATTCACAGCGTGCGCGTTAACTAAAAGCCGAATTCTTCTGTCTCTCATTCCCCATTAGCAGCCATTGGCATGTTCCAGTAGGAAACGTTAGTAGAAGTAGAAGTGTAAGTGTTAGCTAAAAGCTGATTTCTTCTGTCTCTCATTCCCATTAGCAGCCATTGTTTACCTCCAAGGTAGTGCCTGGTGAGATTTCTCCTGTGCGTGATTAGACAATAAAAATTTTGTTCAAAACGCCGTTGATTGATGAAATAAACCAACGAAAGACGCCAGGCACCCGCTCGCCCTCAGCGCATGCCTCCTGCCCTCGGCGCGTGCTGTCTTGTGATAGAGAGAGAGAGAGCGAAAGGGGCGCGTTGACTATGGAAACGCTCTTTCTTAGATGAACGCTCTACCAGCTCGCATCGCGCGTGATGAATGAAGCTGAACAATGATACTCGCAAATTGAAAAAGAGGCGATGGGCATAACGTTCGGGTGTGAGAAATTTCATCATTTTGTGTACGGGCGCAAGATAGTCGTAGAGACAGACCACCGCCCACTGTTAGCCATTGCATCCAAAGGAATCGGTGACATGCCACCACACCTTCAACGTTTTTCCTGCGCTTACTGAACTACGACTATCTGCTTGAATTTGTACCAGGGAAAGAACTGCTGTTGGCCGACATGCTCTCGAGGTCGCCGCCCATTAACCAACTCCAGGACACCAGTGGCTCAACCGAAGAAATAGAAGTTCACGCGGTTGGTGCTGTCTCGGTTCTGGTAAGCAGAAAAACCCTGGATCGTTTGGTGGCCGCCACTGCAAGCGACCCTGACTTGAAAAAAGTCGTTCGTTACAACCTTTCGCTGCTGAGCTCTCTTTGATAGAGCGAGTGGTGTTGAAAGGTACCAAAGTAGTTGTCCCAAAATGTATGAGGGAGGAAATGCTTCAACGAATACACGAAGGGCATTTGGGCGTTAACATGCAGGGCACGAGCCCGACGATTGGTGTTCTGGCCCGCACTTAACGCAGACATTGAAAACATGTTAAAAAGCTGCGCCGTATGCCGAAAGTACGCGTATAAGCAACCAAGCGAGCATTTCATGCTTAGACCCACGCCGGATCATGCTTGGTACAGAGTTGGCGTTGATATATTTCAGCATGGTGGAAGCTCATACTTGTGTGTGTTCGATGCGCAGTCAAACTTCCCGGAGGTGGAAAAATGAGCGATACCACGTCTAGCACGGTCATTGCAAAATTGAGCTGCATTTTTGCACGATATGGAATCCCAGTTGAGGTCTGCAGTGACAATGGCCCTCAGTTCGCGTCTCATGAATTTGCTACCTTTGCGTCCAGGTACGACTTCAGGCACGTGACATCCAGTCCTGGCTTTCCGCAGTCCAATGGATTAGCCGAAAAAGGTGTACAAATAGTCAAACGAATCATGAAAAAGACGCAAGAGAATCGCGACGACTTCTGGCTGGGCATGCTGAGTTACCGATCTACACCGCTCGAAGACGGCCGCTCCCCGGGCGAGCTGCTGCAAGGCAGGAGGCTACGAACAAGGCTCCCCGACTTCAGCCCCCAAAGTAAAAATTCCATGTTTAAGCGCAGGCAACTCAACGGCGGCAAGTACCTACCGGTGCTCAAGAAAGGAGAAGTGGTGAGGATCCGAGATAAAGCGTGGACCCGCAAAGCACAAGTCGCGGAACCTATACCGCCGAGGTCATAACGCGTCGTTACGGAAGATGACAAAGTGCTTCGTCGAAACCGGAGACACCTGATTCCAACGCGTGAACCATTTCGTCACGATGACCTCGACAGCGACGAGCCGGAAAGCGAGGACGACCAGCAAGAAGTGACTTCTGGCACTGCACGCAACCCCAACCAACCTCCACCCCCTACACTGCTCCCAAGACTGTCTCAGAGGGCAACTAGCCAGCCGATACGTCTGAGGTACGACGATAACTTCAATCAAGTTCATTGTGTATCATGGCGGTAAGAAACTGTTAAAAAAGAGAGGTGTATCGTGTGTTCTACGCATGCGTCGCACGTATCAGCTAGTTTACAGTGACGGACTGCGAAGATTACCCAGCACGTGCCTGTGATGTCGAGGGCTATATATACAGGGGGTGTTTCCTGAATAAAGGGCTTTTCGATTCTTGCATTCCGGCTGAATGATACAGATTCAACGCCCAGTTTACCGCGCTGCAGGAGCAAAACAAGCAGCAGAAGCTCTTTGTGACCGCTTATCAAGAATACGGCACTACGGTCTCACGACTCATTTGACATCTTGCGGCAGCAGACGAACTCAAGAGCAACATAGCTAAGTATAAAGGAACCTCATGTGCGCAGAGTTTCGCATCCACCAAAAAGGCTTCAATTCAAAGACAAGCCTGAAGAGCCCGCAGCGCTTGACGGCAAGTCTTCGCATAGAAAACAGTTTTTAGGGGCGAAGCTCCTCTTAGTCTAACCTTGTCACGCGTCAGTCGTCAGGCGTAACCCGCGTGCCGGGAGGCACGCGCACGCGCTCGCCCTCTGCGCGTGCCTCCCGGCGCGTGCCCCTCTCTCTCCCGGTGCGTGCCTCCCGGCGCGTGCCTCTGCTGTCTTGTGAGAGAGAGAGATAGAGAGAGAGCGAAAGGCGCGCGTTGGCTATGGAAACGCTCTTTTTTAGAGGAACGCTCTACCAGCTCGCAAAGAAGGAGAACGCGCCCTCACCCGCGAGAGGCAACGTTGGCGCAGGCAGCGTCTCCAAGCGAGTTTGTTGATTGAGAAATACCGACTGCTCGCGTTGGAGAAGCGTTCACCGGCAACCCATATATATAGGCACTGGATCTTGACTTGCAATGAAGTGCCGGTGGGAGGTTTCACTTGTGCATAGTTGAACCATGAGGATTCGTAGCGTGCGCGTTAACTAAATTAATCTGGAACTCGGCACGATCTACGATGAACCTCCCGAGCTTCGCCCACTCATCATCATTCACTCCGTGGATATGCTGTAATTTTTTTGCCACTATCGATCGTATGACAAGCGAGATCCGACGGCGATTTGAACAGCCTTACATGGAGCAGCTGATTAGACTCGAGCGCATTTTGACTGACGCTGCTGAAGGTCGAAATTTCGCGGCAAACGACCTAAATGAGCTTTTAGGAGCACACGCTGTAGTTTTGACTTCAGCAGGCTTTGCTCGCAACTCGGGCTTCTCCAACGCTCTTGCGTGACGAAGGTACGGCAGGAAGTGAACGCATGTTAAATATTCTGCAGGCGAAGTCTGCAGATATGCGTGACATGATGGACCAGGTATCAGAAACCTGCAGCTCCTGTTTTCTGTGCTTGCGTCTGCTGCTTCAGGGGAGCGATCTTTCAGTGCTCTCAGACGACTGAAAACATTTTTTTCGCAATAGAATGACGCAGAGGAGGCTGACACACTTTCTCCTCCACGTGCACAAGACAAGAGCTGCGGAACTGCACAGATGCCATTATGAAAGAGTTCGTGTCAAGAACGGCAGAACGAACAGCAACTTTCGGCCTCCTTTGACAACCTTTCCTGTCCAATGTCCTGTTGTCATGCCAGCCACGAAGCTAGTCAATCTGCGATATCTTTGTACCTATAAACCCTGCTTTTTAGTGATTGATTTGTGGGGTTTAACGTACCAAAACCAGCTCTAATTGTAAGACTATAGTGCAGGTCTCCAGAAATTTCGACCACCTGGTGTTCTTTAACGTGCACTGACATCGTACAGCGCAGGGACATCAACGTTTCGCCTCCATCGAAATCTAGCCGCTGCGGCCGGGATTCGATCCCGCTACCTTCGGATCAGCAGATGATTGCCATAGCCACTAGACCACCGTAGCGGGGCGAGCCTGCTTTTGAGCTACATGTATCACATTTGTCCACTTGTGTCATTTCACATGTAGTTCGCTGCGGGAGGGAATGCAAAAGTGTTAAATGTGATTCTTCGCAACTATCGAACCAGTTTTCTCATTTGCGCGGTATGCGCAAATTTTCAGTACTTCCAAAATTTCCAACCATTTTTAAAGTGTATACAATGTACAATATGCGAGGATATAAACAAGCAAAATATAATACGACTAAAATTAATTAAAACATTAATTGATGCCATTTAAGCGGTTATTATTAATATAATGTTATATAAATAAATAAGAATCGAAAAATATTGAGAACAAATAAATAGTAAATACATGATCCCCCCCCCCCCCCCCCCACTCACAGAAACGGTCCGGAGTACCTGCTTTGAGATCGATATGTGTAGTAGGATACAACAACAACAAAAAAAAAATGCAGCAGTTGGCAACAAGGGCCGACGGACCGTGCGCATCGGTGTTACTCCGCCAACCAAACACAGGAGCAAACAAAATCGTCGTCATGCGACCTTTTCAAAATGGTGCTGTGTTTATGCGTTCAGTACCTGCCAACGTTACTGGATGGGGACAGTTGGAAAGCTCGCGCGAGGAGGCGGCCGCAGATCGTCGCCCATACCAGGTGTCGCTGGCATCGCTTCGGTCGGGCGGGTGAACTTGGTTGTCCATCCCGCTTGTGCCGCGCGCGGCGTCTGCTCGCCCTCGCGCGATCATGCTTGAATCTTCCGACAGCGCTGCACCCCTTCCCCAGTGCAGGGTAGCAAACTGGATATCTTCCTTCCGGTTAACCTCCCTGCCTTCCGCCCATCATTCTCTCTCTCTCTCTCTCTTGGGATGCAACAAAACCACATACAACAACGGAAATCTGGAGTTTTCGCTTCCGCGGTGGAAGGTAAATGCCAAATGTCGAGATGTGTGGCTCCAGCGTATCGGACGGCTAGTCGCACTCACGCCGAGGCAACGTCGGAGAAGCCGGTGACCTAGTGCAGGGACGATGGCCGCCGAAAACGGCTCCCGCGAAATCTAGCGCGTGCTCTTCCTCATAGCCCTTCCTACGGCCCTACTAGCCACCAAAAGCGCAGCTTACGCAGTGGTGTCAGTGCGCCCCGTGCAGCGGTGCAGCCTCGTGGTTTCGCAAGGCCTTTTAGTTTCGCGTAGGCAGTTTCTCGGTGGACACAGTAGAGGCGCTGCTGCTGCGGCTAGAAGCACAAGTACCTTGAGGTATGGGTAAATGAGGGTGATAGATACATGGAGGTACACGAAAAAGCCTTGGCAGCAAAGGGAAAGAGGAACGCTGCAATAATGAAGCACAGAGCGTTATGGGGATACAATAGGCACGAGGTGCTTAGGGGTCTGTGGAAAGGGGTAATGGTACCGGGGATTATATTTGGGAACTCAGGGGTGTGCATGAGGCCAGAGACACAATCAGGAATGGATGTGAAACAAAACTGTGGGACGCCTCGCGTTGGATGCTCACGGGAAAACGATAAATGAGGCTGTAAAGGGCGATATGGGATGGGTGAGTTTTGAGGCAAGGGAAGCACAGAGCAAAATAAGGCTTGAAGAGAGGCTAAGGAATATGAAAGAATAGGTGGGCAGTGAAGGTGTTCCGTTATTTATATAGAAAGAGCGTTGACACGCAGTGGAGAGAAAGAACTAGGAGGCTCACCAGTAAATATACGACACTAAGAGAACTGAAACCAAAGAGCGTAAAGGGAAAAGTCAGAGAGGCGGAGATTTACTCGATGGCAGCGATGGAAAAAAAAAACCGACTCTGAATAACTACCGAAAGGGCAAAAACGAAATAAAGAGGGAGGCATTTTATGATAATTCAAGAGGAAGCACTTTACTGTTTGAAGCGAGATCGGGCTGCCTTATAACGCGTAGTTACAAAGCGAAATTCAGTAAAGAAGAAGAAAAAAATGACCGCTCAAGCTCTCCGTACAAATGGTTAACCAGCGAAGCTGAAATGTGCGGCCCCGAAGCCAAGGTGCCGCTAGAGAAACTCTCGCCGAAAGCGGGCGTTCGCCACGGCGAACGCGCTCCCGCAATCACGTCGACGCTGTTCTGCCCACAACACCGCTTCTTCGTCGCGCCGTTGTTGCAAGCGTTTGACATTGCGAGCTAACTCGGCGGCGTGGTTTGCAAGATCCGCCCGCCTTACCCATGTGGAAGCTCTCAGTCAAAACTGATGCGTGCGTGCTTGGCGCCACGGCTGCGACGGGATGGACGACGTCACTCACGGCCCAGCCAATGGCGCGCGAGCTTGGGTACGACGCTAAGAACGACGTAACTGATAGCACAGCCAATTGAGTACGCTCGTGACACAGATGCCGAGCGGTTTTTCGTTTCTCCTAGACATATACAGCTTTCGCTGTAAAATGAACATGCTGTAAGCATGTTCTCATTGAATGCGGAACCCAGGTGTACGCTTCGGCACTACCCTACATGAAGCCTTGGGTTTTAGGGAGAACAATGGAAAGCTGAAGATACCCGCGATTGAAATAAGTAAGAAACGGTTAGAATACTGGTGGCAGAAAACCATGCAGAGAGAACGGACAAAAATAATTATATGGAAAAATAAGGACTTTCTGCCATAAAGGGCAGAGAACTGGGCTATGAATTTATGTTTTTGCTATAGTATGATCGATTTAATTGAAGTAGACTTAAAAGCCATGAGGACAACTTAAAGAGAGAGGGGAAAAAAAGAGAAGTTCTTACATTTTTTTACGAGCCTAGTGGCACACATGTCACCGCCCCGTTACAAAGGGGATGCTCATAGCATCCATCCATCCGGAGAGGAGGCAGAGGCGAAGGGGCGCACTTGGCGCTACTTTAGTTTTCTTCAGGGATTTTATTCGCGACCACGTCACGTGATCCTCTCCGCGGCGCAGCCGGCGTCGCGCGGAGCAGACGAAGCAGCGACGCGGCTTTCACGGCGTGCGCTTGCAGACGATTTTTTTTTTCTGCTGCTAATAAAGATGAATACTCGTCGTTAAGTAGCCTAAATATTAATGAAAGGTGCGGCTCGTCGTTTCGTAACAAACCTTGTGCATTAAATTTCAACCATGCCAGAGCAGACGAAAATGTTTACGTGGTTCTGCTTTCTGGAGAGAAAGCAGACGGTGACTCCAAACAAACAATTGTCCGCGGCAGATTTTTGCTCCCTTCGGCAGAACGGTCGGCATGCCGAGGTGTGCTGTGCCAGGCTGTCGAAGTGGATACACATCGGTGTTACAGGGCCGCCGTTCAAGCTCCCCGGCGCGAAGTCGGCGAAGGGAACGGCGGCAGTTTCGGTCGTTCCGTACGCAAGCAGACACAGTGAAAGGATCGGAGACGTGGGTTGCAAAAACAAAACAACAAAATTTATAACGATAAAGTGACACAATAAATACAAGGCAAACAACTACGCTTCACTCCAACTAAGAATATAACAGCGAAGATATAGCTTTACAAAGAATAGCAGGCGAAAATAACAAACTAAGGAAAAGTAAACTACGAACAAACAGTAACTAGGGCAATGAGAACAATACGAGAGTCTAATTTACAAAAGCTGTGAAAGTTCAGGCAGAGACAGGCACGTAGCCAGGATTTTTTTCGGGGTGGGCCCAAAATCATAATAATAATAATAATAATAATAATAATAATAATAATAATAATAATAATAATAATAATAATAATAATAATAATAATAATAATAATAATAATTTATTTAACCTTAAAAGCCCTTTTCAGGGTATTACATAACAAAAAAAGGGGGAGGGGGGGACAAAGACTTCAATAACAGCATGGTCATTATTATACAATGCAAAAAAAAAATTGCCCGGGAAATTATAAGGCGCTCAATTATTAGACGAGAAGGAGAACACAGTGCAATGCAGCCCAAGAGGCGAGTTAATCCGAGATGGAAATGAAGTTTTTTTTACAACACAGCAAGGCTAGTGCGTGATGCACGAGAAAGAATACTTTCTAACCAAGTAATCTGGACGAACAAGGGACAAACAGAGTTGGTGACGGAAAGAGGAGGGACAAAAAAAAAAGGCAATGCAAAGGAATCATGCGCCCACTTACGGATGTGCAGAAAATAAAAGAAATATTTGTCGGACGCTTCCTCTACTCAATTTCTCACACTTTGTCTCAACTACAGGCATGCAAGAAGAACGTGAGGCACTTTATGACAGCAATTATTAAAAGAAAGAACACATATTTGCGAAAACAACTTTATCGAACCGCAAAAAACCAAAACACTGATGCTTTCATGACACAAAAGATGCAGAACGCTAACATTCGTTTAAGGAAGCAATATCAAAGAATGACATTGCGAGTGATTTTATAATATAGTAAAAGACAATGCAAAAGAAAAAAAAACGACCATGCAGCTTGGCCGAAAAGTGTGGTTCACCCTGCAAATTTCATGCGTCGTTGTTTCTCTATAAACACAGCGATAATTTCATCGACACTGACTTGCATCCGTTGAATTGACATAAGAGCCAGGCCATTAAGCCGCTCTTCAGCTTTTCGGTTCCTCAAATATGTTTTTACTCTTTTCTGTGTCGAGAAGCTGCGTTCTGCAGCAGCTGTACTTACTGGGATTGTCACCAATATCTTGAGTGTGTGAACGTTCGGCAAGAGGGCTTTGTTGGATTCAGGTAAAGCGCGCGTCGCAGAGCGGGGCAGTTCCTCCTCTTGCATGGCTTGCCATTTAGTTTTCCAGATTTTCCATTCACCTTTTAGCGTAATGATATGCGCTGTTTTCATATCTCTGCATGAGGTAAAAATCGAAGGTCGGCTGAACAGATTCGAATTTGCCCTTGCAGGCGTGCTTTGGCGACACAAATGGCAAACTTTGCAGTGTTTTCCGATGGTTTGCAAAGCGCCGTTTCAGGGAAGCTTTTAGGTCATGTATCTGTGGAATGAACGTGGCTCAAAGTACCCTTCCGCAGAACTACAAGCGACCCTGGTCACCTTGTTTCTTAACCCTTTTTACTCCTTCCGCCACGCGGGCGCCTACCCCCACGACACAGGCAGCGGTAAAAGGGTGGCGGGGTTCGCAGAGGTGCCAGGGGGATTGAACGGGTTATGGGTCGTCGAAGCCGTCGCTTTCCATAGAAAAGTCCTCTTTTCCGAGCTTTTCGTTAGCTTCCGCCGTCAGGTCGTGGAAAAACTCTGCGTCTGCGGCAAAGCAAAGCCGTACGCGTGCGTGTTCCCACGCCGCGCAGCTATTAGTTAAACAAAGCACCTGAATGCTCCCTAAGTTGCCGCCACTACGCTACTGCAAAAATGACGCCCGCATTATACCGCCTGCTAGCTCTGCAGCAACAAAGACACCGTTCCTCTCGTAAAGAAGGACATTTCCTCAGGGAATCCATCGGTGGAGTCAACGCTATCCTTTTCTGTATGTCCTGTCATTCTTTGCGCTGTTCCTTGAAGCAATCCAGCCACCGAGCGCCCTGACCGTAGATGACAATCCTCGTTTCGCTCAATATAGCCATGGTCGCTTTTGCACAGAAAACCCGACACAACCAACCAACCACCTTCCTGAACATAACTGATGAGACGAAGAAAAGTCGCACGAAGTACGGGCAGATAACGTCGTTTTCACTGGTTTCAAAGCCGTATGATATTTTGTTCGTTCTGGTAATTTCGTTTACAACAAGCTTGCCTTACATATATTAAAATGTCCCGCGTTGCGAAGTTTTCTGTCTTTTTCCGCAATCACATAGTTGGTATGACCGTTGTGTCAGGAAGATTGACACGGTGGACGTCAGTGGTCGCAATCTTGGGAATGTTCGGCTATGGGGTTGCGATCTGTTGCGAAATTTCAGGGCCGGGTCATTCCCGTGCTGTCGAAATGTTTCTTCGATGATGATGATCAAAACTTTATTTCGCCCAAAAGAGGGGACCGACCCAGAGATCGGTTACGCTGCTTAGAGGAGGTCAGCGGGAATCCCTTGGGACGCCGCGGCCTCAAATGCGCGTGAGATTACCCGGCGTTGCTGTGCCGGGTCGGTGGTACGCAGAAGGAACTCCCACCTATCTTCTGTGTGTGAAGCGTCAGCGTACTGTGGGCACGTCCACGCCATGTGTATGAGGGTGGCTGACTGTGAGCAGTATCTGCAGTGTGGTGTCACGAGGTGTGGGTATACCTTGCTATAAAGCCAGGGGTTGGGAAAGGCACCCGTCTGAAGCTTGCGCCACAGGACGGCATCACGTCGGGGGAGGTCTTTATGAGCTGGAGGGAAGTGGAGACGGCGTAGTCTGTAGTGCTGTAGTATGTCTGTGTAAGTAACCAAAGGAGTTAGTTTTTCGCAGGTCTGGGAGGGAGAAGAATGGGAAGTGTGAGGCGTAAGGAACTCTGCCCGGCAGTTGAGATCTCGGGCGAGAGTGTGTGCCTGCACATTTCCACTAAGAGATTCATGGGCTGGGGCCCAGATAAGATGGCGAGGTGAGGTGGGCGGGGTGTGATCCTTTATGATTGAGTATGCCTGTGTAGAGATACGGCCCGCGTCGAAATTTCGGATGGCGAGTTGGGAATCACTTACGATCACCTTGGTTGTACGGTCAGTCATTGCCAAAGCAATGGCAACCTCTTCAGCAACTGTTATATCATCGGAGTGAACTACACTGCATGCCGTGCTCCAACCACGGTGTGAGGCCAGGGCGACAGCCACCATGGTTGATCGATGCGGGTGCCGAGAGGCGTCTGTGTAGGTGACATCGGAGCGACTTGCGAAACGTTTTTGTTGTTGGCGCGCACGGTCGGTCCTGCAATCCGCGTGATGTTCGGGGTGCATGTGTTCGGGGAGTGGCGGAATACAGAAGCTGAGTCGTTGAGCTGTCGGTATGTCTTGGTAAGTGGTGGCCGCCCGCGTGGGGATGAGTCCAATTTGGTGCAATACAGCGCGTCCCGCATGCGTGAGTGAGAGTCGCTGGTACTGGGACGTAAGGGTAGCTTCAATAAGCTCGTTGACCGTGTTCGATACCCCAAGGGCCATAAGTTTGTAGGTAGAAGTGGACATTGGGAGTCCTAAGGCGGTCTTGTATGCCTTGCGAAGCGGAGCGTCGAGGCGATCGAGATCAGCGCGCGTAAGGCGGAGGTAGGGAGCCACGTAGGTGATGCGTGTGGAGACAAATGCCTGAACCAGCCGAAGAAGGTTGGATTCGCGCATGCCTGCGTGCTTGTTGGCAACCCGCTTGAGAAGGCGACCAATTTGGATGGCAGATTGGTCGATCGGCTGAAGAGCGGTGGAGTTGCCGCCATTGGCCTGTAGGTGCAGTCCTAGGATGCGGATGTGATCTGTTTGAGGGATTTGCATCCCTTGTACTTGGAGATGGAAAGAGACCTGTTTAGGTTTGCGTCCCTGTGGTGTAATAACAATGTACTCGGATTTGGTTGCCGAGCAGGACAGGCCAACCGTAGAGAGATAGCTGTCCACGCGGTCGACGGCTGTTTGTAGGGTTTCTTCGATTTGGCCATCGCTACCTCGTGTAACCCACAGAGTGAGGTCATCTGCATAAAGTGTGTGATGCGGATTTGGGATGTCAGCCAGAAGTTTGGGAAGTCCTAACAGTGCAACATTGAAGAGGAGTGGGGATAGCACGGAACCTTGAGGTGTTCCACGGCTGCCGGGGGCGATGGTGGAAAGCTCACCTTCGCCGGTGTCAAGTTGCACTTGGCGATTGGTAAGGAATTCCCTCACATATGTATACGTCCTGTTCCCCACTCCCAAAGCCTGTAAATTCTGCAGGATGGTGGTGTGCTGTATGTACATTATCAAAGGCTTTGGATACATCAAGACCAAAAATGACTTGGGTGTCTCGAGTGCGGTTGTAGAGCACCTGGTGTTTGAGTAGGAGCATAATATCCGGTGCCGCCAGATGTGGTCGGAAACCGAACATGGTATCGGGAAGTAGATGGTGATCCTCCAAGTAGCGGATAGGACGGGTCTGGACAACATGTTCCATCAGTTTGCCCACACATGATGTGAGGGAGATGGGACGCAAATTGGCTAGCGTGGGGCTCTTTCCGGGTTTGGGAATTAGAATGAGGTTGGCAAGTTTCCAGCTCTGGTGAATGGTGCCTTGCTCCCAACATTGCTGCATATAGTCCGTGAGTGCTTGGATAGAAGAATCGTCCAGGTTTCGGAGCATACGATTGGTGACTCGATCTGGACCAGCTGCAGAATTTGTCTTGAGACGATTTAGTTCCGCCCGCACTTCTGCTATGGTTATGGGGGCATCAAGGAGCGGGTTATCAACACCATGGTATGCAGGAAGAGGGATGACGGGTCCAGGACGGATGTAGGTGTTAATGAGCTCTTGACGTAGGGAAGCAGACAAGCCGGAAAATTCAAGAAAGGTACGTCCAAGTTGATATTTAGCTTGCAGTTTGCCACTATCAGGATCCAGCAAGTGACGGAGCAGTTGCCATGTGTTCTTAGAGTTAGGAGTCTTATCAATTTGGGAACAGATGTCATTCCAGTTCTGACGGGTGAGGTCTATGGCACAGTTTTCAATATGTGTGTGGACTCGGGCCAACAGGCGGCGTTTGTCTTTATCCCATTTTCGGGTTTGCAGCAGGGTCTCAAGTTTGCGTTTCCTCGCCCGAAGCTTCGCGTAGTGTCGGTCACAGCTAGGCACCGACTTCTCGACTTCGACTTCCGTTGTGGCGTCCGCGACATGCTGGAGGAGGGTAGCGGACCAGGTGGAAATATCAGTAATACACTGACAGGTCTCCGATGCTTGTCGGTGGGTACGAAAGCGGTCCCAGTCGGTCAGTCTGGCCGAACGAAGACGCTCACGCGTGTGCTCCTGGATGACTATTTCCAGAACATAATGGTCACTGCCGAAAGTTTCTAGTGTATTGCACCAGGTGGCATTTACTCCACGCCCCACGAAGGTGAGATCCGGTGTGGTGTCACGGGCCACTCCTACCCCTCTACGCGTGGGATGTGCTGGGTCGGTAAGAAGATTTAGGTGTAGCTAGTGCCACTGGTCCCATAGAGAACGGCCTTTGGGAGAGTCGTAGTGGTAACCCCACGATGGGTCATCATCATCATCATCATCAGCCAATTTTATGTCCACTGCAGGACGAAGGCCTCTCCCAATCCTCGCCATCCTTGCCTGTCCTGCGCGAGCTGATTCCATTTGATGCCTGCGAATTTCTTGATTTCGTCCCCCCATCTTACTCTCTGCCGCCCACGGCTGCGCTTACCCTCTCTTGGTATCCATTCCGTCGTTCTAACTGTCCATCGGTTATCTAGCCTTCTCATCACGTGGCCTGCCCATGTCCATTTTTTCTTCTTAATATCGTTCATTATGTCGGCGACCCCCGTTTGTTCTCTGACCCACTCGGCTGTCTTCCTATCCCTTAGTGTAACGCCTATCATTTTCCGTTCCATCGCCCGCTGCGCGGTTCTTAACTTCCTCTCTAGCTTCTTTGTAATTCTCCAGGTTTCTGATCCGTAAGTCAGTACTGGCAGGATGCAGTAGTTATATAGTTTCCGTTTGAGTGATAGTGGTAGGTTTCCGTTCATGAGTTGTGAATGTCTGCCATATGCGCGCCATCCCATGTTTATTCTACGGTGGATTTCTTTTATATGGGTGGGTTCTCCAGTAAGTAGCTGTCCTAGGTACAGATATTCTTCTACGACTTCTAATGTATGGGTTTCGACCTTGAATAGACGTTTTTTCGCCGTGCCACTTACCATTATCTTTGTTTTCTGCATGTTCATCCTTAATCCTACCTTAGCGCTTTCTCGGCTTAAGTCTTCAATCATCTTTTGCAATTCGTCGCCATCATTGCTAAAGAGTACTATGTCATCTGCAAATCGCAGGTTACTCAGATATTCGCCGTTAATCCTGAGCCCTGTCTCTTCCCAGTCTAACCTTTTGAAGATTTCTTCCAAACATGCAGTAAATAGCATGGGAGAAATTGTATCTCCCTGTCTGACACCTTTCTGTATTGGGATTTTTCTGCTTTTCTTATGGAGGAGCAGGGTGGCTGTAGAATCTTTATAGATGTTGGCTATTGTGTTTATATAGCTATCACATATTCCTTGACGACGTAGTGCCTCCAGAACTGCTGGTATCTCTACCGAGTCGAAAGCCTTTTCGTAATCTATGAAAGCCATATAGAGGGGTTTGTTGTATTCAGCGGATTTCTCGATTACTTGATTGACCGCATGCAGGTGGTCCATGGTAGAGTATCCTTTTCTGAACCCTGCTTGCTCTCTCGGTTGATTAAATTCAAGTGTGGCCCTTATTCTGTTTGAGATAACCTTTGTGAATATTTTGTAAAGTGCTGAGAGTAGACTAATCGGCCTGTAGTTCCTCAAGTCTTTAACATCTCCCTTCTTATGTAATAATAGAATATTTGCGTTTTTCCAGCTTTCGGGTACATTTGAAGTTTTGAGGCATTGAGTGTATAGTGTCGCGAGCTTTCCAATAAGGAAGTCTCCGCCATCTTTGATCAAGTCGGTGGTTATGCCGTCATCTCCAGCCGCTTTTCCGCGGGACATGCCCTGTATTGCTTTCCTAACTTCGTCCGCAGTGACGCATGGGATTTCGTAGTCCTGCTCGACATTTAATACACTCATGGTGGGGAGACTCCTATTTGAGCTGTATAGTTCGGAATAGAAATCCTCGGCCACTTTGGTTATGCCACTAAAGTTAGTAACGATGTTGCCCTGCTTATCTTTCACTGCATGCATTATGTTCTTTCCCGCACAAAGCTTCCTTTTGGTTGTTTTGATGCTGACTCCTTTTCTGACGGCTGCTTCTATTTCTTTCACGTTATGGTTACGTACGTCCCTGACTCTACTTTTACTGATGAGCTTAGATAGCTCGGCGTATGGGGAGCGTTAAAGTCTCCCACTATGATATGCGGCTGGTGCTGGGCTAGTTGCTGAACACGGAGGAATAGGGGGCCGAATTCAACCCGGCGGTACCGGAGAGGGCTATAGACGTTGAGCGCAAATAGACAGTGACCAGGTTTACGAGAAGGGCGAGGCAGAATTTCTAGAAGTACGTGATCCGGGAAATTAGAGCCAATATCATGGGGGATGACGTTTATGTTGCGTTTCACTAGAGTTGCCACCTGAGAGTTGGCGCGCCCCGAAGTGTATATCTTGCATCCGACTAACTGAGCGTGCTTGCCACCCTCTTGAAGCGCTATGATTTCTGGACGATCGCGGGAGGCAAGAAACTGCTGGAGCACAGGACGCTTACGTGCGAAGGCCCGACAGTTCCACTGCCAGATGGTGGTGTTACGCGAGCGGCCCGCCATGATTAGGATGAGAGTTTGTGCCGCCTGTCACTGAGGACGAAGCGGGGCCTAGGGCAGCGTCGTAAGATTTGCACCGAGCGTCTAGTGCTTTACTCAACGAGTCGAGTTGCTGGGTGAACTGCGCTGCGAGTGTTTGGAAGTGTTTCTCCATAGTGGCTTCCAGAGCCGCGAAGCGTTGGTCTGTGAGTGTTTCACTCATAGTCAGAGCTGACGTAAGTCGCTCAATTTGGGCCTGAGTGTCACCCGGTTGTGTACCGCCAACCTCGTAGGCCTTTCGTTTTAGAGCTGTGCCTGCCACCGAGTCAGTGTCCATGGGGGTGGATGTGGATGTTTGTGTCATGGAAGGTGGATGTGAAAAAGCACGGGACTCTATGCGCTGTTCTATTGTTGTAACCCTCTGAACAAGCTGTGTGACTACCGCAGTGAGGTGAGTAATGGCCTTCTCAGGTGTAGTGTTGGTAGTCCCTCCTTGCGTACTCACCGGCGGCGCCGCAGAAGGAGTTCCGGAAACTGTGGATCCAGGTGACCTCCCCGCCCGTAGACCTGGCGGAGTAGTAGCAGAGGTAGGCGCTCTCGAGCTGGACGATGGCCGTGATGACTTGTGGGAAGAGTCGGCCCCAAGTGGTGGGAACTAGGCAGAGCGGTCCCTGTGCTTGCGCTGTGTACTACCAGACCGTTGACGGTCCCAGCGACTGGCGCGTTTAAGGGTGACCCGCCGTTGTGTCGCTTCCTCCTGCTGAAGTCTTCCTCCTGCTGAAGGGCCTCCCATTGGCGCCGCTTTATGATATACGGAGTCCTGTAGATTTCCTTACAACGGCTGTCACCGGTGATATGCTGTTTTCCGCAAGGGCGGCACGTCGGGATGCACACGTGATCACTGGGTGGGTCGGGGATGGCACAGCCCCGACACTTGATCACTGTACTGGCACACACGTCAGCTCTGTGGCCAAGTTCACTGCACCGGTAACACACTTCGAACTTCTTCTTGTACAGGTTGCAACGGTGACAGGCATTGCAGAGGTAGATCCACATGGGAACGCGAGGCTCCTTGAAGGTCAACATGCAGCACGGCGGTGGTGTTCCCCAGACGGCGAAAGTCAACGATGGGAGGGTTACGAGAATCTTGTAATTCTTCTTGGATACCTTGGTGGTCTAGACGGAGGTCAACGCCCCGGATAACACCGCGTCCTTGACTTTCATCGGGTGCGCAGTACACCGAAATTTCGTACTTGTGGGCTTCAATCACCAATTCCTTAAGCCGGAGTACCCGTTCGGCTCGTTCGACTGCCGGGGTGCAATAGGCGAAGGTGTTCTGTGTGGAGTTTACTTGAATGAGGTCTTCGCCGCGAATTGAGGCCTTGGGGAAGTTTGCTGCCGTGCAAACCGCTTCGAATAGTTGAAAGTTGGTAATCTTGGAGAGTAGAAGTCCTCCCTTGGGGCGGACGATGAGCTTGAGGGCATCGCTGGGCAGTCGAGGCTGCTTTGAAGCCACCGAGTTGAGGGCTAGTCGCCGCCCACGTTGGCGTGGTGTGAGCGAACGATCGGTCGCTGAGGTACCATCATTCGGGGCAATTGAGGTCTTATGGGACGAAGATCGTCCGTCCTGGGTGCCGGAAGCCAGGGGTATGGTGGTCCCTTTCGATGTGCGGGCTTCACGGCTCTTGTTGACTTGCGTGAGCCATTCGCTGGCTTCAAATTCTTTCGGGGTAATTTCCGTGCCCGCGACGGTCTTCTTCATGGCACACCGGCAGCGCGCGAGCGCGCTCGACGCCCAGCGAAGCGGGCGGCGAGGCGCGTCGAAAGATTACGAGCGCGATACGGCGCGTTAGGCTTATCTGACCGGGGGCGTGGCGGGACGGAAAACTTGCCGAAAAAGACTTGCAATCGATCTACTTACGCCGAGGAAGGTGTCCCGAGATTCCTGGAGACGTCAGGAATCCGCTGGTGTTGGTGCAAATTCGCTAAGATGAGAATTTCCGGGGATGCGCGTGAAAACGTACGGAGCCCAAGTAGAGCACGACCTACTCGGCTGCCGAGACAGTGGCGCCCCCCCCCCCCCCCCCCCCCCCCTGTTTCTTCGAGGTTTTTCGTTATGCCGATGTAGCTCGCATCGCATTTTTGTATACAGTGCCTTGGGCTCTCTCCTTCGGTGAACGGCCTTTGGCAATATGTAGAGAATGTGTGTTCGCAGACTTGTGGGTCACTCGGATGCCTTCTTTTCTGAGAATACGACCAATGGGAGAGTGTGGTGTTTCTGTTGTGGTGTTGATTGAGGAGCCGGACGCTGAATTCTCGGCAAGCGTACCTGCTTTTGGAATTCAAGGGCTTTCGGAATAAAGGTTCTTGGGTAGCGGTTTTTAGTGAGTTCCTTGACTATCGTTTATTTTTCATTTGTTTAAATGCGCACGGCACTATTTGTACTTGTGCCTCTGTACCCCTGCAGTAATGGCTGACTTGACAAATTTTGGGGGATGGGGGGGGGGGGGGGCCTGGGCCCCCCTTGCCTACGTGCCTAGAGAGTTCAGGGTAGAAACGAGTGATGGCATACGTGATGGGATGACCGGCAGCGTCGAAGGGTCCACGACGGTCTGGTGCGGCACAGCGTTGAGGTCGACGGAGTTGCAGCGCTGATGTTTCCGGGAAGCTAGTGCTTGATATGGCAAACTCAAGCAGTTTCAACTAACTCGAGCTGAAGGCCCGATGCCTACGTTGCAGACGGTAAGCGCGCATCTCAACTAGGCCAAGCGGCTAAGGTTAGGTGGCCAGCCGGTACAAAGCCACGCTAACAACTTCTAGAACGATACGATGATCGGCTTCTCCGCCATATCCGCCAAGCGACTAGAACCCCGTTCTCCTCAATGCTCCTCGCTTAAATACCCGCATGTTTTTCCTGATTCGTTGTCTTCGGAATCGGGGCGTGTTTGTGAGACAATTGCTCCGGAACTTCATTTCTTGCTCCGCCCAAAATATCCCTCTCGCAATTAATGCACTGGAGAGAGCGATGACCAAACCCTTTCTCGTGGTCGCAGAGTGGGCATCTTCATTCAACTTGCCTGATTGACAGGTCATTATTGTCAGAGTGGCTGGGGGCCCTTCTTCGCCGGGCAACAATGGTCCGCGCAGTCGTCCCCTCGGAGGCAAGGGGCTACCGACGTACAATAGCGTACTGCGCGCACGTGGTCAGTGCACGCCAAACGGCTGCCCTGCTGTCTTGCCCTGCCTTGTTGGTTCGAAGCACTGCGTTCGGGGTTTTCAAGAACCGCGCTGGGGGGCTCCCGTCGGAACGCACCAAGTCAGAGCTTCCCAGCTCAGAAACCCATCTCTTCCTTGTTTTCTCCGAAAGAGGCCGATTGCTTCTGACGTCTTTGCAGCGGTCGAAGCGCTTCTAAAATTGCACGTGCGGGCATACCGTCAACCTTTAGCTATATTCCACCACGAGGCAATGTCATTCCGTGGCAATCGGCAACGTCGGCAATGTCAAATAAAGTGCCCTTCGTACAGCGACACTTTTTCAAACCACCGAAAGACCCGAATGTGCTGAGGGAGTAGAACAATGCGACAGGACGCGCAAACTCAAAGTTAGGCAAAAAACATATATCTGTGACCTTCACTTTGATGCAGCGGACCTCCTTCCAGCATGTTGTGAATGGCCAAACAGTCCCGATTCCGCGAGGACGGTGGGGCTAAAGAGAGGTGCGGTACCGCGGCACTGTGTGAATTGCGCTGAGAATGCTTTGAGACTTTGGGTAGAAAATGTCGCCACGAAATGCCGCGGCGATGCAGTTTTATCTGATTGCGGTCGTCGCTCGCGCGTCCCGACTTATTTTGACGACGGTTGTACATGTGTCCCCTTCTTTATTGAATTTCGCTCTGTAACTTCGGGTTCTCAGGCAACCGGACCTTGCCTCAAACAGTAAAGCGCTTCCCTTTGAATTATCGTAAAATTTTTCTCTCTTGATTTCGTCTTTCCCTTTTCTGTAGTTGTTCAATGCCGGTTTCTTCTCCATTCCTGCTATCCAATCCGAGTTCTCTGCCGCTCTGACCATGCTCTTAACGCTCTTTCTCGTCCCATCCGTTTCGTTACTGGCTGTATACTTACTGGTAAGCCTCCTAGTTCTCTTCCTCCATTGTGAGTCAACGTTCTTCCTATACAAATACCTGAATGCTTTCGCTGCCCATCTACTTTCTTTCATATTCCTTAATCTCTGTTCATACCTAATTTTACTCTGAGCTTCCCTTCCCTCAAAGTCAGACCATCCCATATCCCCCTTAACAGCCTCATTTGTGGTCTTCCCATGGGCGCCCAACGCCAGACGTCCGACCGTCCTTTGATTCATGTCCAGCCCTGATTGTACCTCTGACCTCATGCACACCACTGAGTTTCCGAATGTGAGTGCTGGCACCATTACACCTTTCCACAAACCTCGAATTACCTCGTACCTGTTGTAACCCCACAGCGCTCTATGCTTCATTATTGCGGAGTTCCTCTTTCCTTTAACTATCATAGCTTTTTCTTGTACTTCTATGTATCTATTCCCATCGTTTATCCATATACCGAGGTATTTGTACTCTCGTACTCTGGGTATCTCCTCACCCTGTATTGATATGGTCTGATCGTTGCTTTCATTGAATATCATCCAGCCGCATTTTGTCACACTAAATTTTAGCCCTAAATCTTCACTTTCCCGACCACATATATTAACCAGACCCTGCAAATCTGTTCGACTGTCTGCGAATAGCACAATATCGTCTGCATAAAACAACCCGGGGAGCTTTTGTTCTATCACTATACCTGCCTGTCTGTGCGACAGCTTAAAACCAATATTGCTCATCTCCAATGCTTTATCCATTCTCCTCATGTAAAGCATGAATAATAGTCGGGACAACGGGTATCCCTGCCTCAACCCTTTACCTATAGCGACGGCCTCCATTCTACCATTACTCGCCATACCTTCCCATTCCGCACATACTGTATTTCCACTGTATATTTCCTTTAAGAGCTCTATACAGTCGTCCCCTATACCAGCCTCTTTCGTTATGTACCATAAGATAATCTCATTTACATTGTCTTACGCACCCTTAATGTCCAAAAATGCCAAGTGTAAAGGTCTCTTCTTTTTTCCGGCTATTTCTATACACTGCGTGAGCGCAAAAAGTTATCATCTAATCTCCTGTCGACTCAAAATCCATTTTGGAGTTCGCCAAAAGTGCCACTGTCCATATCTACATTTTAAATTCAATTACCTGCATCGCCAACCTGTATATATAGAGCACTGATGTAATGGTCAGTGGTCTGTACGAGCGAATGTTATTTTTCTCTCCCTTGCCCTTGTATATGAGGTTCATCCTACTTTGACGCCACCTGTCCGGTAATCGCCTGTCCTGTAAGCCTTTTTCAATTGCTTTTAAAAGGGCTTCTTTGCTGTTTCTTCCGAGCGCATTTGTTATAGTAATGCTAACTCCATCTAATCCTGTGGCTGTGCGTTTGGGAATCTTTTCCTCCACCTTCTTCCAATTCAAATTTTCCAGGACTAGTTCTTTCACTTGATATTCCTTGCTACTAACAGGTCGTAAAAGAAGGCTCGTCATTCTTCTTAAAGGAATCGGCTGTTACGTTTCGAATATAAGTCAATACGTTCTACCCCTCCAATTTATTTCTTTCTTCATCCACAATATGCCGTTGCATAGTTACGGTTTTCTTACCCAGCGAGTTTAGGTGGTTCCAGAATAGCCTAGATGCGGCCTGCTTTTCGCGAATGTCCGATACCCAACGTTCACTCTGGCCTTTAATCTTGGCTTCAACTAAACTCTGTACCAGGGCTTTTTTCTCGAGATATGTTTCCCATTTTTGCTTGACTTCGTCTTGTGGCCTCTGCTCCTTTTTTGCCTGCCTATGTATTCGAGATGCTTCCCGTCGATTCTCAATTGCGTCCCGAATTTCCCTGTTCCACCATCGTTTTGGCTTTCGCTTTCCCCTCCAGCAACTCTTTGTTTCTCTTTCGTAATTTCAGTCCTTATTAGATTAAGAAGCTCACTATAATCCCACACTTTGCCTTTTGTTCTGCTCACTATGTCCTCGATTGTTGCGACTCGGTTCCTAATTTGTTTTTCACTTAGGAAAGAGCTGCCCGACTTTAATTCGGTGCTCTCTTTACGATCTACATAGCCCATTCGCAAAGTTATGCGTTTATGGTCACTTCCCAAGCTGCTACTCCCTTCCTAATCTATGCTCATTTGTCTCAACTTGTCGTGAATTCCTTCTGTCACGAGGCAGTAATCGATTGTTGACTGCCTGCTTCCGACCTCCCATGTTACCTGCCCATCGCACTTAGGACTCATGTTAACTATATCGAGACTATGTTGTTCGCAGAGCTTCTACCATCAACTTCCCGTTATAATCTATATATCCGTCGAGGTCATGCACATGAGCATTCATATCTCCTAAGAGGATTATTTCGGCCCCGTTACCAAATTTTTGAATATCCTTGCTTATATGCAATTCACTAACTCCTGATTTTCCTCTTTGCAGTTATTTCCAGTCCACATGTCAACTACACCCAACATAGTTTTCTTCCCGCTTACCGTTCCAGATACCCAGAGATGCTCTTCACATGTCGAAGTAACCCTACACCAGTTTGCTTCCCGATGAATTAGCATACCGATTCCCCCACCTTTCTTTGTGATTTTGTCCTGTTGCACCCTTCCCACGAGTAATTTGCAATAATTGGTGGTCCTTCCGAGTCCCGAAGGTGCGTTTCTGTAACGGCGTACACCGCTATCTGTTCTCTGTTCAACTGTCCCTCTATTTCTAACCATTTTATTGGCTTTCTGCCACCTTGCATATTTATGTAGCTTATTAAACCGCGTTGCAATTTCTTTCTCTCTTTCCCCTTTGCCCTTCTCCCTTTGTTACCAATTCTGTGTTCCAAAGATTCCCTCATAGATGTTTCTTCCCTTTCTACCGTAGGCACCGGAGGGCTCGTGTGCCCCCTAAAAAACCTACTGGACGTCCTGCTAGGCGCCAGTCCACCTCATTCCCCAGCTTACGGCCAAAGTGGATTCTATCTCTCTGGAAACCACCCCATCTGCGCACTTCTCTGTTTATGTCGACAACCTCGAAGCCTTTATCTCGACGAACCCGCCAAATCGTTTCGTTGGCGGTGACAAGTGCTCTTTGCAGGTTTCGGTCTTTCAAGGGTACCTCGGCGATTGTGCACACCACAATTTGCACCTGGGGGGACACTTCCCGCAACTCATCTACTCCCTTTGTTACCTCATCTCTATTTCTGGGGTCCTTCCGTTCAACACGTTGTTCAGCCCGCCAGCTATCACAACCAAACTGCGCCCCTGATCTCTACGAGTCAACTCTTCCCTTGCTTGTTGCATTACTGTCCCCAACATTTTTCCTGGAAACGTCCCTACAGCTACTCTTCGGTCTCCTTTCAGCCTCTCTTGAATCGTTTGCGAGCATCGAGCCAGGTTGGAGTCCCCCGCTATTATTACGTTCTCCAGCTGCCCTGCTGCCTTTGTCTGCTCTGGACATTTGGACTGACTTTCAGGGTGAGGTTCGGGTGGTCTTTTGTCCGCTCGCTCTTTCACCAGAGCTTCGCTGTAGGTCGAGCCCCGCTTTCGTGCTCCTTTTGTTGACTTTTCTTGTGGAGTCAAGACGTTCCATCTCCATGATAGTCACCTGACTCTTTCTTACTCTGCATGGTGACCTTTGTCAGCTGCTCCTCGGTTGCTCTGAGCCTTTCGCCCATCTCCTTTCTCATTTGGCGTTCCGCCTCTAAAGCGTCCTCAAGCTCGCCTACTCGCTTTAAGAGGGCGGTCTGAGTTTCCTCCATTTGCTTGAATTTCGCCGTAATCGCACACTGGCTACATGACACTTCTACTTCGCATGCCCCATCATCTCCGCAAACATCTACTTTGACTCCCACGCCAAACTTTGTACACTTCACCGTTTTTTTTTTCGCCATGATTAGCGCGATGAACAGTCACACACTCGTCAAAAATTAGGCCTCCTAAAAATTTACCACGCACACCCCATGCGGTTATATAGTGGTGCACCCCTACACTGTCCTAGGCTTCAAACGTATATTTTACTAATTCATCCAGTACACCGCACGAAAAATGCACGTATACGATAAATCAGTAGGCTGCAAGCGTACCGCAAACTAAATGTCCCGATATATCCTCAATGCACAAAGGCAGTTCTCGATCCCGCCTTGTGCAACGACAACGTGCACAAATAAAATAAGAAATAAAAGTGGCCCAAAATTGGCACTATTAAATCTCTTCAGTTTACTTCCCCCGACCGATCCTCTTATCACCCAATACAACCTTCTCCAACTCACACAAACAACAGCGCCACTAAGCCGACCACGTGGCCTTGAAAAAAAGAAAAAAAAGGCAGACCCGTGCTCGGGGAAATGCCGGACACAAAGAAAGGCGCAACAAGAGAAAGACTACTTATCTCCCGGTCTAAAAAGGTAAAAAAAAAAACGCAAGGAAAAAAAATCACTTGTCCATTACAACCTGACACTCAAACGATAGCAAGTGAAAATACCTATCACGTGGTATCGAAAAGAAAAAGGAAAACCCGTACGCGGGTAAAATACTTGACACAAAGAAAAGCACAAGAAAGAAAAGACTACTTTCCCCTACTATTCAATGTAAAAATGCAAAAAAAAAAATCATGCAGAAACACTCATCGACTGGTGTTACAGTGCACTAGAATATGTATATTCTAGTACACTGTACTGGCGTCTTCCGGGAGCTCTCGCCGCTCTCGCTAGAGTGTACTAGAATATTCTAGTACACTCTACTCTCGCTACGCACGTCCCTTCCGCTGTCACTACCAAACACCAACCACGAGGTTAGCAGGTTAGCACCGAGGTTAGCAGATTGTCGCGCCATCTGTCGACGCAGAAAACAACTAATAAATGGTAGGTTAGTGTGTTTTGTGTTATGGAGAGCAGAAAGCTCCGCCGCGTCAGTGAAGCGAGCCTTATGCAAACGATGTGGCGCACACAGAAAATCCGTCACTTAGACGTGTTGTAGCGTCACTGCCAGCTTCTGCAGAAGGAAATTCACTGAACTTGTGCCGTCACTTCTGCTTCTGCACGAACACTGAGGGTTCACGGAGCGTTTTTTCCATGCCAACTGCTCACACGAAAGAAGCAGGAAATCGTCTGTTCGGCTGCCTAAGCCGCTGGTGAAAGAACAAGACAGCTATTCGAAGAGCGGATGACTTTCGGTAAAGAATTATTCAGTTTTTTTTCGTCTTTGAATGTCGATGTGTCATTGGGAATCCAGCACAAAGCGCGCATCAGTGGAATTGAGTTCACATGACTACAGCATCGATATGTGAACACAGCAGCAGAAGGCTTTTAATGCAGAGCGTGTCGTCTACAAGCGAAAAAGCGTATGGTGCAAGTAGACCATCAAGTGCAGGCGAATTGCAATGTCAGACGCGCATATCGCTAGCTCTCGCTCCTTTTTTACCCGTCTTTAGCCCCGTGATAAGAGAGCCATTAACAACCATTACGGTGCTCCAACGTTTGTGGTCGCCACTTTCATGCAGTAAACATCGCTTCCGAGATTCAGTGATAGTAGCGTTTCCAGTTACGGCTCCCAGATGGGGCGACAGTCGGCTAACCTCCATTTGGCCGTCGCCTTGTCCGGATTTCGGAACACAGTTTGGCAACTGGTATGATTGAAGAACTCTGCTGGGCTCTACCTGGCCCTACGTTCCAGAAGTCGCCGCAGATGGCGTAGAAATCAACCGCGGCGCGTTCCAGCTTCATGAGCTGGGAGTGGATCTACTGGCCTCTCTCTACACTCAAGCTATTTCTGTAGCACGACCTACTGTACTCTTGACCTGCCCGGCGAGCAGAATGCCAGCGCGCATGTGCTAGCTCCTCTTTCTACCGCTAGGGGCCTTTTGGCGGCGGATTTTGGCGCCACCAGTTACCCCACCCACAACACTTCTAGGCGGTCGTCTGCTCGCGTTGAGCCGAGACGCCTGTGCGGGCAGGCACTCTGCGGAGCGAAGAAAACATTTGCAAAACTGCTTCGATTGAGGTAATTCAGCTATGACAGTACAGTGTAGTTCCCAGAAACGCGCCCGCGTGAGCCATGTACCACGGTAGTCTGTAGAAAAGGTGAGAAATGTCTAATATTGGCATGCGCAAAAATGTTCCTATACACTTAGTAAACAAATACGTACGTTTTGTATGACTAATTAGCTGAATTCGCGACTATGCTTTTGCTCGGTAAGGTTTTACAAGTTATTGACTCACAAATTAAACCAACTGTCGCTTGAGCGACCGAAATAACAGGAAAAGAAAAGCTAGTACCGATTATCTCAGTGGCGCAACAGTGCTGTTGGTTCCTTGGTAAATAGACTCTGAAACGTTGGCCGAAGTACCATATGAACATTCCTGCTATTAGATACAGTGCAATAGTTCGCACATATGCTCAAATTTCCGAGAACTGCGCACAAGCAAAGTACTCGCACAGTGCTTGTTGTTCTGCACCCATGCACCCGTCGACGCTCAGGTGGGGTAACTCGAGCGCCATCTTAGCGGCGAAGTCTGGAACGAGAGGCGGCGCAGGCGCGCAGGCGTCTCCGTAGAACGCCGCGAGCTGGTCAGGTCAGGAGTACAGTAGGTCGTGTTCTGTAGTAGGAGTCAGTATATTAACTCTATGGTAGTAGGAGGACGATCACGTGACTAGAGGCCGCCATTCGCGCTATTGCACTTTTTATGTAGGGGCGCGGGGCGCCCTCGTCGGGGCCAAATTTCAGGGCAAGATATTCTTAATGCAATAAAAGACTGCGTTTAGTATTACATATAATAGAATAACACCGATATTACACAGAATGCTTTTTGCGGGTTATTTTGTCACCTGTCTTTATTAACCGATTTTTGTTTTCGTTGACTCCTTCAATGTGAACAGCGCATCGACATCTGTATTTTTCAATTCGAAATAAGCGGCGGCAGATTTCCAACGGTTCAAGGCATTCGGGGTTTCTGGTAACTCGCGCTGTTTTGTCTCGTTCTAAATATTCTGTGAAAGTTAGAAAGTACACTCTTTTAATTGCTGCTTCCTACCGACAGAATACGTTTCAACGTGCTTGTTTTGGGCAGTTTAAATGCTTCCGCGGAGCGTAATCAGCGGCCTGCAGTGGAACGAAGCCACCGTTGAAATTCCGGCAGGACGAACACGTACAGTGAGTATAAACCCATTGCTTCTGTTTGTTAGCTTTGGTTATGTGTTTCGAAACGGCAACGACGGACTATAATTGTAAACGTTCCGGAGTGTCATGCCCTGCGACCGAAAAAGCAAGATTTCGCTTAGGCGACGCGGCTTCCCCGAGGGCCGAGTTCTTGAGAGAATAGAAATGCATTCTGGAAATGCATTGCTTGCCAACGGGACATTGTATCTACACAAAGGCGGCAACAGCGATAGATGGGGTTACCTGGAATACACTGCGCCTTCGGCACATGTTCGTACAGTTTGCAAGAGCCGCATGTCAAAAGTAAAGTTAGAGGTGTTTTAATTGGACGGTATCTTTTGCACATTATTTAGCAGCAGTCCTTTTTCTTGAATACATTTAGTGTGCAGTGCTCACAGAATGAAATGCAACATGTAAACACTGATCGGTGCCAAATGCGCGGCTACTCGATATAACCATGGCATGTCACTTGGAATGGCAATTGGATGGTTCACAAAGTGATGAAGGTAGAAACAAAAGTATGTGCGTTACGTAACCCAAAATTTTGGCACTTGGATCCGTGAGTACTGCGCATAGTTCGAGTGTACTTTTGGTTTATTGTAAGAAACCAGCATGTTATACGAGGACATGCTTGCGTTTTTATTTTTTTACAGTCTCCTGGACCTCTCTGCCAAACCCAGTCATCCATATCCCACATGGTCGCATTGCATCACAATGGGCGAGGCACTTGCTACCTGACACGGCTAAAGAAGCTACTTCCAGCACTGCAACAATCTTTATAAGGTATGTTTCCTTGTATGTGCAACAAATGGCAGTTCAATGAATTTCTGTGTATAATTTTGCAAGATCATGCTTCACACATTATGCTTCTCAGTCGCTGATGAATTCATGACTTGTTTCTTTTCAGGAATTCCATGCAACGACAGGATAACTGCCCTCGAAAGCAGACTCTGCAAACACGGTGATATATTTGGATATCTGCAGCAGGTTCATCTTGGACCCCATGCCTCTGATGCTGTCTGTACTTATCAAGGTGTACTTATGGTTGTTCACAAGTATTAGCTGCCTACTGTTCTATATATTATACAGTACACCAATGTTTTAACATGACATCATGTCATACTGATAATTGAGACAACACACGTTCTAGCCGTGGTAGCTGCGTTTTGGTGAGGTGAAATGCAAGAAGACGCATGCACTTGGACTGTGCATAAAGAGGCCCATGTGATAAAATTTAATCTGGAGTCTCCCACTATGACGTGTTTCATAATCGTACCCTGGTTGTAATCATAAAGCCCCAGAAATTTGCAGGTTCAGTGCCGGCTTTGGCGGTCACACTTTTGACAGGTGAAAATACTAGAGGCCCACACACTATGCATTTTCAGAGCATGTTAAAAACCCCAAGTGGTCAATATTTCTTGAACCGTCCACTTTAGCGTGCCTCAATCATATCATGGTTTTGGCACGTGAAAACCGAAAAAAAAAAAGCACCAGGAATTGTTAGTTATAATAGAAATGAAGATGAGGGCAGTGGTTGGATATGAGTACTTCCAATATTTTTTAATGCCTTGTGAGACATTCTGCGAAGTGTGATTTCTTCTTGTCATAATTAGCTGCATTCAAATTATAAAGCTCAGAAACAAAATAGGCCGAAGCTTTAAAAGGCGGCACTCACCTTTGCATATATGTTCAGCAGGATCTTGTCAAATTATTTACAGCCAAAAAAACAAATTGTAAATGGGATGAGCACTACTTGCAGTGAGAGAAGCATGAAGCATATTAACGTCCTCATCAGCCAACTTGTGTTCGTAAGATGCCCCGTCTTTTTTATAGCAAAGCAGAATAATTTGTTTAAGCTACCTACTTCTGCTATCAGCAACTAAATTAACATGCCCTGTTTATAGTGCGGGCCTTTATCAATTCGAATGGCTTATGAAGTCAATGGAACAAAGTCGAGGAAATTGAGAAGCTAGTGAAAGCACACATGAATTTGATGTATGCACAATGACATTAAGAAATTGAAAGCTGCAGCTCTTAAAACTGACAGGGAAAACAGGTATTTGTATTGTGTTGAAGCATAAATATAATGAAAAATGAATTATGCAGTACCAAACGCATGGAAAATACATGACCTTTATTGCTCCACCACTGGCACAAATTCACACGATGCCCGTACTAAAGTGACAATTTTGTTGACAAAGATCCAGCATCCGCAATGGCTTAGTTATGTACATTAACTTAGAAATACCGCTTTGCTCTTTCCTCACCATGTTGCCGATTATGCACCGCACACTTATATCAAGATCGGGACTATCTCGAAAACGCCTGCATAGCTGCTAAGAAACAGTAATGACAGGATAAAGCGCTTGTCTGAGTGCTATGTGCCAGAATAAAACGGTGCTGAACAATAAAATTTTGTGTACGGAGAAGGTGAATGCCTCTGCCTTCAGTTTCTCCGTACATGTATGCCTGTGTTCAGCGCGGTTGTAGACGAGTTGAAGTGCACTCAGCATGCATGATAGGCTTCGTTTGGAGTTGACTGCAAATTGTCAGCTCATGTACGTATGTACTGTCATTGCTTGTACCAGCGTTGGCACTCTTAATAAATGATGCAAACCTTACTTGATTGACGCTGTTTTTGCCAGTCTAGGCCTGTTAGGGCACCTGGCGATAAGCTACATTAGGTGTGTACGAAATGCGGAACATGAAAGTGCTACTAACTTCCCGTGTTTAGTTTTTTCTCTTTGCTGAATCCGTGGCTCCCATACGCTTTCGAAACGCGAAGCAAGAAAAGTTGCTCCTTGGTTCGAAAGCGCATGGAAGCCACGGATCCAGCGAAGAGAAAAAACAAAAACTGAGAGCTAGTAGCGCTACCCATGCAAAGCAAGCAAAAAGCACGAGTTTTATAATGATGATGATAGAACAGGGCTGCGCCATCTTTGCTCACGCTATTGCAGTTCACTAAGCCACCGCTACTCTTATTTTCGTTCCACTGCGAAAGGTACACTTTCTGTTCTCTAAAGTTGGTATAAGTGTTCTGTGCCTCCATCTAGTAATGTTGGATGTAGTCACTGAGTAAGTAGGACCTCAACAGAGAGAACGCAGAAACCAAACATTTATTGTCAGAAGAAGTCGGAGAATCCCTTATTCCTGAAATCCTCCGATCACAACAGCATCTCGGGTCCTGTGGTTGAATCTCAGAATCTGCACATGAGACGTAGTCTAAATAGAGAAAGAAAGAAAAAAAACAAGCCAAACGGTGTTAGGGAGCAGACAGGTTGCACCTATTTTGCGTGCCTACAGTGGGGATGGGCATTTCCTGTCTTTCCTTGAGCGTTCTATTTATTGTACTTTTCTTAAGACCCATGTATCTGTATCTTAGTTCTCTATTTTAGTTATCTATACTGTACGCGTTTGTTGCTTATTTTGACTGCTTAGCAGCGGTATTGCTGCTATAGCCACATTGATTACTACCGCCTCTACAAAATGAACACTTGCTCCCACTCCCTCCATTTTCCATAACTCGTATTCCATTTAAGATGCCACTGTCTATCAATTCGCCTTCACAGTCATACTTATCTTCAACACTCCATGTTTTTGGTACACTTTATAGCCTGGCCCCTGAAACACTATTGTGAATCGAGGGAGTGCTGTCAGAAAATTTCAGGAAGGTGGCGAGGGGAGGGGGGGGGGGGGCTGGGAGGTGGAACACTGCACACACCAGGCCTCTGGCCAAACCACTGTATCCCGAGGTTCATCAGGCATAGGGGATGACTGATAAGGTGGAACAACAGGCTTAGCAGACTTAACTGAGGCTTGGCAAACAAGATGAAACTACGGATTGCATCCATGAACTTTCTGTACAAACCTGGCTTTTACTGTATAACCATTCTCTACACCATTTCATTTGCACAACACCTTGATGGAATTTGTGCACTGGCTGCATGAGCCAGTGCACAAATGCACTCTGGAACACCGATTCATGAACCATGGACATATAAATTGTCTATATACAGGACCATTTTCCTTCTTTCACTGCCAAGTACCTGAGAATGTGGAGTCTTTCTGCAGGGGCATCTCTCAACAATTAATTACGTGTTTCAAAACATTATCCTGAAAAGTAGCACAGTATTACTTCAGTTTTACTAAGTAACTTTAGTTCCTTGGTTCTTAAATTTGGCAAAACAGCAAGGGATAATTTGCATGAGCAGTGGTTACCTCTTTATTAAGTAACTAGATACTTCACAGTACCAAGCAGTGAGGTTATAGCATAAAAGGCAGGTACACCAACGACAAATACACAAACGATGTCGGCCTACTGGCCTCGGTGTGAGCAAAGCATTATGTGCCGGATGATCAATAGGTAATGGGAAAGGAAGGTCGCAATTTTACGGGACAACCACTGCACTTGCAATGATATTACTTTGAAAAAAAGTGGTTAATATATGTGCACACCAGTGCACTAGATTCAGAATCAGAATCAGAAATTTTATTATTTCCATAAATTGAAGTTATTGCAACTCAATATACAGAAGGAGGTCCCGGAGTCGGAGACTGAATTGGGACCTCCTGTACATAGTAAACATGAAGAAATATTAGACTTTAGCATCAACAGGAAGGAAGAAAACTTGCAATATACATTTTGAGAACAGTGGTCATATACATTTCAAATACATAGTATAAGAAACAAGAAAACAAGTGATACACTTGAAAGAGAAGAAAAGGTTTGTACAATATACTATATAAAAAGATACAAAAGTATGCTTTAGGGGCTGTGTAAAGGAAATGTTATGTGGTGTTATATTGATTGATAGGGAACTTTCTTAAATCTTTGACATATGAGCTTAAAGTCATTGATATTAAGACAGACGGCAGTGGATTCCATAAGGAAAATGCACTAAAATGGGCGGTTTGTTTACCGTAGTTAGTGCACATTTTATGCTAATATGTATGTACATTAGCCATTCTTTTTCTTTAAATGACCTAGTACCATGTTCAGTAGTTGTCATGTCAAATTGCATCCTCCCTCTTGGGTCTTGGCCCCGTGTGTTACATCACTCTGCAACACTTCTTGAACATAGCCAGTAAACGGTGCCCATCAATGTCCTGTGGGCTCCTGTGAACGTGTGGGCAAAATAAGTTAGTAGTAAATTTTTCTGGCATAAGGGCTACTGTGTTAGTAAAATACAGGGAATTTGCAGTTTCGTTTCACATACAGATCGGAATCGCCTGCTCTTCTTTCAACAAATTTGGTCACAACGAGCACAGACTCTGTTGCTTGACATGGAGCTACCACTGACCAATTTCATGAACACAGAAGCTTCCTCAATAATGCATTATTTGTTCGTATTGAGTACAATAAATATAAAAAATATACATAAAGGACTCCTGAATCCCCCCCTAGGCTTAGTGAAAAAACACATCCTACAGCTAGAGCATCTTGCAATGAACCAATCGGCCAAATTCTGTGATCGTGCGTGGCATGTAGAGTTCACAAGTGGAGCACAAAGTTTCCATTTATTCAGGAGCCCTTTTTTCGAAGACAGGCTGCTCCTTGTAAATGCTCGTTTCTTCATGCAACATAGCTCCTATTGACCGACAGCTCATATAAGTTAACCCATTCACAACCACTTGCCGTGTCTCTGTACGGGCCTTCCTCAGTGCGGGTGTGGACTTACTGTATACAATAACTATACACACCGTAGCCCCACCAAGCTGTGCACCCAACCAGCTGCACTATTATGGCATTGAAGGCTGGTCAGGCAATGTGGTGGGCAGAGCACCTCACTCATGGCCACCTTCCAGAGCCTTGTTCTGCCAAGTATAGAAAGAATGGGCAACTGAGATTTTCTGGTCATGATACCTTTGCTTTCAGCAAATCATTTTGAAAAATCCTTTAGGCAGTGTATGCCTGAGAGGCTTTCAATACACACCAAGCTGTTTTCAAAACCAAGCGTGAGGGGTGGTCCTTTAAAAACGCCACACAGAAAAGTCAAGCAATAATAGCGGGTGCTCCTAGTGACGTAATTAAGTGAAAGAAGAGCAGGCAATTCTCCAGCTGCACTTGAAATCAAACTGCAAATTCCCTTAGTGAGTGGAGCGGAAATAATATATTTGGCTCACATGTTCACAGGATCCCCCAAGAATGAATGACAGCATTTCCTGACTATATTGAAGAAGTGTTGCAGGGCCCTTCAAAATGAGGTCTCACCTTTCAGAAGCAAATGTCAACCTCAACATTCCTGCTCAGACACCATGTAGATTCGAACGTTCGATTCCCTGACAGCAATTATTCTTTTACAGATTCTCATCAAATATTCTAATCTCATTTTGCAGAGTTTGTTAGCTTCATATAAACAAACTCATGCTTACCCATGCCACTGCACTTTCTGCAGAGATCAAGTCTATTTCAGTTTGCCTCTCCTAAAGACTTCTGATTTGGGGTTTCACGGGTACTGTAAAAATGTGAATTTACAGAAGTAGTAATGCCTTTAAATTTGACATAAAAGTGCATATTTTGATACTCATGTACATACACACATTAAGTGATTGATTTGTGGTGTTTAACGTCCCAAAACCAGGTCTGATTATGAAAGACGCCGTAGTAGAGGGCTCCGGAAATTTTGACCACGTGGGGTTCTTTAACGTGCACTGACATTGCACAGTACATGGGCCTCAACATTTTGCCTCCATCGAAATGCAGCCGCCTGGCCGGGATTCGATCCCGCGACCCTCGGATCAGCAGCCGAGTACCATAGCCACTAGACCACCGTAGCGAGGCTACACGCATTAATAATCATGTTACAAATATGCACAAAACATGGAAATAGTACACACAAACAAGTGCACTCACAATCATAGTAATAAACTCGGGTGCAATGCTTCCATTTGGAATTCTAGCGTAATGGCCCACTAACATTAGAAATGATCGCAGCGTTTTACAGTCACTGGCTACATGTACAGATTTTTCGCAGTACGGATATGTCCTAAGGGGTGCGCCATGTTGTGAGAGAGGAAACACTTATTACAAATTTGTTGTCTGCAAATTATCTAGAGCAAGTCAGCACAGAATTCAGAGTGGCGTCACATCTTCAGTACCAACGTATCACCTGAGCAACATTGCACTCAGTGCATTCTGTCAGAGGCCCGTGCACTGTGCGATGTCAGTGCACGTTAACGAACTCCACGAGGTCGAAATTTCCGGAGCCTCCACTACGGCGTCTCTCATAATCAGAGCTAGTTTTAGGACGTAAAACTCGAGAAATCAATCAATAACAGCATGGATGGATGATAAAATTGTTTCCATGCATTCTTACTACATCGCTTTCTGAAAGAGGTGGACGCGTCCAACGCACACCGCACCCGACACTCCCGATATATGTGCCTCAAATAAGATCCCTCCTTCGGCAACTTCACAATTACGTTTACGGTTTGACGTACAGTTTCAAGTAGCACGCTCGATCTGTTGTTGCTTTCAGCAAAACAGTTCGCCAAAGCGCCACAACGCGGTAATCAACCACGCTTTAAATTCTCCCGGGCTGCCGAAGATCGCATTCTGTTTACGTCAGTACGCACAGATATGAAACACGTACTGCGGTTGCTGCATCAAAATGTGCGCTCCAATCCAGAGCGAACACATGAAAAAAAAAAGGAAAGAAAAGAAAAAGGGATACCGCACACGCAGGAACAAGAGCTGCGTTCAAGCGATGTGTGAGGGGGGAGGGAGGGGGGAAGCAAACAGAACATTTGCATATGCGCGCCAACTGCAAAACTCGTGCGGCAACACAGCTGACGCAAACGGTCGACTGTGATACATACCTGACAATCGAACAATGCAAATTCCATTACTTAGAATATCTTGAAGAGCGAATTCGTGCACGGTCGCACAGTCAAGCGGAGAACGCCGAGAAGAGCGCGCGGCGACGTTCGCTACGGTGCAACCAGTCGTTTAATTAAACAAGAAAAAAAGAAAAGAAAGAAGAGCATCTAGTGTTCGAAGCACGCAAGCAAGCGCGAACGCGAGGTTCTTAAGAACATATCTATGACGACATATTGTTCTTTCCAAATAAGTATTGCCATGGGATTGCGCACACAGATACATATAAGATTAATGCGCCTGTAGAGCTGTTGCTGTTCTCAAGAGCGAAACGCGTTCTCGCAGTTGAAATATGTCGAGCAAGATTATTATTATTTTTTTTTTGAGTGTGACATACTCCGCATTAGGGCAGTTTTTAAAGGAAAGTTAGCCATGCATAGAGGTTAAATGGCGATAAGGTGGCCGACAGTATGCATTGCCTCACAGCACAGCATAGACTTTCATATGTAGTAAACTGCCTCACCGGAAAAACTTTTCTTTTTTCCCTTCTTAGAATCCTAACTCGCATCGTAACAGTGGAATGTCAGATACAGCCAGATATATGAACTAAGCCTGTTAACCACCAAAACATAAAAACGCACAATGGTACCGCCACCTGTACTACGTCAGCAAAATTAATTTTCCTACTTTAATGGCTTCAGTTTACTGTACTTTGTACTTTGGCAACTTTGGTTCGATGGCGCGGCAATCGACAATTAAAGGCGCTGTTATAGATATATATATTAACATTAATTGGTATGAAGTGCGTTCCGCTACTACTGTTTTAAGGCTATTGTTCCTACCGTCATTACGTAAGGTTTGACGTAGGACATATTAGCGAGGATGACTGGACGGGCGGAGGAATACCACGTTTTCATTGGTCGGTGTTCTTTGGACCTGCGCAACGCGGTCTCTGGCTTATTCCACCTGCGTTTTAGGCCCAGAAATTGGTGTGATCGCGCTCGGTTCTCCAATCCGACGGATCTGGAAGAATTCAGCTTTTACCAGGCAAGAGGCGTGCTGTGGCTCACTGGTGAGGGTCAAGCCAGTCTAGCCGCCTTTGCTTGACGAGCGCAATCGGAGCTATCTTGACCACCAGTGTTCGATCAGCACAACGCCGCGTGCCTGGTCATGGGCGCCGCGTCTAAGGATGTCGATTACGAGTGGATTGAGGACGCGTACGATGAACGAGACAGCCTCGGCGCACCATCTGGTCGGGGCCGTGGCAGAGGCAGATGGAACCGAACCAATGCACCGCGTCGCGATTCCGAAGAGTTCATGGTGCCGGCCAAGGACGTTGGGAGGATCATTGGCAAAGGCGGTTCCACGATCCGTGAGCTCCGGGATACCAGCGGCGCGCGCATCTGGATCAGGACAGACGACGAAAATAATACCTACTTCGAAACCAAGGTCGAGATTGCGGGCCCGGAAGACGCGCGTCGTAAGGCTCGCCAGCTTATCGACGAGATCGTCCATGCACCTGAACAGCAGCCAGTGCCCTCCACCAGCAAAGTCGAAGAACCGCCGCCTTTGCTCGACTGGGCTGCGCTGCTTGCAAAGAGCGACGAAGAGACGAGGAAGCGTTGGGCCTCTCTCGCGCCAATAGTGAAAAACTTCTACGTTGAATGTCCGCGAGTTGCCGGCATGTCTGCCGAAGAGGCAGCGGGCTTCAGGGAAGCGAACAACAACATAGTGGTGAAATACTTGGGCCCAGAAGGAGAGCCGCCGTCCGATGTGGCGACGAACCCCGTGGCGACGTTTGAGGAAGCGTTCTCGAACTTCCCGGAAATCTTGGACGAGATCTACAAGAACAAGTTCGAGAAACCGTCTCCAATACAGAGCCAGGCTTGGCCCATACTGCTTCAAGGGCGAGACCTGATCGGGATCGCGCAAACCGGTACGGGAAAGACTCTGGCGTTCCTACTGCCAGCTATGATTCACATTGACAGCCAGCCCGTTCCGAGGGAGGAGAGGAAGGGTCCTACCTGTCTGGTTCTCGCTCCGACGCGCGAGCTCGCCCAGCAGATCGAGCGCGAAGCGAAGAAGTACAACTACCGAGGCATAAGGTGCGTGTGCGTCTACGGTGGCGGCAGTCGGACGGAGCAGATCGATACCCTCAACCTCGGCGTTGAAATAGTCGTAGCGACACCCGGCCGTCTGATTGACCTTGTCTTGAAAAAGATCATTGACCTCAACTTCGTCACTTTCTTGGTCCTGGACGAAGCGGATCGCATGCTCGACATGGGCTTTGAGATACAGATAAAGAAAGTGATGGTGGACATCAGGCCTGACCGGCAGACTGTCATGACAAGCGCCACCTGGCCGGAAGGCGTGCGTCGCCTTGTCGACCAGTACATGACGAACCCATTCCATGTCTTCATTGGTACCTTGGACCTTGCCACAGTGCACACAGTGACGCAGAAGGTCATCCTGTGTGAGGAGGAGGAAAAGAAAGAACAGCTTCTTGTATTTTTCGAATCCATGCTACCCGATGACAAGGTGATCGTCTTTGTTGACAGGAAGGCGATGGTGGACCACCTGACGAGTGACTTGGTCCTGGCCGGCATCAACTGTGACTCCATCCACGGCTCTAGGGAGCAGTGCGACCGGGAGCAAGCGCTCGAAGATTTGCGGAGCGGCAGAATTCGCATCTTGATTGCCACAGACGTTGCAGCACGAGGGATAGACATCAAGGATGTGACTCACATCTTTAACTATGATTTCCCTCTCAATGTTGAAGAGTATGTTCACCGTGTTGGCCGCACGGGTCGAGCTGGGCGTACGGGTGTGGCCATTACGCTCATTACTCGTGACAACTGGAGGCAGGCCCGGGAGCTCATTAATATTCTCGAGGAAGCCAACCAAGAGGTTCCCCCTGAGCTCTATGCGATGGCTGAGCGTTTTGACACATGGAAGCAAAGACGAGCTGCGGAAGGGCGCAGTTTTCGCCTGAACCGTGGCAAACGAGGAAGTGGCTTCGGGAGAGCTGGAAGAGGGGGCGCTGGCCGTGACTGTTGGTGAAAAAGAAGTGTACTGAACTGTGATATGACTGGTATTGTTATTGCATTGTTTTTCCATTCTTGTTTTCCAAGTGTTGAGTTTGAAGTGTTTGATGTATGGAGTGACAATAAAGCAATGATATGCCTCATACGCCTCTTTTCTTAAGCCAGAGTTCTGCTTGGGCTTAGAGCAAAGGCTCGCAAGCACCTCACCTACTGTTTCCTTACTTTATGTCATTTGTGCCTCCATGTGACACTTGGTTGTGTGGGTTTAAAGTATTCTTGCTCTTGTTATTTCAAGAAAAAGCTTCAGTGTTTAAGAAACATAAGGCCTGTTTGAAAAGCAAAAAAGTTGAATGCAAAATTGAGGCCCCACAGCAGGTTTGACCGGTAACCATTGCATGGTGACATCACCAAACAGTACACATAAAACTCATTTTGAAATGAAGTTTTGAGTTTAGCCAAGCTTGCTTCATTATAACCATTACTCTGTCATCAACATTTTCCATCTTTACCATCTGAGCTTTTGCAGCGAAGGGAATTTACTGAATGTTGAGCATTCGAAGTGCACCATGATTAAGGATGCTTTGTAGCAAGGAGGTCAGTCTGGGAGCTGCCTCTGTGTGCTGGCAATGTCTCCAGCCTGTGCCTGTGGTCTTGTGCCTTAGTAAAGAATGCCACATCCATAACATGTGTGGCTGTTGTCTGCTTTGCAGACATCTGAAGTGGTTTCATTGTCTGTCTCTACTACCCACACCCATCATGTTGCATACGGAAAATGTTGCACCAGGATTGTATATACAATGTCTCCCATAAGTCAAACTATCACTACTCTTTCAGCAGCTGCACAAGTAAATTGTCACTCGCAGAAACAAGTGTGGCTCCACCGAGGGCACTGTATGCCGTTAAAATGCCATGAGGAGTGACTGTGTTTGGGACAAGAAAACAATCTTGACATTGCAGTATGCGTAACTGTAGGCATTTGCTTGGTGTAGCTCTATAATGCTGCTAATTGAGGTCATTGTGAGCTGTCGGCGTTGTTTCTGTGCCTTCATGGTATGGCAGAGGGCATCGTTTAGCCTGCACTTATTTGGCACCGGAACTACTGTGCATTTCCTATGCCTTTGTGGTGCCCCATGCTGCAGTTTTATTAAAACAGTCTGAAGTACATGGTATGGATATTTGCTTGTGTGACTAGAGATGGGCATGCAGTGCCGCTTTTTTTGATCCATGAAATATAGTTTTCCTGCCATGTCTATAGCCTGTGTTGTCATGCATCGTAACACAGAAACCTGGCAGATGCTCACAAACTTCTTTCTTTACTTGCGTGCAGCATTTGTGGGCTCACTCTTTTCTTCTCTTGCACTCAACCCACCCTTGCCCTGCTACTACATGATGGCGGTTATGCAACTTGCGTTGAGGGAAGGAAGAGTAGTATGTCATGAATGTGCTCGACAAGCTTTGCTTTACCCCTGTTTTCTCGAAATAGGGAGGCTTGATGAATTTTTTGAGAAGCTGCCTACAATCCAGGTTGCAGCCATATTGTGCTTTAGACATCGTATTGCTGTACATAGGAAGTTTTTTGGGTTGAAGCTAGTTGACAAACAAGGATTTCATCAACACTGAGCAATAAGAGGTTGCCCTTACTCAAGAAAACCTCTGTGCAACATTTTTGCAACTACAGCTGTGACCCTGATGGCAACCAGACCAGCCCAACCTCTCAGGCATTGCATTTGAAATGCTGGAGAAGTCAGCTTTGTTCTTTCACAAATGTTGGTCCCTGTTATAGAGTTGTATGCTCAAACCGAGCCCAAAGCTATGGATCAGGTGCCAACAAACACATGCCGTATGCAAACACTAGTGTTTAAAGCTTGCTGCTTTGGTTGCACAATTGAGGGAAGCTCTGTGTGCACTTCAGTGATAATAGAAACTATAGCTGACAAGATTCAGCATGAATGTGGTGGTACGGACTTCTCACACGTAAACCGTTGAAAAAGCTTCTCAAAGCACTCAAATTATTTCTGATGACTGGGCTCTTCAAGTTGCTGTAAGTGAATGATTTCGTACATTTTCAGGACCTTTTATGTTCATTGCTTGGGCCGTAGTAAGTATTTGGGCTATGTTAACACACGTCCAAGACATTTATTATAAAGTTAAAAGTAGTTACAATGGAGCTAGCTGCCTTAGCACAGCAACCCAGGCAGTCAGCTGCAAACTCGTGCAGCAAGTAACCACTTGCTTGTTCCATGCAGTTCAAATTGCCGGCGCTCCCGAGGACCATCGGTCATCACCAGTTCTATGTAAAGCTTGGCAGCAGCATGGCGCCTGGTCGAAGAAAAGGGATCCACCAGTGCTGGAGCTGATCCGCACTCCAGCCAGCATCGATGTTGCCCTGCTCCTACATAAACGCTGCCCCTGTGGAACGTCACGATGGAGCAATCCAGGCAGCTGCTACATTGGTGAGTGGAAAGTAACTGCTTTGCTTGTTGCATGTATGTCAGTGACTGCACATTTTAAATTTTATTTCCAACATCAGAAATACAGCAATGTTATGGGCAGTAGACAAAAGAGACTCTTCAATGGGCTTGAAAGCGTCCACTGACCATAACATCTGTCAGATGGCAACTTAACAATGCTCATAATCATACAAGAGTAGGATACAGTGCAGTAGTCGAGATTGACATGCACAATGTAAAAAGAGAAACGTAATTCTCATCGTGCATACCATATTTAATGACCATTTCTGGGTTTTCATGTGCGAAAACCATGATATGATTATGAGACGTGCCATAGCGGAGAGCTCCAGAAGCTCTGACCACCCAGAGTTCTTTGACCTACACTTGATAACGCATGGCACACGGGCTTCTGGCACTTTCGTATCTATTGAAAAAGCACCCGCCGAGATGGGGATTGAACCCGTGTCCTTTGGGTCTGCAGCCAAACACTATAATCACTGTACCGCCATGGCAGACCAGATACCATAAGGCTACTGGATTTCTTCATCCATTGCAGACCGAATGACGCGCCACTTTCAGCTGTGAGGAGGGCAGCCAAGGCTCTTGCAGATCAGCTCTACAGGCAGCACACTGAAATTGGAAAGGGCATAACTGTTGTCATAGAAAAGTAAATTGATTATTTCAAGAAGGGCATGAATTATTTAATGAGAAGGGTAAAATATACCTTCTAGACAGAAATCACCTTGGTAAGGAAAGAGCTTGTTGAAGTCAAAAGTAAGAACAAGGAGATTGAGATTGAGATGGAGAACATCTGTCTTTCAGATGAAGTGAAGGGAGCTTAAGGAGAACTAGTGGATTTGAAGCACCACAGTCGAAGGAACCATGAAGACTATTTCTGTCTGTGTCAAGTCTGAAATCTGGATTCAGGTATAGATTCAGGTGTACAAGTTCGCTGTGCTCCAACAAAGGATAGGCAGAGTAAAATATATTTCACTTAGGTTCATGTCCTGTAAGGTCAAAGTGTGCTGAAAACAGCTGCAAGTTGGAGACATCTTACTTCTGGGCTTCTAAGGATGATGTTCCAATTTTTACCAATGAACATGAATGTCCAGCGAACAAAGTATACTTAAACCCCATTATGAGGGGCAGTGATGTAAGAGACAATTGCGTATAAAAGACATGATTAACTCACATGGTCGGCTGTCTTATCTCTTCCTCTGGTTGGACGTCTTTTGTAAGGAACACTCCTGAGGACAGTTGGGTATAAAGGACAAAATGTCTTTAAACCTTGGTTAACAGTCTTCCTGGTAACAGACATTTATTTCAACTCTAAATGCAGCGCCATTGGCTGCTAGCTGAAGTGGATTCGTTTGAGAAACAGTGGGAAATGACAGGCAAGTAATGTGGGAAAGATTGTGATGGAGAAAACATGGAATTCGTTCCGAGAAGCGCAATCCACCAAGCAAATTGCATAAATTTAGTGAAAATGGCAGGTAATACGACATTTGCATCATGCAGAAGCCTTCTTTTGCGGTCAGTTCAGATGCAGTGTGCCTATATCAAAATAAGGCTGCATCAGTAAACGAAAACGCGGCATCCTGCTTATAAGGGCCCCCTCATATAGCAGACGGAAACTGCTGCCTGACACAGGACTCTTTGTTAACGGTTTCACCTGTACTACTGAGCAAAGCCCCGAGTGCAGAGTGAACGTAACTAGAAATTGATGTGCATGTCTGGTAGGAAGTTGATCATGTGCAAAACAGAAAATTTGCATATCTACATGTGATTGTTTTCTGGGGTTTTACGTCCCAGGACTAGATACGATTTAGAGAGATGCCGCAATGGAGGGCTCTGGGAATTTCGAGCACCTGGGGTCCTTTAAAGCGCACTGACATCGCACAGTTCACAGGCCTCAAAATTTCACCTCCATCGAAATGCAGCCGCTGCAGCCGGGATTTGATCCAGCGACACTTGGATTAGCAGCCGAGTAGCATAGCCAAGAGACTACTGTGGCGGGCCTGCATATGTACATGTGATGCATGCGGAGAGCCTTGCTAAGTTGAAGTAAAGATGAGAAAAGCACAAGAACATAGATTTCGGTGATATCAAAGAAACACATCAGAGGTATGATTTCTTACCACTGATCCATGGCGACTCCAAGTAGTGCCATTACCAGAAACAGACCTGCTCTAAAGATATCTCCAGGCTCCTTTTTTTTCTTTGCTATATCACTGTGATGTCGATGTTAAGCAAAACAAATGGACCTGGACAATTCACATAAAGTGCTTAAAATATAACTGGTGGTCAACTAGAACAACCAAATGTATACGGAGTGATGGGAATGCAGCTGCAGGCGACAGCAAGGTAGATAGCATGATAAGATCAGAAAGTTCACAGGAATTAAATGGAACAGGCTAGCACAAGATAGGCCGAATGGGAGGTACAGTAAAATCTCGTTAATTCAGACTTCTAGGGACCAGAAGGAATGTCTGAATTAAGGATTTGTCCGAATTATAGAATTGTCAAAATAAACACAATAAACACTTGTAGCACGCTGCACCACATTCAGATCAGGAGTACGCAGTTCTGAAAGCTCGTGGCACACGTGAAGGTGCTGCTGCCACAGCTGCTGCGGAACAAACTATAGCCACGCTATCGATGTGATTATAGTGGCGCAATCTTGTGCGCATTCCAAATTGGAACCGAGGCGGTCCGTTCTTTACGTCAGAAGATGGGCGATGCGCAATATTTGTGAGAACGAGAGGGAGAAAACAGCCAATGAGCGGAGGGGCAGTCTGTGTTACACTTTCTCATCTGCTGGGGGACCGTATAATAGATTGGGAAGTGTTTCTAACACATTTTAAAAATTTAAGTATTACGAATGACTAGCAAAATTTGATGGTGTTACTTTTTTGGCGGTATAATTTGGAATGCGGGACGAGTGAAACAAATTACATATTGCGGTTAATCCTTCAAAAAGGCGCTAGATGATGTCGCAGTTCTGCGAGATGTTTAGTGGTAGCACTAACCACCACCCAGTTTCAAGCAATATCTATAGCATGTCTCCACATGTATTAAAATTCAAACAGCCGAACTTTTTGAATGGTTGTTCATTCGAGCCATTGCCCAATGGAAAACGCTATGGTGCAGAGGGGACCTCGGGTGCCTGAGAGCCAGTGAGCTGCAGCATGGTTTAACAATTGTGCACACGTGACGACCGTGGCATCAGCTCGCCGATAGCCTAAACGCTGAGGGGCCTGTGACTAAAACGGTGGAACCATGGCAGGATTGGTGGCAGAAGAAAGTCCACGAAGCCCGCCACGATGCCGCCACGATGCCGCCACTGTCGCTGAAGCTCAAAGGTGAGTGACCATCTAATTGTCTGGGCAACTTGTCCTTCGACAATGGCATGTATTTCCAGATGCACTGGGGGAGATCGGGCACCTGGCTTCCGTGGGCGAGTCCTGCAGGTGACGGGCACTACACGGGTGTGCAGCCTCCAGGTTGGTCTGCCCTACCAAGGGGTAAGCACACTGCCGGAAAAATCTTGGGTGTCTAAACAATGCCCTAGAGTTTGTCATTATCTGTTAGAGGTACCTTTAGCGTAACGCAACACAGCTGGTGAACAGTAAAATAGCATAGGAGAGAGAGAGAGAATGGAAAAGCTGGTAGGTTAATCCAGTACAATCTCAGTTAGGCTACCATTTTGGGAAAATGGGGATTTTTGCGAGGGGTCTTTGTACTCTTTTCGTGCACATGCTAGAAGCATTCCAAAGATTCAAACGATTTACAGATGGCAACACGAATCATTTCAGCTACCCACCCTTCTAGACATTATCGACAGTCTTCTAGACGTAAAAACCAGACTCTAAGCAAATCGTTAGGATGCTACTGATTAAAAATAGCATTGAATTCCTTGAATGTTTCCTGTTTGTCCACCAGTATATTGAATCTCGTGTTTTTTCCTGATGCAAATACTGCACCATGTGATTTTTCTTAACTCTATCTAGTCTATTTTTATCAGTTTGCTTTATATATGGCAATGAGCACATGCAGTGTTTATTAGTATGTTCAACGTTGCAAGTGTTGTAGATCATATGTGTGTTACGAATGATGCTTGTTATTACATGTATTACTTTATGTATGCTTTTCATTTATTTCTCATTCTTATTTGTTTTTATATAGTGCTTTGATGGCCTGCATGCCTCACTGCAATGGGAGCAAAGGCCTATTGTGAGGTTGTAACCTTTTGGCTTTGCTCAATTTTGTGTTCTTGTACAGGAAGAATGAAATAAAGAATGAGAATCGGTCATCACAAAAATAAAATGGCCACAGGGGAGTGCACAATGACAAATAATTACGAAATCATTAAGTTCTTACTAAATGTAGAATAATTCTGAATATGTGTACTGCGAAAGCTTGTTGCACAGCCAGCATAACGAACAGCCGCATAGCGAAGGGGTGTGCTTACGATACTTTCCAACAGGCTGGCGTTCCCTCGGCAGCACAAGAGGTTGAGGTCGAGACTGAAGAGGCTGTGGGCCCAAGCACCGCAACATGTAAGCATCAGCGTAACGAGTGTTTTAAATTTTGCTTAATGCATGTGCAGTTCGTAAAGTATTATTGCGTTTACTCTTTTCCTCTAACTACAGCGGTACAGTATCAACCTTGCGGAGCAGCGGGCACGCAGGGAGTGGCCACTGCACTGGTAGGTTACTGATAAGCAAGCTATCTGATAAAATGAGCTCTCGTGCATTTCATTGTACTAACTATAGAAATTGCTGTATGCTTCCAGTGTTTCGACGCCCTGTGCGGCCACGATGAGCTGACACTCTTGTGGTCATGGATGTAAAAAAAACTAGGCGTGGGTGTCACGTGACAATTTTGAAGCCTAGTCATAAAAAATTTAAAAGAAAATCATGGGAAATAGGCCCTGATCACGTGATAGGCAAGCAGTCGATTTAGTCGACTGGAGAGTTTCGCGGTTTTGCTTTTGTTGCGTCTGCTGTGGAAGCTGCGTAGGCGGGCGTAGGTTTCTGCGCGTGGCATACACGGCGTGACAAATGCGCAAGCTGAGGCAATGCGCTGGCCAAGGCTGTCAAAGGTTCACACGTGTGACGCTGCCGAGTCTATGTAATGTCAGCCAGGAAATGCATCTAACTACTATCGTACTACTGAGCATTACGCTGAAGCGGCTTGCCGCTGCGGACGCCAGGTTGCCACGAACGAAGCTGTCTGCATGGTGAGTGGCTTTGTGCCCAACAACTAGTACCGCACTGAGGACGAGTCGTCATGTTTTGGTGTGCTCTCCAGCATCTAAATTTGAAAGCCTTTCGTCTTGCAAACGTCTGAAAGAAACCAAGCCGCATCTGCGACGGCAATTCTTCGCGTTTGGGGTTACTTCAATAGCAGTGGTGCCAGCGTGCGTGCATTATTAACATGTTGAAGAAATGTACAGGTAAGGGTGCTGCTACATCCGCTAGCTCATCCTTTACTGGAGAAGACATTGCTGATAAGCCTTCCCAAGTACAGTATGAACTGGTATGTTTGCCTGTGTTAATGATCACAAGGCTCATTTATAAAGCGTTTCCCTGCAACATATTGTTACGGGGAAGAAAGACTCTGGTTAATATATATTTACACGCCTTGTACAATGGGCAGAACGCAGGCATGCAAGATGGAGCCTCATCCGCGCGAACATCAGCGAACGTCGTCTTCCTCGGTGCTGTCTACATCGTCCTCTATCGCAGCGCTTCGTAGCATGACCCCCGGCGGCGAAGGCGCCGTCTCGGTGCCTGGCAGGTTCGGGTGAAAGCGCTTCAGGCGCACGACGTGCACGATATCAGAAGTAGGTCGCGCTGAGATGTCGTCAAGAGGTTGGATCTCGTAGGTCACATCAGTCACTTTTCGTAGGACACGGTAGGGGCCTGAATATGGCGACAGCAACTTCTCACAAAGGCCAACTCGCCGTGATGGTTTCCAAAGTAGGACCATGTCACCAGGGCTGAAGTGGGCATCGCGGTGGCGAGCGTCGTATGCGCGTCGTTGCTTTTCCTGCGAAGTCTCAAGACGACGACGAGCAATCTCACGCGCCTCTGCAGCTTTAGAGATGGCATCACGGGCGTATTGTGACATCGCGTCGGGAACGGTTGGGAAGAGCGTGTCAAAAGGGACAATGGGGTCTCGGCCGTACAAAAGAAAAAATGGAGAGAAACCAGCAGAATCATGGCGGGACATATTGTAGGCGAATGTGACGAATGGTAGAGCGGCATCCCAGTCACGGTGGTCCGGAGAAACATACATGGCGAGCATTTCTGTTATTGTTCTATTGAGCCGCTCTGTGAGTCCATTTGTCTGAGGATGATACGCCGTTGTGAACTTGTGTTTTGTAGCGCAGGAGTGCAAGATGTCTTACACTACCTGTGACAGAAAGGAGCGGCCGCGGTCGGTAAGCAGTTGTCGAGGTGCGCCGTGCTGAAGTATCACATCTTCAAGGAGGAAGTCTGCGACGTCAGTTGCGCAACTGGTAGGGAGAGCCCGTGTGATTGCGTACCGGGTGGTATAATCCGTAGCAACCGCTATCCATTTGTTGCCACCGAGCGATAAAGGGAACGGGCCAAGGAGATCAAGTCCAACCCTGAAGAATGGTTGCGATGGTATGTCAATGGGCTGAAGGCGGCCAGCTGGAAGGGCGGTTGGTTTTTTGCGTAGCTGACAAGATTTACACGAGGCGACGTAACGGCAAACGGAACGGTAAATACCGGGCCAGAAGAAATGACGGCGAACACGGTCATAAGTCCGCGCAACGCCCAGATGACCCGCGGTGGGAACATCGTGCATCTGAGCGAGGACAGTCTGACGCATTTGTCTAGGAATGACCAGTAGCAGTTCGGGGCCGTCAGGGTGCATGTTATAACGGTATAAGATGCCATCTTGTAGTGCAAACATACGGAAAGGTGTTGGAGTGGTGGGGCCTGCGAGTTTGGAAATGACGTCTTTGAGGTAAGGGTCACGGCGTTGCTCATCGGCGATGTTGCTAAACGTGGTAAGAGCTAGCACACAGGTTGACTCGCCGGTCTCAGGGATGTCTGGGGTGTCTACCGGATGGCGTGACAAGCAATCAGCATCTCCATGAAGTCTGCCCGTCTTATACACCACTGTGTACGAGTATTCCTGCAGCCGTGCAGCTGGATCTTTTAAGGACGAAAGCCAGCATAAGGCGTGATGATCGGTGATTACCGTGAAAGGCCGTCCATAAAGGTAAGGGCGAAATTTACTCACTGCCCAAACGAGGGCGAGGCATTCGCGTTCGGTGATGGAATAATTGCGCTCGGCCGGTGACAGAAGGCGGCTAGCGTACGCAATGACACGGTCGCATCCATGTTGTCGTTGCGCCAAAACCGCACCGATGCCGTGGCCGCTTGCGTCGGTGCGTACCTCTGTTGGAGCGGACATGTCAAAGTGGCCAAGAACTGGTGGCGAAGTGAGACGCATCGTCAGCTCAGCGAATGCACTAGATTGTTCAGGACCCCAGACAAAGGTGACGTCCTTCTTGAGAAGCTCCGTGAGAGGGCGCGCTATGTGAGCGAAATTGCGCACGAATCTGCGGAAGTACGAGCAGAGGCCCACAAAGCTTCGAACATCGTTTGCACAGGTGGGCACAGGGAAGTCCTTGACCGCGTGAACTTTTTCTGGATCGGGACGAACACCCGACGAATCGACAAGGTGTCCGAGCACAGTAAGCTGGCGGCGGCCGAAGTGGCATTTCTTGGAATTGAGCTGAAGCCCTGCCTTCCGGAACACTGAAAGAACTGTTGAGAGACGCTCGAGGTGTGTGGCAAACGTCGGTGAAAAGACAATCACGTCATCGAGGTAGCATAAGCAGATTGACCATTTTAAGCCGTGAAGGAGCGCATCCATCATTCGTTCGAATGTAGCGGGAGCATTGCATAGTCTGAATGGCATGACTTTAAACTGATAGAGTCCATCAGGCGTGATGAACGCAGTCTTTTCACGATCCATTTCGTCAACTGCAATCTGCCAGTACCCGGAACGAAGGTCGATTGAAGAAAAATATTTGGCACCACTGAGACAGTCAAGAGCGTCATCTATCCGAGGCAAAGGGTACACGTCCTTCTTGGTTACGCGGTTAAGATTCCTGTAGTCAACACAGAATCGCCAGCTGTTGTCCTTCTTTTTGACAAGCACAACAGGGGAAGCCCAAGGGCTTGAAGAATGTTCGATGATGTCACGTGCAAGCATCTTGTCAACTTCCTCCTGTATGACTTGGCGTTCAGCAGACGAGACGCGATAAGGCCGTCGGTGGATGGGTTGAGCATCGCCGGTGTGTATTCGATGCTTGACAACAGCTGTTTGAGCCAGTGGTCGATCATTAAGATCAAAAATGTCCTGGTAAGATATGAGCAAGGAACGAAGCGCGTCGACGTGATGGGCCGGAAGGTCAGTGGCGATCATTTTCGTCATGCTATCTGTTATTGTGGAGTTCGAAGTAGTGCCGTCAGGAGACACTGCAGGATCAGTTAACACAGAAATATCGTGATTGCAAGCTGGAGCTAGTGTTGCAAGAGACATAGCTGGGGGTAGTACTTGAGGGAATAGTCCGAAATTTACAATAGGGAGACATGCCACATTGTCTTTTATGTTGATTAGAGAGTGTGGGAACATCACACTGCGCGAGCAGAGCACGGTAGCGTTAGGTGAAACGATGTACTCTCCGTCGTCAACAGGGGGATCAGAAACACATCGATGTACGTCATGGCTAGATGCGGGAGGTGAACGTAATCCGTGGAACGGAGCCAACTGGGCGCTGGATCCGAAGGCTCAGCGGCATGCGGTAAGGCGAGCTGGATAACACCCCCGGAACAGTCAATAAGCGCCGAATGTGCTGATAAAAAATCAAGCCCCAAGATGATGTCATGTGGGCATCGGTCCAGGACGTAAAATAAAACAGAAATATGGTGTCCAGCAAGAGTGACACGGGCGGTGCACATCCCAGTAACAGCTGGTGTCGCGCCATCGGCTACCCGGACTAGAGCGATCGGAGCAGGGGTGAGAACTTTCTTCAGTCGAGCACGGAGGTTTGAGTTCATGACTGATATGTGGGCGCCAGTGTCAATGAGTGCGATGACAGGTGTACCATCTACGTCGACGTTGATAAGGTTGTGATGTCCAGGTAGTGTGAGCAGAGGAATTTCGGGTCGGGTCGTCGTGGCAGGCTCACCTCTCGGAGCTGCGCCCGTCAGTTTTCCGAAGAGCGGCGTGAGCAGGAAGGAGAAGGAGAGCGACGGCGCATTGGTGAGCGGGGCCGGTGCGAGGATGGCGAAGGAGAGCGGTTTGGTCGAGCTGGCCATGACTGCAGAGCGTTGTCGTCTTCATTGTGGAACGGGGTGCGGGGACTACCAGCTGGACGTCGGGTATATCGATAACTGGACCAGGGCTGCCAGTTGCCAACGTTTCCACAATGACGGGAAATGTGACCCACGCGGCGACAAGAGAAGCAGATGGGCCTATCATCAGAAGTGCGCCATTCTGCGGTGTTTTGAAAACGAGGACGAACGTATGGGCCTCGGGACAGCTCAGGTGCTCGGGGTGGACGGTAGTCTTGCCTGCTAACAGTACAAAGCGTCTGGAGTCCTGCGTTTGCCAGTTCCTGACGCACAACGGTCTGAATAAGCGAAACAGTTGCGCGCGTGTCATCGGAGGAACCTACTTGGAGGGGAACTGGAGAGGCCGCTTCAATCTCGCGGCGCACGATGCGCACAAGGTCGTCGGATGCTGCGGGGACTGGTGGGGAACGAAGGTCCTCGCAGGTTGATGTCGCAGCCGTGTTGGGAAGACGGGTAAAGCTCGGAGTAATGCGGCGGCTTTTTGCTTCTTCAAAGCGTCGGCATTCATTGATGACGTATTAACCAGAGTCTTTCTACCCCGCACCTCCACCAAAATGTTACGGGGAAGAAAGACTCCAGGTTAATATATATTTACACGCCTTGTACAATGGGCAGAACGCAGGCATGCAAGATGGAGCCTCGTCCGCGCGAACATCAGCGAACGTCGTCTTCCTCGGTGCTGTCTACATCGTCCTCTATCGCAGCGCTTTGTAGCAATATATTATGAACTTCACATTTAAATACTTAGTTATTATCTTACATATGCATGCGAGCTTTTTGCACAGATATTTCTTATTGTAAGATTGACAGATTTAAAATACCTTATAGTAAAAAAATGTTGAGCAACAGTTGCCATTTTTCTACACCGATGACAGACATGTTGTGTGAAATACGTGTGCAAGTGGTGTTTTAAAACCCCACAAAAGTGAGTGATGCTGAATGAAAGCCACATCTGCTGAAGCATGACCTTGTTTTAGACAATCTAGAATAAGTACAAGATAGCGAAAATTAAATAGTGCAGCTGAGCATTGTTATGAGAGGTTAAAGACCTCTCATATCTTTTTCAGTAAAGTAGGCATAAGGAAAATAGCCAATCATTTTCAGAACTATATTCAGCCATGGCCCATCATCAAGTATGTAAATAATTCCTTTGCTAGCCTGTAACAAAATCTATGGTAATAAATTTGATAACATGCTGCACTGACAAGATTGATCAATTATCATATATGGGGCACTAGAATAATATTGTTACAGCGCGCCAGTGGTTTGAGACAGGCGCCAAGTGGCTCGAGAGAAACGCGCAGAGAAGAGAAGAAGACGACGTTGCGTTGTTGAGACGATCGCTACTGCCTCGGTGCCTCGGCTTTGCTTACGCATTACAAGCCCCTGAAACCTACGTGGTTCGTAACAGGTTCGTGGCACGTTCTTAAGGGCATAGCCAAGACGTGTACAATTTTCTCATTGGGAAGGAGAGGTTGAACTCCGTGTCCGACGTGATACAACACTGCCGCACGTTTGAAACGCTGAAGACGCGCCGGATAGTACCAAATTCGGACGTTTGTCTAACGTCCCCACAGTGGCTAGCGTCGACACAATGTCGTCGAGCGATCTTTCCTCGACAATTCGGCAGATTGTACGAGAAGAATTGCGTCGACATGAGGAGATTTCTCAGTGTCCCTCCTGATTACGAAGACATCTATGCGAGAGAACCCAACGTGTGAGAGCTCCGGCAACTGCAGCTCCATGGCAACCTTCAGTTAATGTAGCAGACGCCACTGAACACCGAGGGCGACTGCCGTCGGGGTTTTCAAAATGGATGCCCTCCAATTTCGAACGGTGCTTTCGCCCTCCTCGTCTATCTCGGCAGTCGCCTCCTGACTACGGTGTCCGAGAAGATCGGCACTACTACCCTACGCCTAGTGAGAGGACTGGCTATTATGAGCAGCAACGTGTGTCTCGACCTTTTCCAGTGTGCTACAGCTGTGGCATCGCTGGACACATTGCACGATATTGCAATAATCGCTCGTCAAACCAGCGAGAGCCCCCGTTCGTCCCTTACTCCCAGCCTTTCGACAGCCCGTTCTCTCCGCAACGGCCACCACACATGCCTACACGTGTACGGTACTCCTCGCCGGCCTCTGACTGAAGCGTAACGCCGCCACCAGCTCCACGTGTCCCACGGTCTCCATCGCCGCGCCGACGCTTCCGGTCACCGCCGCCGGAAAACTAGTTGGTGCGGCCATTGGGGGTGAAGCCGCAGGATACCAGGCATTTCCGACAGATATACCCCCGTCAGCGTTATTACTAAAGAACAAAGTTTATGTACTTGTTGATGGAGTGGCTACAATGGCACTTGTGGATACTGGGGCGACCATTTCGGTGATGAGTGCAAGTTTAAGAACATTTTAGGTCAGAAAGTGATGTTTTCTCCAAGTCGTGGTGCGACGTTCTGTGGTGTGAGTGGTGATACGTTGTGTCCTGTGGGTGTTTGTACCGCAAACGTGTTTTTGTGCGGTAAAGTGTTTCCCACGGAATTTGCAGTGATAAAACGGTCCACGCATGACGTTATTTGGGTCTTGATTTTTTGACGGACTGTGGAGCAACTGTTGACTGTAGGAGCGGGAACATCTCCGTGCATGGTAGTTGTCCGGCTACGCTCTTCGAGAATTCACCCGGACCGACTGTATCTTCTTTGTCTCTGAGGACACAGTTGTTCCCCCGTTTCTGCCATGTGCGTTCCAGTTACGTGCTCCAGTGACGATCCTGCCATGTTCGATGCCACACTAGAACCGATTCATTCAGCATGCATAAAAAAGAACATTTTGTACCTCATTGCGTGGTATCTGTAGTTGAAGGACGCACAGGAGTATGGACTGTTAATAGTTCAATGGAACCTGCAGTATTGCCCCGAGGCATGAAACTTGCTTTGGTTAAACCCGAATTGTCTGCGACCCTAGTTGCCTTTGTTGATACTGCTGAAGAGAATGCGCGTTTACGTCCCAAAGGTTCCGACGATTCGCAGCTTTTACGATGATCGACAAGTCACTAAGGCCCAGTGAGCGTCATGTACTTTCTGGACGTTCTCGCCAAGCACTTCGGAAGTGTTCGACTTTTCACAGAGCAGCAAACACCTTCAATTCCAGCGTCTCGAATACGTCATCGATCAACACGCGTCAGCACACCCCATACGGCAGAAACCCTACAGAGTCGCACCATCCGAACGCAAGGTTATCAACGAGCAAGTGCAAGAGATGCTGTCGAAGGAATAATTCAAGAATCGGCGATTCCCTGGGCCGCTCCCGTCATCCTTGTGAAAAAAGAAAGATGGTACGTGGAGATGCTGCGTTGAGTATCGCAGATTGAATTCTGTTACTAAGAAAGACGTCTACCCGCTCCCGCGCATTGATGATGCCATAGACTGCTTACATTTCGCTTCCTATTTTCTTCTGTTGATTTGAGATCCGGAGATTGGCAAATCCCTATGGCATCCAGACGACAAGGAGAAAACGGCATTTGTTACGCC